>NC_024130.1:3506809-3574042 GCF_000346735.1 Prunus mume
TATTTATTTATTTACAATTTTTTCCATGTAAGTGTAAGTAAGGTAAAAAAAAAAAGGAATTCCATTATAGAGCCGTATGCAATGCGCAAAAGAAGATGCCTGTACGGTTGTTCAATTATATCTTTTTTTATTATTATTCTTTATCTCTTCACCTTTCATTATGCGAGATAGAATAAACATTTATTATGTTATATCATCAGGGTAATGATCCACCAACCTGCTGCCTCTTTTTATGAGGCACAGACGGGAGAATTTATCTTGGAAGCGGAAGAACTACTGAAGCTGCGCGAAACCCTCGCAAGGGTTTATGCACAAAGGACAGGCAAACCCTTATGGGTTGTATCCGAAGACATGGAAAGAGATGTTTTTATGTCAGCAATAGAAGCCCAAGCTCATGGAATTGTTGATCTTGTAGCGACTGAATAAAAAAGAAAAAATAACAAGGATTTCACACGAATTCGTTATTTGAGATTTTATCTTCTTACCGGATTTAATATTCTATTATTTAATATTCTATTAATTAATCTCATTAATCTATTAATATAGAAATAAAATAATTCATAAGCATCCGGTTAAGATCGATCTAAACCAGCCCATTATGTATATGATTCAACATGCCAACTATTAAACAACTTATTAGAAACACAAGACAGCCAATCAGAAATGTCACGAAATCCCCCGCTCTTGGGGGATGTCCTCAACGACGAGGAACATGTACTAGGGTGTATGTGCGACTCGTTCAGATCATGGGCTAGGACAAAAGAAAGAAAACAATTGATCCAGTATCAACGATCAGTACCAGTGAATAGGATAGAATGGAAGAACTCCAGTCAATATCTAAAAATAAAAAAGATCTATCCTTCTCTTCTATTATGGTATCAAATGTATGGTTTCCGTTGGTGCAAATCCAATCACCTCAATTTAAAAATTTTAAATTTAAGATGAGAAAGAATTCTCCATTGATAGCAAATGGTATCCATTAAGCAGGGGAAATCCTATTTTAAAAAGCAGAAAAATTTTGCCTTACTCTTGCAAGAACGGACTAACAGGGTCAGCTACCCAGCTAATCTTCATAATTAAATACCGTTACTGTATAAGTGGATCTCGTTGTGAAAGACCTAGTACTGGATAATTTTGGGTAGAGCCAAAGAGTTTGAACTGTACAAGTTAACAATAACATTGATTAAATGAAAGAAAGAAGGGCTCCGGTGTATAGAGAAGACCTCACCGTTTAAGAAGTAACCATAGAAACGATGGAACCCACTATATCCATTTATATTTATTACTTTTTTATTTACTATGTGTTTTTCTAGTATCAATACAATTTTTTTTTATAGGTGAAATGCCTAGAAAAAAAGAAAAAATCGTGGTCGGGAAGGTTATAATAGCAAAAGCCATTGGAATTTTTATTTTATACATTGGAAGAATCCGTTTTGTTATTAATAGACTAGGACACGGGAAGAGAATAACTGAAAGAAAGGAAATCGATTAGTTATTCATCAAAGTTTCATTTATTCAATGACCAGAATTAAACGAGGGTATATAGCTCGAAGACGTAGAACAAAAATCCGTTTATTTGCATCAACCTTTCGAGGGGCTCATTCAAGACTTACTCGTACTATTACTCAACAGAAAATAAGAGCCTTGGTTTCGGCTCATCGGGATAGAGGTAGACAAAAGAGAGATTTTCGTCGTTTGTGGATCACTCGGATAAATGCAGTAATTCGCGAGAATAAAGTATACTTTAGTTATAGCAAATTAATACACAATCTGTACAAGAGACAGTTGCTTCTTAATCGTAAAATACTTGCACAAATAGCTATATTAAATAAGAGTTGTCTTTATATGATTTCCAATGAGATCATAAAATAAAGAGATTGGAAGGAATCCGTTGGAATAGTTTAAATGGAGTTCCCTGGAGAATGAACTCTGGGAAGGTAGAGTAGAAATTAGTATGATAAAATATGATAAAGTCATCAAAATGAAGAAACACGTTCAATAAAAAATATTTATTCTTCTCCAATTTTTTTTTTTTTCTTACGAGTTGACTCGCTTCTTTCAAATTGTTTCTCATTATTAAGAAAAGGTAACAGAGATAAAATACGAGCTTGTTTTATAGCAATAGTAATTAATCGTTGTTGTTTTAAGGTCAACCTATTTACCCGTCTAGATAATATTTTTCCTTGTTCGCTAATAAATCGACTAATTAAACTCATGTTTCTATAATCAATTCGATCCCCCGATTGGATCGGAGGCAAACGCCTACGAAAAGATCGCTTGGATTTAAGAAGGATTCGCTTGGATTTATCCATGGTTTGTTTATTCCTTATCCTGAAAATCCCAATCCTATTTCTTAATTCTACATCATGTTTGATCCGATCGAAATAGGATTGGGTTTGTTTATATTTAAATAAATATATGTTATATATAATATGTAATTTTTCATCTTCCTTGGAAGACTGACACACGAGCGGTCGGTTCGATCTATTTCTTTATCTCCCCATGAATCGTATGTTTGTAACAACAGGGACAGAATTTTCTCAATTCCAATCGACCGGGCGTATTGTGTCGATTCTTTTGAGTAATATATCTGGAAATGCCCCTTGATTCCTTATTAACACGATTTCGAAGACAACTGGTACATTCCAAAATAACGGTTACTCGGACATCTTTACCCTTGGCCATGAACCTCCTTTGGTTTATGATTCACTCAATTCTTTAATTTTCCGATCCGAAGCAAGGAAGAATAAAGGACAAAAAAAAAAAATAGAAGCAGGTAACTCGAAATCAAATTATAAAAGAAAGATTTCGTTGAAATCAATATAGTAATAATAAGTAATATAATGATTTCTAACTATATTTATAATTAAGAATTGCCGTACAGTATTTTCAGTTAAGTATCTTGTATGATATTGTTGCCCCAACCATCACATTTTTATTTCCACTCTATTATTAATATTAATTTAATTTGAGCCTGGGCCCGAGTTCATAGTTTCACTGAGGGCGAAACCGCTTTTTCTTTGTTTTTTTTTTAGAATAACTTATTCTAAAAAAAAAACAAAGAAAAAAAGAAGGCAAGGGTAGGGATTAGTTACAGAGATTTGATTGTATCTCTAATCTTCTTCCCCCTTCTCATATCAATAACTAAAATGAAAAAAAGGGGAATATCAACGCATCCGGAAAAAAACGATTGATCTCTATCAATAAACCTGCCAAAGACCCGAACCATAAAGCACTTACTACCGGTGCCACGGAGAGATATGTTTTTAGATCTCGCATTTTAAAAACTCCTCTTTCTTTATTCGTTATTGTAATTTTATTGTAATTTGTAATACATAATGGTAATACATATATGACCAGATGTGTATATGTAGTTAATGACTGACCGCCTGTATTTGTACGCGGAGTCCCTAATTAAAATTAAAATGTACAAAATAGATATTTCTACCTGAAATTACTAAAAATATTAATTTTTTATGGTAGGTTTCATATTTATTTCATACTTTATATAATATAAGTCTTTTAATATATTATATGTTTGTTATATGATATATGAGACCAAAAAGAAGAAATGAAAAGAGAATTTTTGTATATCAATGGAGGAAGTAAAGATGTGGAAAACAAGACAGGGATTCTCTACAATGACACTGTAGACCAATTGAAAGGGATGTAGCGCAGCTTGGTAGCGCGTTTGTTTTGGGTACAAAATGTCACGGGTTCAAATCCTGTCATCCCTACCTATTACTTATCCTATGAGCAGTAACGAGGGATCAATTGAGATAAATTGGACATACATAATAAATCTTTAATTTTATGATATATATGCAAGATGAATTGGGGTCACAAAATCTTTATTGTGATAATGATAATAAGGCGCTCTTAGTTCAGTTCGGTAGAACGTGGGTCTCCAAAACCCGATGTCGTAGGTTCAAATCCTACAGAGCGTGATTCTGTGTTCTTGTTAATCGCGTTAGGTCGAAAATTACACTTAAATAATTGAACAGCAATCTAAATTTGACCTCCCGTGGATTAAAGGAAGTAGGAGGTCAATCAAAAAAGAGATGTTAATTAATCAAAGGTCCAACTGATCACCACGTCTGTATTGTAAATATGCAGTTACGAATAATCCGGCCAAAGTAATAGGAATTAGACCTAAGACGATTCCAAATAGAAAAACTTCAATCATTTCAATTTGTTTGAAAGGGGAAAGGGGAGGTAATATTTATCCTTAAATATTAATCTGTATTGACTATAAATCTCAATGACCAAGAATTGGAAATTGATACGTTAAGTAACTGTAGAAGATATGAACTGCCATAGAAAGATTTTTTTTATGAATTGTTCATGTTCATTTAATTAATTTCAAATAAGTCGTATCTTGCTCAGACCGATAAATAGAGCTGAGGTGATAGTCAAAGCTGCTAGTAGAAAACCAAAATAACTAGTTATAGTAGGCATGAAAAGGCTAAATGAAATATGTTCTTTTTATACATATGTTTATAAAGCACTTCCCTAAGTTTCAATTTTTGAAAGATACGAGGATAAGCAAAAATACCAACCAATTGAAAGAATAAATTCAATTGAAAATGTTTGATTCATCTATTATTATAGACGATACTAACAAAAATAGAGTAACATAAGTAAGAAATCGATTCATCATTTGTGACATTTACCCATGTCGCACTTTTGAATCAACAGATTCATCGGTCAACTCTGGAGTTGACTAAACTAATATATGCATATAACTAATACATGTATATATATATAGAATATTTAAATTAAAATTATAAATAAAGTAATAATAAGAACTTTTTTTTATAACTTTATTCACAAAATTAAGCTTTCTTTGAATCACTAATCACTGTGGAATAAAATTGGAAAATCATTTTGATCGTTTTTTATTGTATCGAAATATCGAATACATTTTTTTTTTTCGAACTACAAGTGCCCTTGTAATGCACTTTATTTTTTTTACTTTAAAGTGAACTCAGTAGTAGTTCATTCACATAATCTTGCGATTGAAAAGAAAAAAAGTATCGCATGATAAGATCAATCGAAACTAGGTTTTACATTTTTTCTTTCCATATTAGAAAGCCCACTCTTGTAATTAGGTCAAGAAGGACCCCCCTTTTTCCTTTGTTTGGGTCTAATATCTAATACAATAATGCGTGCATCACGAATATTGATTATTTTTTTATTTATTCGTTGTTCTCTTTCTTTTATTGAACTACTATTGTTACTTGTTACTGGGCGGCTAACCGATTCCTAAAAAAAAGGATTCCAACAAAAAACATCTTATACAACCACAAAAAGGATATTTTTAGATGTAACATCTAATTGAATCGTGAGAATATGACAATCTCCTTCATAAATTATTGGAAACCAACCCGTCGGATTCACATTTTACCTGATCTTCAGTTTCTAGTCCGAAGTCAATAATGAAGAAAACCCTTATACTACAGGAATTTGAGGAATTTTCTATTAAATGGTACAAAATTCTACATCGACAAGCAACAAGAAAAGAAGAAAGAAATTATCTAACACTTCATTTCGATACTGATTGTGAAATTGCATTGCTGTGTCAGAAGAAGGATAGCTATACTGATTCGGTATACTCTAAAGACACCCTTGGTACAATATTGACGATCTCACAAAGATTTTATTTCAGTTAATTTCCATTTACTGATTTCATCTTTTACGGAATCGACCCCCCCCCCACATGTCAAAGTGATGGAAAAGAAAGAATATCTTTTACGTACCCCCCCAGTTTGGCAACCTTTTTTGAAATGATACAAAGTAAAATGTCTCTGTTCAGAAAAGAAAAATTAACTTCTAATGAATTTTATAATCAGTGGAGTTATAGGAATGAACATAAAAAGAAAAAGCTAAACAATAAATTTTTAAATAGAGTAAAAACTCTCGACAAAACTCTAAATCTAAATAAAGAATTTTTTGTTCTGAATGTACTCGAAAAAAGAACTAGATTGTGTAATGATAAGACTAAAAAAGAATACTTAACAAAAATATATGATCCTTTCTTGAATGGACCCTACCGGGGACGGATCAAAAAATTGTTTACACCTTCAATCATAAATGAAGCTTCTATAAAAAATTACATAGAAAGGGTTTGTATAAATAAAATTCATGGTATCCTTCTTATTATTAATTACTTAGAATTTGAACAAAAAACAAATCCATTTGATATAAATGATAGAAAATCATTAGTAACAGAAATCGGTTATTTATTGAATTTAATCAATGAATTGGCTGTAAAATCAACATCAAGTTTAAATTTTCAAAGAATTTTTTTAGTTCCAGAACACGAACAAGTAAGAATTCATTCAGAGGATCAATTTAAAATTTTAAATTTTTTATTCGATGCAGTTAGAACTGTTCCGAACGATAAAACAATAAAAAAAAAATCTATTGAAATAAAAGAAATTAATAAAAAAGTTCCTCGGTGGTCATACAAATTAATCACCGATTTAGAACAACAAGAGGGAGAAACCGAGGAAAGTGTGGTAGAGGATCATGAGATTCGTTCAAGAAAAGCCAAACGCGTAGTAATTTTTACTGATAACCACCAGAATACTGATGCTTATACCAATACCCAAGAAACTAATAATACTGATCAAACAGCCGAAATTGCTTTAATACGTTATTCACAACAACCGGACTTTCGTCGAGACATAATCAAAGGCTCTATGCGCGCTCAAAGGCGTAAAACAGTTACTTGGAAACTTTTTCAAGCAAATGTGCATTCCCCTCTTTTTTTGGACCGAATAGACAAATCTTTTTTTTTTTTTTTTTTTTTATTTTTCAGCCGGTATGAAAATAATTTTTAGAAATTGGATGCGGAAAAACACAGAATTTTCGGATTATACAGAGAAAAAAACAAAAGAAAGCGAGAAAAAAAAAGAAGAGGACAAAAAAGAAGAAGACAAAAGAAAGGAGAAAGCGCGTATAGAAATAGCAGAAGCCTGGGATAGTATTTTACTTGCTCAAGTACTAAGAGGTTTTTTGTTAGTAACCCAATCAATTCTTAGAAAATATATTATATTACCTTCATTGATAATAGCTAAAAATATAGTCCGTATACTATTATTTCAATTTCCTGAATGGTCTGAGGATTTAAAGGATTGGAATAGAGAAATGCATATTAAATGTACCTATAATGGCGTTCAATTATCAGAAAAAGAATTTCCAAAAAACTGGTTAACAGACGGTATTCAGATCAAGATCCTATTTCCTTTTAGTCTTAAACCTTGGCACAGATCTAAACTACAAGCCCCTTATAATGATCCAATGAAAAAAAAGGATCAAAAAAACGATTTTTGCTTTTTAACAGTTTTTGGAATGGAAACGGAACTACCTTTTGGTTCTCCCAGAAAAAAACTTTCATTTTTTGAACCCATTTTTAAAGAACTAAAAAAAAAATTTAAAAAATTGAAAAAGAAATGTTTTATAATTCTAAGAATTTTAAAAGAACAAAAAAAATTGTTTCTAAATGTCTCAAAAGAAACAAAAAAATGGATCATTAAAAGCATTCTGTTTATAAAAGAAATAATAAAAGAACTCTCAAAAATAAACCCAATTATATTATTTGGATTTGGATTGAGAGAAATAGAAGTATATGAATTGAGTGAAACTAAAAAAGATTCGATAATTGGTAATCGGATGATTCATGAATCGTCGATTCAAATTATATCTCAGGGTTGGACAAATTATTCATTAACAGAAAAAAAAATTCAAGATCTAACTGATAGAACAAATACAATCATAAATCAAATAGAAAAAATTACAAAAGAAAATAAAAAAGGAATTCCAGATATAAATTTTAGTTCTAACAAAATAAGTTATGATGATAAAGGATCAGAATCACAAAAAAATATTTGGCGGATATTAAAAAGACAAAATGTTAGATTAATCCGTAAGTCACATTATTTTATAAAATATTTCATTGAAAGGATATACATAGATATCTTTCTATGTATCATTAATATTCCTAGCATCAATACACAACTTTTTCTTGAATCAACAAAAAAAATTATTTATAAATACATTAACGATAATGAAGCAAATCACGAAAGAATTGATAAAACAAATCAAAGTGTAATTCCCTTTATTTCGACTATAAAAAAGTCATTTACTAATATTAGTAATAAGAATTCAAAGACTTTTTGCAACTTATCTTACTTTTCACAAGCATATGTATTTTACAAATTATCACAAACTCAACCTATTAAATTATCACAAATTATCACAAGCATATCTTACTTTTATGTGCAAGTTCGAAGAGATTCCCTATATATATATATATATTATGTGAAAGTTCGAAGAGGTTCTCTATATATATATATTGATTTTGTTATCCAAATTAATTTTTATGAACTCATCCATAGCTTAGGATTGGGGGAGATGGTGATCTTCGCAGCTCTTCTGCCCTGATAATAGAGATCCTTGCCATTAGACAAGCTCTGAGTGCGTGTCTCCAACTTCAACTCACAGATGTGATGGTTAAATCTAATGCCCAAAGAGGTATCTCGATACTCAACAGACAGATTGCGGTGGATGCTGACCTTGAAAGGAATGTCTTCGACATACGGGAGCTGGTGTCTCAGTTTACACGAATGACTTTTGTGTTTGCACCCTACGTTGTAATCGGGCTGCACACGCGATGCTCGTCTAGTTTCTAGACAGGGGGTCCTCATGTGTTAGAACTGAATGGCTCTTTAATATTCTTGCAGCCAATGTAAACCTTTCTATTTGTTTCTAATAAAATCTTCCAGCGACTTTGACATTATATATATTTTCTTTACAATTTTAAAATAAAAAGCCTCATCCATAGCTTTTAGCAGCTTTGGTTTTCCATTTTTGTAGTAAAATACAAAAAAAAAAATCCATACAAAAATTTTACCCACTTTAGTTCAAATATTTCTGAAACACTGCAGTATATCAATTCCCCAATTAATCCAATTTATTAAGTTTCAACAACATAATTAATCTACTTGTAACATAATAAGATAAGAGAACCATGCAACTCCATAATCAAGATTGACTTTAAGAAAATCTTAAAACTGGATCGCGTGCAGGAGAAAGCAAGAGACAGAAAGGGAGGCAGAGAAGGGCACAAGTAAAATGGGTACATTAAAAAGAATGGACAAACATAAATACAACATTCGATTGCCTTTCACTTGAAATAACTGACATGATACACATAAACATCACATTCTAGCAGAATACAAATTTTACTGCTTTACATTTCCAGTGGACTTGTGAATAGCTAAGGTAATCCCTAAGCTGTAGACTTTGGTATCTTGTACTGCTTCTTAAGGAAAAGGGAGGCCTCCGAATCAGCTCTGTGACATAGGATTCTCACAAGAGTCTTAGAATCAGCCCCTAGTTTGCTTCTACCACCCTGCACGCCCAGGCCACTGGAAGACTTCAAGTCCTCAATCAGTTCTCGAGTCTGAGAACAGAAAAAAGTAGAAAGAAAAAGCACCATAAATTTAAGTCGACAAGATTGTAGAGACATTAACACAATCAAACATTGAATTCTGCAAGCTCAAAATTTAAGCAGTCAGAAACTTTGCTATCTTGGGTATAGGGTAAAATAAGATGGTTCTCTCTCTCTCTCTCTCTCTCTCTCCCTCTCTCTCTCTCTCAACAAACTAACTTGTTGAAATCACAGCAAGAGGAATGCCTAAAAATAAATAAAAAAGAATCCGAACATGACGACTGTCCAGATGTACATTTTGCATTTTAATGAAACTCTCATTGATAGTGAAATACGATAATGCCTTAAATAACCTGATTCACTTGTAAAGTCTCAACCAGAGAAAAAGATGGACTAACCTCATAGCTGTGCAACTTTATTACATCTCGAACACGTGCTACCTGATTTTCGACAACTCCTCTTGGAAGCCCATCTCCTCCAGAGATAAAAAACTCCTGTTAATCACAACCACAGTGACACAAAGTAAGTGCAAGTTTGGTTTACAAATTTGAAACTCCACGAAATGCTCTGTCATACAAAGTAGACAATTCTTCTTGTGAAGCAATTTAAATGAACAAATTCACCCGTTTATCTCTTCTTTTGCCAGATTAAGTTCAACCAACTTCCAAATGCCTACTTGTAAGTAAATTCCTTCTTTCCAACGCTAAGGGCCCTTTTGATAACCATTTTAATTTTAGTTTTTAGTTTTCATTTTTCATTTTTCATTTTTCATTTTTTGTGCTAGAGAATAGGGGAAAAAGAGGAATGGAAGTGAGAATGAGAGTGAAGATGAGAGGGGAGGATGGGAGGGAGGAGTTATAAATGTGAAAACAAGAACTAAAAACTGAAATCTATTTGAAATTGTTTTCACTTTTGTTACTCCTCCCTCCCATCCTCCCCTCTCATCTCATTCTCACTCTCATTTTCCTTTATACTCTAGCACAAAAAAATGAAAACAAAAAACTAAAATTGAAATGGTTATCAAACAGGCCATAAATGGAACAAGTGTAAATTTGTGGGAAAAGACGATATGCAACTTTGTTGGATTACCTATCTGGATTCAAAACAAATTCTCTCTTTTTGGTCAGATATAAAAATAATTCTTGGCCTATATTTTAACAGTCAAGTATGGTGATAAACCTGGAAAAAAAAAAAAAAAAAAAAAAAAAAAAAAAAAAAAAAGAAAAAAAAAAAGAGAAAAGATTCCATGGTATCAAAGAAGCAAACCCAAGTACAAATCCCAATAATGACAACCACCAAATATAGGTACTCTCATATGTTGGGTCCTCTAATGGTGAGGTGATGTCCACATGTGAGGAGTGTTAGGAGCTAAGATAACTGTTCACCCACATGTGAGGAGTATACACCAATAAAAATTTGGGAGCTTCACTAAAACACCCAAAACCCATCATTACACACACTCAAAATCCATTTATAAACACACCCAAAAAGTTGACTTTGGGGTTGATTTTGGGTGTGTTTCTATGTTTAAATAGTGCTTGGGTTTTTCTACAAATACATGTCTAGGATTGGGTTTATTTATAAATTTGTATAAAAATTTACCACTTGCAATATTCAAAGGGCACAAAGCAGGTACCTTGAGGACCTCCAAATCTTCTTCTAATAGCTTTGCATCGCCCAAAGAGAAAATTCGTGATGGGCCTCCATCTAATACAACACGGAGTAAACCATCCTGGATAAAAAATAAAATAAAATAAAATTCCAGTGAAATAAAAATTACAGTAAATTTGACAGATTTGTGGAAAGAAAAGGGCGAGGAATAGACCAGCGTTGCTTGAAGGAGACTTGTCACGATGCGATCCCTTAGTGGTTCCACAATTATAGCACACAGTTGACTAAGTTCCTGCAGTAGTTCATAATGACAGGCAGCCCTTTGTCTTCAATGTCAATACAATCTTAAGAAACAAATACAAATTAAAAAATGACATGGATACATGGAAATTAATAACTGAAGAAGAAACACGTAATAGGTGGATAGAAAAATCAGACAGAACACTCCTTTTGTCGTTCTTCTGAAACATAAACAATATGTCTAAACAAGTGCTAAAAATTATTCAACTCTACCAAGATGAATAGAGGTAAGTCAAAATTGACCGTACGTAGCATCCAATTTTGATGCCTTTTGAGCATGAATCCAACATAAAAGTCATATGATCAGGTTGATGTGCCAGATCCTAACTACCAACTACCATCTGAACCTATTAGTCAAGTTGATGTATCTTTCTACCTCATGAGATGTAACTCAAACTCCCAGGACCCTTGTTTAATGGCTAAACTTGTGCTAGTACTATCCACATGACAACACAATTACGAGTGAAAGTATACGCAACTTAAAGGTTGATCAAGAAGAGGTACAATTCATAACATGTAGAATACAAATTATATGCAACGTGAGGGCAATAAATATAGAATAATTTGGTTTCTTTCTATTGTGCAAGGAAAAAGAGGCTAAAGGCAGATGAGATCTTGACAGATCAGTCATTTTCAAGCTTAAGCAGCTTTAACTACCACCAAAAATAGAATGTAGCTTCCAAATGGAATAAATCTGACCGTATCAAGTGGTTCATACACTGCTTCGAACCTAGAAAGAGAAACACTTGGTTTATATAAGTTGTTAATAAATGGTTCCCTCAAGTCCCAGAAGATAATCTTAGTTCCTGCAATAAACAGTTGGTAAATTAATAAATGGTCTAGTATCTCAAGGAATTTGACATCATCTAAAAACACAAATCTTGTACCAGTGAACTCGCAAATTTGATCTATAGCAGCATTTATATCTTTTCTACTCCCATCAAACGTGTCCTTCTGAGTGAAACTTTTTGACTTCTCATCGATGGATTTCTCTACAAACAAAAGGTCAATATATCAAGCACTGAAAAGATTGCAAACAACTGATGTTAATATGCGTTCCTCAACCTAAATTCCTGTAACTAGAAAGATTGCAAACAAATATAAAGTTAGAAAACCACTTTTCTGCACTTACTGGTAAACTTTTGGCTGGGTTTCTTCCTCGTCCATCGCTCCCACATGCTATCTTCCAACTTATTCAGCTGACTGATTGCATACTGTGAATAGCACAAAAGTATACCAGATTTTTCACTAACCTTATTGGTCAATCAAATTCCTATTAGAAAAAAGTATATGGCAACCAAACAAATTTATATCTAAAAGATATGGTGAAAAGAAACCGGAGGACCATCAAATGTAGATGCAACTAAAGATCTTTAGCAAATAATTATAACAGAGTGCCATCATTTTCTTATGAAACTTAGGTCTCATTAATATCAATGTTTTCACTTTCTTATGATTCTTATAAAAGAATCACGTGCATATAACCCATCATTTTCTCACCCAGGACACGTACAATACCAGAACAAAAACATTATAAGATCACAAGCACCTAGAAGAACTCATCCGGCCAATTCAAATTAGGAGTATCAAGGCTTAGTTGAGTTTAGCATTAAAAAATCATTACGAAAATATTTCCTCCCCTCATAATGAAAACAAGAAGCTAAACCTGAACTTACATAAAGTGTATTTAACTGAACACAAAGTGTTGGAGTCGTTCGAACACTAATTTCAGTAGACCTTCTCTCATCAGGCAGCCTAGGGTCAAATAGTTCCTTCTTTACAAAAGCCTTTATTCCAACTTCCTTCTTGTATCTTGTAAGAATGGGCACAGGTGGAATTAAATCTTCCTTGGTAGCTGCATGACCAAAATCCCAATGTAAGGTCTGTGTGGATACAATAAGGGTAGATAACAAGGGGAAAAAAAGAAGGTGGTTAAAATCATTTGTATGGCATGTAGAGAAGAATGAAAAATCTTGTTAGCTTGATATACATTGTTTAACATTACGGGGTATTGGTAAGCTAACTTGGTAGCAAGGCTTTGGTTGTAGGAGCTCCTGGGTTGAAACCTCAAAACCACATTTCTCAATTCTTTGTTGGTTTGCAAGGTGTAGGTTGGGGCAGCACCTATTGGCATGCATTTCTCTCTCACCACGTGCAGGATGGGGCTGCACGTGAAGGAGGGCTCAGTATGATATACAGTGTTGACCCATTCCTTCACAGCTTAAGCTTTTGGGGTCCAAGGGAAATCTAACAAATCTAACAATGTAATAAGAAAACAAATAAAGAAACAATTTTGTTTTCTTTTTGGGCACAAAATAAGTATTCATCATTCATGAACCTATTTATAACTAGAAGTTCCTGAGTTCAAAGAAATAAAAGCAGAAAAGAACATTTACACAAATAAGTGCTACACTAATATCCATCAATAAAATTATCTACAGGTCAATTCTCTAAAAGGCCAGATAAACAACTGTTGCCCAAGGAATATGTACGAGAGTAGGGTAAAGGAAACATAACTTGTGATCAGATAATTTTAAATGACCCTCACGAAGTTTTCCACAACTGTGATAACACATGTATGTCATGTCAGTCAATTCAGAATTGTGCAACTCACAAGTAGCACATACCCAACTTGTCAATGACATGATTTGCGAACACTTGAAAAGCATTGTCAACTCCACGAAACAAACCACTCAATTCTGTAGGCCTCATTGGAACTTTGAGATCAAAAAATTGGTCGACAGTCTGCATGAAGAAATGTTTATAAGGAAACACATCAGCAACGTTGGTCAGTGGCAAGAGCAGATAATAGATTTGAAGGCCAAATCCTACAAGTATATCCAGAATTGTAAGATTCCATATGAAACCGCTGACAAATTCTAGACTTGAAGTACAGATACTTGAAAATGCATTTAATAGTCCACTTCCTTTAAAACCAACCTCCAATAAAAGTTCCACATTATATCCAATTCAATTTATTTTTCATTTCATAAAGACATCCTTACTTGATGAATAACACAATTATTTGACTGCTATTGATTGTACTATAGGTGAGGACTCCTTGTCCATTGCATGCACTTTTTGAGTTTTTATTTTTAAAAAAGTACATTTTGGTTCAAAAAATAACACAATCATTTGAAACCCAGAAATGAAAGCATTTCAAAGATATCAATGGCAACGATACAATTATTTGAGAAGATGCAGACTTTTGGAAACATATAACAAACTTATTTATCACCAACTATAAGTGTGTGACCCATATTGTCAACTATGTGTGCATTTTTATTATGAATACGCAAGTTATTGTTATTAACACACATATAAATTGATCACTGTTTTTTTTTTTTTTTCATTATGAAAGATATCCAAAAACTACTTTATAGCTTATACAATACCATATGCAAAACCCAAAAAGAACAAACAGTCATACCTCCTCCACAATCCTAAATACTTCAACTATTGAACTCCCATGCCGCTGTTGAGGTGATATTGGGTCCCACCTCTGTAAGATGATGCACACGAACATTAAGCAACTTACAAGATGAAAAAAGAAGCCCCATATATTGTTAAAAAAAATGAAGATGAGAAAAGTTTCCATAAATTATAACAAAAACTTACCTACATGCAAATGGTGATAAAACGGCTTTCCCTAAATTGTTATGAAAATTAAACAAAGGACAAAATGTAACTAGAATAATTATGTCTGAAGAGGCAGGACAGCCAGACGGTCCTACAAATACCCAATTACTGAATAAGCCCCATGTGTTCAAAGTATTAACGAGTCTATGACAACCCGAATTACTGAATGGCATAATGAGTAGCAGACTTGGCCGTTGATACACAAAACTTACAATTTTACATGAGATCATGGATGATGGATTTGAGTAATACAATCATAAGAAATAACTGGATGCTTCACATATACTACCTTCCTCTCATTTTCCACACTGATAGAAAGAAGAGATAAAAGTATTATCTCTTTCATAAAACCCTTCCACAGAATATTACACAAGTATTACTAACCACAGTTTAGGGGCAGGGGCCTCTCCCCTATTTTATTTGTCACCATGACTCCTCAATATAACCTACCTCAAAGCTACCAACTTCCTGGTACCCAACACCACCACTAATTAGGTGAGAAAACATCATTCCAACAATAGTTTTTTAAGGAAGTTGAGGTTCCACCCCAAAACCAATTGGCAATGGGGGGAGTAGCCCTACTCCTTATAAACTCAGCTAGGTCCCTTAACTTTTCAATGTGGGGCAAACACTCTCAACACGCCCCCGCACGTGTGGCGAACTTTCAGGCCTTACACATGAACAACATATATTGGGTGACATGGAAGCACGTGTGGCCGTTGGGCTCAACACGTGAAGCCTTGCTCTAATACCATGAAGTTGAGGTTCCACACCAAACCCAATTGGCCATGAGGAGAGTAGCCCAACTCCTTATAAGCCCTTGCTAGGTTTCTCAACTTTCCAATTTGGGACAATTCACTTTCACATTCTCACACGCCTCTGCACGTGTGGCCGTTGGGCTTTCACACGTGGGCAACCCGCTCTGATACCACGAAGGAAGTTGAGGTTCCACCCCAAAACTAATTGGCAATGGGAGGAGTAGCCCAACTCCCTTAATTTTTCAATGTGGGACAAACACTCAACTGTTTTAATCCATGTGAAAACACATAGGACACTTTCCTTCTGACTGGATTACCAAAAGTTACCAATCTAGAGTATATCAAACAAGTACAACAATTTCTGAAGAAAGACATAAAATACCAGTCAATATCATGTTCACCCCTACGTCTCAAACAGGTAGCATAAAAACAAAAATGTGCTTGCTTCCTTTCTTTTTATTGCTTTTATGGCTTGTGCTTTCAAGATGAGAACAATAAAAAGTAAACTAACATAAGAAATTAAAACAAAAATAAATAAAAAATCAAAAAAGGATAAACTTTAAATTTTACCTCTTGTTGAACAGCCCGTTCAACCCAACCTAAGATCCTTCCAAGTTGCGAATTGACCCAACGCATCACCAATGTTCCAGATATGGATCCAATCTAAGAAAATATAGGAAGTTCAATAAAATGAAAATAAGAACCAATGGAGCATATTGGTAAACAGTAAACCTGACATATTGTTCTCAACTATCTAATTTTTCAGCTTTAGCTTAGCGGAACCAAGTCTTTTACCAATTGTGCATATCCATGACTTTACACTATTTGAAGACAAATTTATATTAAAAATGAAAAAGAAAAAAAGGAGATATGTAATGTAGAAAAAAATCCAACTATCACCTGGTATGGAGCTAGTTTCCTACAGTATATATCTGCAGTTTCCTCTCCACAATTGGACGTAATAAGTTCCATAATGTACTGCTCAAGGTTATCAGCTGCTGGAAATACAGATATTACATCCTCGGTCAGATGTTCAGCCACACCGAGAAAAGGTTTCTGAAATAACACATTAGCATTAAGTTCTCCACTTCCACCCCAAAAAACTACTGTATCATGGAAAAAATGTAGATAAATGTAATTCTCATTATTTAAAAAAAAAGGGAGGGAGCATATAAGCTCACCAACTTGTTGCCATAAAGCCTATGAAGGAGTGAGGCTGAGACAGAAGTTGCTTGTGGATGCCTCTGGGATAAAATTGGCATGAACATGGTTGTATCTTTTTTTAAGAGTTTCTTGGTCTCTTCAGCAAGCAATGCCAAAGGATGTTCATGCTTTGAGTCTGATTTTTCAACAGACTGTAAGATCTGTACAACAAGAAAATACATTTTTAAAATTTAAAAATTCAAATCCATTATTCAGCCGTCTTAAATGGAAACTTTAATCGTATCAAAGGTATCTGTTTTTGTAAGTGTGTGTGTGTGTGTGTACACATGAGTTCTGTGGAGAGTGACCACTGAATAAATTGTGTACTGGACTCTAGTCTGAACAATTTACCACTCGGTGTCTTCTCGATTTTGAAGCTTGCTAGTTACTAGTAAGCCTAGCTTGACATCACTGCCCCTTTGTCTTTGACTAGGGTCCCAACACAATATTTATAAGATCAGTGTTTTATTGACTATTCAGGGGAAGTGTTAGTTAGAGTTGTAGGTCTTTCTCTAGTCAGTGTTTTATTAACATTAATGTATTATTGTATTTTACATTCATGCTTTAATTCTGCAGCACAAGAGCCCATAGAGATCACCAAAATCTGACCCTTCCCCAAAGCTTCTCCTCCCCTACTTGGCTTAAATCTTAAAAAAAAATTCTATTTCTTTCCATCCACACAACAGGACAAGAGCTTCGCTTTCTTTCCACCATTGATCACAGTGTGTTTTTTATGCAGGAAAGAATAACAGCCTTTTGGAACTACCCAGCTCACACCAAACTCCTAAAGATATTTAGACGTAACTTCAATGCTATCGGGCAATAACGAAACACAATAGTCTGTTATATCCACAACTTTTTAACACTTTCAAGAGAACCTTAAGTTTTTCCTTACTTTGTAATAATAATAAAAGTTTTACCTTACTTCATAGTCCTCTATTCCTAGCAGGACATTAGTAAAACATGAAAGATCAAACAAACATTTCAAACCAGTAGAGTCTTCACAAACCTCAGAGTAATATGTACCAACTCTTAAAAGCCCTGAAATAAGAAGCCAAAGGCTTCACCTTATTCTCAATGATGATAAACAAATTAGGGACAAAGTTTCTGGTCAACTATTACAACTTTATGTGCATGATAGAGCCTAAAAATAATTCCTATACAGCCAAGTTTTGATTAATTTTGTTAGTTACCTACTACTTTCAAAAGTTTAACATGTTAGAATGTGGGCTTGAATTTCCTCATGACTGGGGTCTAACATATACACAACACTGGACTCCTGTTCTAATACCATGACAAATATTTTTGGTCTACTCATGTTCCAAAAGCTTAAGTATGGGCCAAGTATTGTTTTTGTCCTTACACCTCTCTTCCCAAAGGAGAAGTCCATTGCCTAATTTTCCTATATTAAATTTTGCTTAATTGAAATAGTAAGACTTACTAATATATTGTGTGTCAAAAATCTTATAAAAAAATCACTGAAACACTTACCCTTGTAAATGCATTCTTAATAGAAGATGATATATATGATTCTATCTGATCTCGATCTGTGCTGGATGTATATTGCATCATTGCCTGTGGAACAAATAAAAGAAATCATCTTTAAACCTTTTACAATTTGACAACACATTTGAATATCTGTTATTTTAAAAAAAATCCAGATACTGGAGTTGGCCAAAAATAAGGGTTCGTCACAAGAAAGAATAACTTAGAAAAGTTGGAAAGTTATACTAGTTGTTTTCCACAAGTCAAGAACCATGCTTGGCTCCTCACCGCTGAGATGTCACCAATTCATACCAATGAATTGGTGAAAGTGGTGAGTCCCACCATTCACCTGACACCTTAGCAGTGAGAAGAAAAGTTTTTCCTCACCGATGAAGAGCCATGCATTATTCTCTAATATTAGTCAAGCACAAAGTTTCTTTTGAGTCCACACATACTGCTTCAGGTTCCTCCAATAGAAGCCTTTGAGCAATCATTGCAACAGCTGCTACATTCTCCATCATAACTGGCACCTACAAGGTACATGAGAAGTTTAAGAAAACTGAGTTGCAACCAGGAAGGTCCCTTGGTAAAAGTGACTAAAATTAGCATAAATTTTTAATTAGCTGAATCAGCTGGAGCCCAGAGTGGTGTCATGAAGATGCAACATTAACAAGTACCAGAAGTGAAAACAGCTGCATAGCATAAATACACAAGCATATAATAAAACAGAAAGATCATGCAAGCAAATGGGCACAAGACCTATGATAGTTATTTCCATGGTAGTACAAAAACAAACATATACAAATTAAAAATAATTGTTTAACAAAGCTAACATCAGCCTGACAATAAACCAAATTAAGAATGAGGACCACACCCAAGTATAGCACTTCTAGGACCTTAGCATACCTCAGAAAAGTGCAGATGGTAGTCTCCTAACTGCTTATCGGCCCATTTCTGAATGGGCAACAAGAAGGACTGTAAGAAAGATAAATCTTGGTGACCCTGATCGCCTTCAACTCTACAATGTAAACTCTTCAAATGTAACCTCTCTTGTGGTCCCCGTTGTTCCTTCAATGGTATTTTCTTTAACTGTTCAATGGCATGTTTTAAAACTCCTTGCTCACTTGTAATAACATGCTGTGATCACAGAATCAATACAAACTGTAAATGCCGATGATACCTATCAGTAGAAAAAAATTACTAATGGAACTGCCAAGATCAGACATTCATGAGAACAAACAAAAATGAAACAACAGAATTAGAAAGAACTAATCTAGCTTAAAAGAAACTCAAAGAATTGAACAAATACAGCAATTGTTGTAGAATGGACCAACTCAAAGAAAATGAGACAGTACATAATTGATATGATATCATGCTGACAAGGACCCACCCATGAAAGACAATCCACTATCAGTATCTTTATAATTGAAACCTTCTAAAAATATGCATTTAAATTTTTTTATCACTGTAGAGCATGTGTGTGTGTGTGTGTGTGTGTGTGTGTGTGTGTGTGTGTGTGTACATGTGGTGGGCTTCAATTCCCAGAGAAAAGATTTGCCAGTTGAAAAGTATAAGATGAAACGTCAAGTTGTTCAAAACCGAAGTCGATTGAACCAAGCTTTTGAAGACATCTACCACATGTTGGAATCTATTATTAGTGTCATTCAATGCAACTTCAATTATCCAAGATGCTCTACATATAAATTTTTAAAATGTTGGAAAAACATTTATGTTTCCAAAGATACGGAATGCCTTCAATAAGAATGAGAGGTTCATGGGATGGGAGAAGAGTACCTCCGATTGTATAACTTATAGGCCTATAGGCCTCAGACTAAAACAAAATTATAAACAACATCGTACAAAACTCTGGGTTTGTACAATCAGAGGTACATGTTGTTTGTGTGTTTGTGTGTGTGTGTGTGTGTGTGAGAGAGAGAGAGTCCTTTATGTCTGTTAAGTCCACATCTTCCAGTAATTATATGAAAAACAAATATCTTTTTTAGAGTACATATTATAAATGTAACAATATAAGACACAAGTCAAACATACTCTCCATCACATATAAACAATGACATTATAGCTTTTCCCATAAAAAAAACAAAAACATCACTTTAGTGGCTGCAGAACAATGCAAAAAGTAAATTACTTTTATGCCTATTTTACCTGACGGAATAAGACCCATGCATAGCAAGTGTAATGCATGGTCTCCGTGATTCCTAAAACACGCCACGTTGACTTCACAAGCTCGAGTATTTCTTCCACTTCCTGAAAATAAAGATAAGCTAGAGACTCTGAGAGACAAAGAAAAAAAGCCCAGCTGCTGCTTTCTTTGTAAATACATATTTGACAACTTGGGGTATCTACAGCTGGAGCCCACATGCAACAATAGACAACAGTGACTGTTAATGGTTTTGATGTTTGTGCCCTAAAGATTCTCAGGTTAAATCAATTTTCGACTTCAGCCTTTAATTAAGAGCTGAGTTATAAACTTTTTTGCCTCACAGGGGTACGTATGCAGAAATTTGTATGTATTATTTACCAATCGTGTTGAGTTCAGGACTTCCTAGGAGCCCTGGGTATGAAATAAGTCCGTGTGTTTGAGACATAGTTTTTTTTTTTAACTGGATACTCTCATTATTATTAGTTTGGCTCAAGAGTCTATACTTCAAAATCAGTTGTCGAAAAAATTTAATTATTTTGTGTTTCAGGCATCTCTCTCTCTCTCTCTCTCTCTCTCTCTCTCTCTCTCTCGTATTGTTTAACTTGGTACAACAACCCCTGACTTCTCTCTTCAAGACTTCTCTCTTTTCTTATCTCTTCAAGACCTTAACTCTCTCCCTATCCCCACATTCCACAATATTTGCCCCCAAATAAGCAATCATAAAATGAGCATTCTTCTTAGATTTCAATCAATTTCAGCTATCAAGATTCAACCTTTTCACCACTAATTTACAACCCCTAAAGCTTTCTTTCTACATTTCCAAGCCTTAAACCCATAATTCTTTCAACCCTAGCACCCACCACATAAAACCAAGGTTAAGTTTCCTAAACTACCATACATCACTATGAAGTAAACCAAAACTACATTTTATTTTACAGAAAAATTCTGAAATCTCAGAGCTTTTAAAACAGAATGGAGATCCTAACTCCAGAAAGCTTTTAAAACCCAACCAATCAAGCAGAAAGTGACTTGGCAATGTAAATGAATGCAGTTCTTTTGTAGATTTTGACAGAGACGTGTTGTCATGGCCAAGAACCAAAAGTACTAACCTCAGTCAACTTTCCCTCATCTAACATATCAAAGACACTGAGAAGCAGTTTCTCATACAGTCTAACGTTCAAGTGATAACCATCTGCCCAGTGACATACTTCACCAGTTAAGTCACCACGAGCAGGCCTCTCAGCAAGTGGAGTGGCAATCTCTCGAAGAGATCTTAAGCATTCTGTTCGTTGGAGTTCACCCGGGGAAGTTGGAAGAAACTACAATCAAAAGAGAAAGGAAAGGGGGCGAAATGAAAAACAAAACAAATATAATTATACCAAAAGCAACATGCAAAAAATTGAGATGGAACCATGCCGGAAATGTAGACCATATTAAATAGTACAAATTTTTTTTGAAACCACCAAGTTATAAAAGAAATCATTATTATAAAAAATTACGGGCTAGAGTTCACATGGTGGTAAAACAGGAAATGGGTGCTAATTTGTTAGTTTACAACAAAAGAACACCTAACGCCCAACTATATGCCACATGAGCCATAGTTGATGTGGTAAAACAGTGAGTGGGACTGGGTAGCTTTTAGGTCATTTTCTTCTTTTTCCTTTTTTCTTGTTTACCAAAAACACAGAGAGAGAGAGAGAGAGAGAGAGAGAGAGAGAGAGAGAGAGAAGAAAAGTTTAACACCCAAACAAGATCAGTAGAATTGTTTTTAATAAGATATTAAAATACAAGAGAAATGCACAAAAATTCCATCATATTCCATACACACCCTCAAAGAAAAACACAAGTTACACTAATGTTTAACACCCAACTACCCCTATTTCTGGTGTTTCCAAAGCAAATAAAAGGTTTAAGACCCAAATATTTCCATTATAATCTTATAAATATATAAAGTAGAACAAATGGTTTTCGAGTGTTAGTTAAGAGAATAAATGATTGGGTAAGGGAAATTTTAATTGTCTATTATTGTGATAGAGAGCATTCCAGCCATTTAGACGAACAGAAGACATACCTCAGATTCTTCAATTTTTGCTAAAAGAATCCTAAACTCACTGGCCTTCCGTCCAGACTCCCCAAATCCAACAGCAGGGAAATTAAGAAGCCCTTCCTCCAACATATTCAACTGTGAAAACAAATCAGAATTTCTCAATTTGGATCTCATGTGCATATATGGTCACCCTCCAATTACACCAAATAGGAAATTTACAAGGCCAATAAAACGTAACAAGACAAAATGATAGATTGTAAGGAACAGAACTTACCTGCCTTTTCTGCCACCGTATATACGCCTTCTTGTCAGAAAATTCTGTTCGTGAAATACAACAGAGAAGTTCCAGAGGAACCAGTAGGGCATCCATTCTTTTTCCCACTTTTCCAGCTAGGGCATTAAGCAGCCCTTGTCTAGTTCTGATGTCCATGGCCTCAGATATCTGCATTTACGAGTATGGGAAAAGAAATCATTAAATCAATATGAATCCAATGAAATACAGTTCACCAAAACTGCATAAAAAATCATATTTGAAGACAGCAATGATTTCAGAACCCCTCTGGCTGACGCCACGTCAATTACAAACCAATAATGAGGTACAAAAAGGGTCACAATCAGAT
Organism: Prunus mume; assembly: GCF_000346735.1. The sequence continues at coordinate 3,530,091 of NC_024130.1, forward strand.
GAATACATTCAGTGGGGGGTACCCGAACAAGGAAAGAAACAACTGACCCACTTATAAAATTTTACAGTGCATAGCAGCTTGAAGTGACAGCCAGTAATGCACACAAGATTAACATATGCATGTACCAAATCTTGTATTGCTGGGCTACGATAAAGAAAAATTATGCAACAGCACATGACTTGGAACTAGCACAACCAGATGATTGTTTACAATATGGTCCATTCTCCAGTGAACTAATAAGCTTATACATGACGCTCAGCCTTTTAGTCTTAGTAATTAACCCTCCGGTTTCAAAAGAAAAACATGCCATGCAGTCCTCCTTTGTGCTCGAATAGTTCTTAAGTATTCTACCATATGGGCTCATTTAGTATGCTGGACTGAACTGGACTATTTCAATTTGATTGTAATGTACTTCTTCCTATTGTATTAACCTTACTACTATCATGGGTTTGGTACTGTCAGGACTAAGACGCCGGATAATCTGTACGGTGTTACGTATTGTACTGTATAAGGGAACCAACAGAACTAAACAATGATTAAATAATTTCTAAAAATAATCTTATTTAGGAAGCTTAAAAATGCCTTCTATCATATTTGTAACTATCATCTATAAATATCATTCATCTCCAATGCTTATCAAACACCGCTTATTTGAAAGTTTTACAAACTACTCCTCAAAATCAATACACCCATTCGGGATGATGGATGAGTTCCAACCCCTTGGTCTTCCATTTTTAATAACACAAATTAATTGAACATTAATGGCATGTTACTTACTTTAAGTCATAAATCAGGTAAGTCGAGAATAGGGGAGAGAAGGAATGGGTATGGGATTAACTATTCCCCCCTAATCAATCTAATTCATGGTTTTTCAATTATTGGATTGCGAATTTTAATGTAAAACTCACATAAATTTTGATTTCTCATGTGTTGGAATCGGAATAATTCGAACACCATTCCCAGGTAAGTAAGCATGCCATAAAAGGAGAGGAAAAGGGAGAAGAAATAAAGTAGTAATGCCTCCATTTGAAAAGCAAATGACTACTAAATACCTCCATCTGGACACGCATGGTCTCCAACAAACCAACCAATCCAGGTGCTCGTTGAGACTGACTCAAAGGATTTTCATTTCTACTACGTCCAAGTTTCCTCATCAGCTTGGACCTTTTGTCTTTCTTTTTCTCTTTTGACGGCACAATCAGACCCCTGTTCAGACAGAGAGAGTGCAAGCATGGATGGTGTCATGTCAGAACTAAACTAAGTACACAAATAGACCTGCAATCACAACGGCATTTCCTTGATTTACAAGAAAACAAAAAATATTTGCAGACCCAATACGAAAATGAAAGTATACCCTGCAGCACCAGCACATGCCAAAAGGACTTCATATGCAGTTTCACGGAGATCATCTTCTGTGATACCTAAACAAGAAAAGGAGAAAAAAAAAATTATGACAACCATCCCATGCTTTTTAGTGTCAACTTTCATCAATCATCCTAGGGGCTGGGAATGCAGTCTTATATACTGATTGCCAAATATGTGGAAAAAGCAGACAGATGCATCTGTATAGGATACCTGTAGGTTACTCTATACCTCTTTAATACTTCCTAATGTGCCAAATATTTTTAAAAAAATGCATCCAAACATAAATAATAATTAAAAATAAAATCACGGTCTCGAATTGGGCAGCTGTTATAGACTGAAACATAGCAAAGGGTCATATGAGATATGTTTTACTCTTTGAGTTATACATAAATTAAGAATACTTGCATGATGAATCTACCACACCATATGAGTGTAACAATCTCGGAGAACTTTGAAAAAAATGTATGTAAATATCTATACATTGATCTACATGTATGCGCATTTAGCATTGTGGCGATATTGCAGTCTACTCTTTCCAGAATATTTACATTTCAATGTATCCAACATCCATATCCAACCTTCCTTGTGCAAAAGAAACAGACCATTAATATCAATATTCATCATGAAAATCTCCAAAACCCAATATCTTCAAATCCATTATTCCATTAATATCATCAGAATCTTACGCAAGATGTGGTTTATGATACAGAATTTAAAGTGTGTAAGCTCGGTAGAGCATAGGGTGTCTATCTAGAGGTGGGACCATTGCCCTAACTATGTTGGTCTTTAAGTAGTATTCTTTTTTCATGTCTCTCTTTTGAATGTCAAGTAGAGTAGCTAAGGTTTTAGAACAAAATGATGCGGGGAATCCTATTGATGCATAGCTCTGTTTTGCATTGGTTGTCGAATCGTCGTCGAGTAGTCTAGCTAGCAACTACCAGCTAGACCACTGGACAACTTGTCCCCTGTTTTGTATTTTTTTCAATTTAACAAAACTGTGTTTCTTATCACAATATTTATTTAAAAAATAGTATAATGTATATCATAACCAGTTAGTTTAGAATTGAAAAGTCAACCAATGACCATAAATTCAAAGCTTATTGTACTACCTGAATCTGGCACTTCTACTGAATTCATAGTGTAGTTTTTCATGGTTAAGTATAATGTAGTTTGACTAGATTTATATGGCATGCATATACGCTGGTATTGGTTAAGATAGTAGGAATGATGATATCAAAGTACACAACTTTTTATTTGAGGGCTAACTCTCTCTAGATTTTTTTTTTCTTTCCTTTCTTGTTCGATAAGTTAAGGCCAAAATTTAATGTATCCGCACCTATCTCTTAATCACATGAGCCCACACCCAAGGGCCATCATGTGGGAAATGTAGGTCATTAATTAGACTAGTTTCATGCAGGGGAAATTTTACATAATTTAGTTTTGATACAATTTCAATGGCTTTAAAATCTAATACCTGTCTTAAAAGAAGACAATCCAAGCGAAAGATCAGTAGCATCGTTTCGAATCCTTCGTGAAATCCGGAGACTGTCAGCCTCATCAATATCATCATCCTCGAAATCTTCGATATCATCTACAGTCAGTTCTTGAGCTTGTGTGTAGTTAAAAGATTCTGACTTTGACACACTTGATGCAACTGGAGATGAGTCAAGGTCAGGAATAGATGAAAAGACACCAGGAGGTGGAGTTAGAACAGGAGGTGGCACGAAGTCCGGAACAGGTGGTGGTGCCCGTTTTGGAGGAGAACCGGAAAACTCAGGATTCGTAACCAAAAAGAATTCACCAGCAGAACCTGTACTGTTCTGGTAAAGTGGAAAAATGAACAGAATGGGTATAATTTAAGCAAACAAATTAACGGGAACAAGAGGAAATGAACCTTGATAATACGCAAAAGATAACTAATTAGAAAATAATTTTTTTTTTGTGATTATCCTAATCCAAATTACAAAACAAAAAACAAAAACAAAAAAATCAACCAAAACCCAGAAAAGATGAGAATAAAATAATACAAATTTATAAATAAACCCAATCCTAGACATGTATTTATAAAAAAACCCAAACACTATTTAAACATAGAAACACACCCAAAATCAACCCCAAAATCAACAATTGTATATTTTTTGGGTGTGTTTATAAATGGGTTTTGAGTGTGTGTAATGATGGGTTTTGGGTGTGTTTATAAAGTGTTTTGGGTGTTGGGTTTTTTTATAATTTCAGCCCCCATTTTGGGTGTTTTAGTGAAACTCCCTAAATTTTATAATATGAATGAATTAATAACATTACTGATAAGTCATACCATTGGGAATTCTATTTCCTTGATTGGTCCTAATTTGGATCCACATTATTAAAAACAAAAGGGGTAATAACAACACTAAATCTCCAACCAGATTTGAACTCCAAAGCTGACAAAAGTTTTCACTAATCAACATGAGAATAATTCACTAAATCATGTCTTAAATTGCACTTACCATCTGGGGTAACCCAGTATGGTCATGGTAGTCTCTAATAGCTTCCGAGAGTTCAAGCATTCCACCTACAGAACAAAAATGGTGTCTATATATGTAAAGAAAGAAACTTTAACAAAACCAAAAAGTCGAAATCAACAATAAACAAACCAGATAAACCACCTTTCTTTGCACAATTGAGCACATAATCAACACTGACTTGGTCTAGATCCACATCATCTAGGGTAACCGCACCAGGAGGCATTATCACCTTCTTTATTAAGCTACCGGCAAGTATAAAATCCAGAAGTATTCGCCTGTCCCGACGATACCGTTGCAAAAGCTCCACCGCATTCTCCCTACATTCCATTACCAAATTGAAGTTTTCTCTTTGTTGTTTCAGCAAAGCAAAATTCTTTCAAAATAAAAAGCAAGACTTACTCTTCCATCTGAAAATTATTCCAACTCTGCTACCTGACAAATACCCCAAAACAGGAAAACTCAAGCTTCACAGAGTGGCATAGCTTGCTCTGTGAGGAAAGAAAAGAAAATGAAACTTAAAGATGGGGCTCCATTTCTTAGACGCACAAGAGAAGATCAGTTTCCGTTTGGCGGCTATGATTTCAGAGAAGAAAATGAAACTGGAGAATCAGAAGAAGCATGTCCGAATTGTTTACCTCAGTTTTTCCCAGCAACCAAACAGAGCATTGAGCTTAAATGAGTGAGAGAGAGAATCGCGGGACTCAAAAATGTAGAGGAGGAAAGCAAGTGAAACGGCGAGTTTTGACCGCTGTTGAGTTGAGTTGGGTTTGGTAGCTTCAAGCAGAAGTTCCGGCAACGGGTTCTGAAAGAGAGAGAGAGAGAGAGGAAATCCCAGTCGACGAGATTTGGATCTAAAAAGCTTTTTTTAATTATTTGTAGAAAAAGTAACTATTTGGGAATTTTACTATTTACGATTTACTACATGTCGAAATTCTAACAGACAACAGTTTCCTAAGTCTAATAAAATCCTGTTCTTCAAAGGAGTACTAGAATAGAAAATATATATAGATGAAGGCTTTTCGTTTTCTAATCAAAATCGAATGGATTCTTCTTCTAGGGTTTGAAATCATGAATCCAGGTATGTTTTCCAAACAAACACTATTTTCTGTAATTAATGTATTTATTTTACCATCCTCCAATCTTTAGCAGAAATTGAAAGATGTTTTTATTATGATATTCTATTTTTCCATAACTCAAATTGTATGAACCTATTGAAATTCATCTCTCTAATTTAATTTTTCTTTGTGTTCCCATATTGGGAAAACTTGCCTAAGCACCTTTCAGATTCAGTTCTGGAGTTATTAGTATCACCATTAGACTATTTACGATTCAGTATTATTTGTAAGTCGTGGCATTCTGTAGCAAAGGACAATGAAAGTAAACTCGCTAAGATGACAACTCCAATGGCTTGATCTAACACAGTGCTGCTTATACAACCTTATGGATAATGAGGTTCTGAATTTGCAAATAAGAATGTCCAAGAAGAAAATGAGATTTTGTGGTTCTTCAAAAGGATGGCTAGTAGCTGTGGAAGAAAATTTTGTAGTAACCTTATTGAATCCATTCTCTATGGTTAAAGGGAGGGAAAAGAAAGAAAATTCAATCATTCGTCTTCCAATCATTCGTTTTCCTCCATTAACACCTCCTGAACGGGGAAAGGAGCACTGGGCTAAAAATTGTGACTATTATCTCTACAGAGCCACAATTTCAGCAGATCCAATATTAAATGCAAACGACTACATTGTTTTCGTAATATACAGGCTAGATCGTGAATTGGCTTATATTAGGCTTAATAAGGACTCAACATGGACTAAAGTAGAAACCCTGTTAAATGAAATTGACGATGTCATTCACATTGAAAATGAAGTTTATGTTATCGATGATGATGGTAATCTTTTATCATGTGATATGCCTTATGACTCATTTGTGAATTTGGAAGCGGATGGCAAGGGGGCTGTCGCGAAGAAATATCTTGTGTATTCAAATGAGAAAGAATTATTAATGATTCAAAGGTCTTTGGTAGTGCAAGGTGGCAATAATGTTGCGACAAGGAAGTTTATAATCTTCGACATGAATTTCGACAAGTGTGAGTGAATTGAGAAAGAAACGTAAGGTGATGCTGCTCTTTTTGTTGGTGATAACTCCACGATATATGTTCCAAATTTAAAGGTTGCAGGATATCAACTGAATTGCATATACTTCAACCATGATACTATTCGTGGAGCATGCTAGAAGTTTGGACTTAATAATTTTGGATGTCAAAATTTTGGTGTGTATAACGTCAAAAATCAGAGCATATCAAGGCCTTAACGCCGAAGATGCTATGACCCTAGAGAAGATGACCAATCGTCCTCCAATTTGGGTTGTGCCAACCTGTCAACTGTAAAAACTTCTATATTTATTATTGTTCTTTTCTTAATTCGTCGTTTCCTTCTCTTGTAAAGTAACTCTACTATTTGCTAACGGATATATATATATATATATATATATATATTTTATCGAAAGGAATGAAACTTCATTTCCAAAACAAAGATACAAAATACAGGGGAGCCCAAATAAAAATAAAATTATGGGGTCCTCTCATTCAAGTGTTGAGTTAGGGTGAGCAGTGGGTTGAATTCTTGGTTGTTGATTTGGAAACAATTTAACAAATTAGCCTTCAGCGTGAAAATGAAAGCAGACACAAAAACAAACAACTTGCTATAAAGAGGAGCCAATTTTGTGTCAACTTAATTTGCAGATACATTTTGTAAGAGAACCAAAACTTATCTTATATATGACCAATACGAAATTAATGTCCTCATAGTGAGGTCTCTGATTCCAGCAATCTAAGACATTTCCCCACCTGGGATATAGTTGTTTGATTGGGAGTCAGATTACTTAAGAAGCAAGTTTTCATTTGTTTCTCAACGTATTAGGCTTTCTCAAGTGCTAACGCTCGCATCTAACACAATCTCTTGGCCTATTGTCAAGGATAGGACAATCCGGAGTACACAATAAATGGCCAATGCTTAGAAAAACTCTGTCCTCATAATGAGGCCTCTCCAATCACAGCAATATTGCGTACCACTGCAAACGCATCATAAGCTATTATGTAATCAGAGGCAGTGGGGAGTTCCAGGCTTGCTCTTAAGCGGGATTAGTGCAGCCACTATCATTTTTCATGTCAAGGAAGTGAAACTAACAAGGAGCAAAAACCTGAAATATAATGCCATGTTTCCAGTGAAAATACACAGGTTCAGCAAAGGGAGTTCTAAAGCATTTCCAAAACATGAATACGAAAACATAAAGATGATAGCAAAACAACCAAAACCAACGAAATCATCAGATCGTATAATGTGGGTGAAAAGAAACGAAGCATATTCGCACAATGGGAAGTTTTAGCCCTTCAGACAGAATTTGTTCCTTAGCGTTTGGAGTTCATCAGTATTGGTTGTGTCCAACCATTCACCACGGGAATGTTTACAAATATTCCTGTTCCAAACAAACTCCACATTAGTAAGGAAGAAACTGCTTGCCATATGAGGTCAAAAGAAAGAAATTAGTAGCGCAAAAGAAAAAGGATAAAGAAAATTTACAGCATCAACTGGTTCAGCCTGTTCAGCGGTTTAAATTCCCAGCCCTAAACTGGGATATCATCAGGGAAGTACGGTTTACTGCAGTAAACATACTCAATCCTTATATTAAATAAATAAAATGAACATACTCAATCCTTTCAAGATAAATCATGAATAGGAATATAAACTTTATACAATGCTGTAATCCTATCACAGGATATCAAATAAGAATAATCACTGCTTTGCATATTCACAGATAATAGAACAACCCTCCCTATATACAGTGGCGGATCTAGAAATTTTTCAGGGAAGGGGCAATAAATAAAAGACTAAAAACACAAAAATAATTAAATAATTAAACAACCAAATACCTTTAGAATCTAACGAAGATTAATCTAAATAAAAAAAATCTAAAAAAATTAATTTTAATTAATCTAATTGAAATGCATATCAAATTATCAATTAAACAAATACAAAGAGAGCCAAATCAGTAATAATAATATATATATTTTGTGGTCATAAATTGTGATTTCATTAAATGACTTTAGTAGTGGCAAGGTTCCAAACATTAAAATAGATGCTAAGTGCAGTGATTCTATTGGGTGAATGAAAATGGTAGAGATTATATGGAATTAAATTATAAGGCAGAGTTTTGGGGATTTTACAAACCAAATGGTAGTGTCTTTATTGTATGAAACCAGACTACACGAAACACATCGTTTCATTAAAAAAAACCCACGCATCTCAATCCGACGTCGTTCACTTAAAACCTAGAGGAAAACAAAAGTTGAGTCAGGGTTGGGTCTTCTTCTTCGAGAGGAATAAGCCATTGACGGCGCCTCATAGAGCTTACATACCATAGCTGTTGTGGGCATTAGCAGAGGGGCATTTTCAGGCACCTCCAAAGCTTTTTCCGGCGAAGGGAGGTGCAGCTGCACCTCTTTGCGCCTCTGTAGATCCGCCAGTGCCTATATACATGTTTGGAATTTAAAAAAATTTAAAAAAAATTGCGACAGAGATTTTGTGTTGCGAAACCCAGGAACATCATTTAGAATATAGTACACAAGGTGAGATTTCAAAGGACGTATATTACATTAGAATATTAGTATTCCAGAGTTCTGAACTTTGTAATGGTCAACTTCAGATCATAAGCAATTTGCCACAAGAAGGAATGATGCTACTAATTACACTAAAGGAGCAGTGCTTCAATAGAGACACGAAAGCAAACATCAACCACATGAATGCATTCAACAAAAATGTACTAATTCAAGCAAAAATTTTACTATTTTCTGTTCATATTGGTGCTTCCAAAAAGAAAAAAAAACCTATTATATGAGTTAATAGAATGTTGAATTAAGACCAGCACCACATATGAACAAAAGCAGGAAGTAAAATTCTATTAGCAGGAAAAATCAAATTCATACAGAGAGTAGCAGGATTCCACATAGTTCTGATATCTGTAGCTTTAAGAGATGGAGACTCATCTGGACAGCATTCAATCTTCTCCTCTCCTCAGATTCAGACATATTGCTTTCTGGTATTTCCCAGATATTTCTACCCAAGTTATGTGAAATAAAGGCCACTTCATCAATTATTTAAATTACACAAGCAATTGAGCTGCTTGCTGAAGGGTCAAGAACGAGACACACCCAGGAACTAGGCCACAATTTGATTTTCCCTCTAATACAGTCTCAAGCTCCTCCAGTTTGATGCGTTTTGGAAATGAAGAAGGCATTACCTAAGCCGTTGTCTTTTCAATCTTGAGGAAGTATGGACACGAGTTCCAGAATGAGATCGCTCAGAAGTGATTCATCAGGCAAGAGCCTTGCAGTACACATCCAATAAAAACACAAATTTACCATTCACAGAAGGGATAAGTGCCCAATTCAACCCGTTCATAAGAATCTGGCCCATGCCTTTGATACACAAAATCATCCAAAATATTTCCAAGAGCATAGAGTTTTCCCAAACCACTGATTGACTGCTAATAGTAAACATATAAAAAAGGATTAGATAAGAACATTAGATGACCGAACAAATAAAATGGATTACAATAATGCATGTGTGTGTACAAATAGAAACTCACCCAATAAAGAGTAAAGAGTTTAGCCAAACATAATTTCAGAGCACTCCTTCCTAACAAATTAAGAATAGATCCTATTCCAACAGGGACAGCAATCCTAGACTTGCTTGCTTCCAGTTATCAAGCAGGATGAGATTTTTCTTTTCCGTTCTCTTTTTAATTAAAAGAAAGGAACTTTTATTGAATCAAACTCAAACTATACAAGCAATGGAAAAGAAGTCCATTTCTATTTTCTGAAGTACAAAACAAACCAAAACAAAAGTGAATCAAAGTCAGTTATTAATTATTATTATTATTTTTGGTTTTAAAGAAGGAAAGTCTAACAGATAGCTACCTTCCAGTAGTATAATAGAAGGCAGACAAGTGTGCAGGCCTAAACACACTGGAAACAGAGGAAAAGTGATGATAAAAAAGACTTACTAACATTCTACGGAGTCTGGGCATTTTACATCCCAGCAGCACAAATGACTCACTATAGTATTTTAGATACATGTATTGCAACTTGATCCATATTTCACTCACTCTAGACAACCATGCTGACAGTGTGTATATATTACGAACATACATCACAGTGCTTGTATTTCTGTCATTGTATAATCAATAAATTGATATGGTTAAGTGAGCCGACTTATATTCTAGATGTTAGAATATTCCAACAGATCAATGCTAAGATACAGGTAGAAGCCACCTACATTATAAAAGGGTTTTCTTTTCCCATAGAATCCTGTATATGCCATTCTGATAGTAAGAAACATTTAAGCAGTCCAATGAAAGGGGTTTAGGATGTTTCGGATACTTAGATGCTACCTGCTACAAATTTTTAACTTGTTTGTTTACATGCCAGATCTCGAACAGAAAACTTGGACCATTGGGATAAGTACTCTTAGAAAGTTCAGACAAAGCTAAGCTTCCTCTGTTAGAAATGATAAAAAATGATAAGAGGAATGACAGCACACAAATTCAAAATGCAACAACATTAACGAAACAGGCATCCATCATAGCTCTTCTAGTTTCATTATCTGTACAAGTATATCATGTAATTCTCCAGCAGGATCTTTCTTTAAAGATGGTAGCTTCTCCTGCACCCTCTTCCATCACAGCACTTATATTGAAAAAAATATTTCTAAGAACACCAAACTTATCATAGAAGCAATCAAATTGAAGAAGAAGAAATTACATATTATAACAAGTAAAAGCCCCAAAGAAAAACTAGTGATTCACCATATTTTAGTTTAGACTTTGTTTCGAGAGCCATCTATTTATAAAATTTTGAGGGCTAACTTTCGTGCCTATAAGATGTATTTAATGACTGGGCAACATGTTATAGGATCAAATTGGCACATTTACAATAATAAATAATAATAATAATAAAAAACAAAAACAAAAAAGGATATAATTCTAAACAGTAACCAGAATCCATAGAAAAGGAAAAGGCTGCAAGAAGAAGTATGTAATAATAGCATAACACTAACATCACAAAAATTGAAACATCTCTTACAATTCACCAGCAACCTCAAAACAGCAAATGGGATACAAACAAAAACTAATTGGGGCACCTAGGAAGCTAATTACCCAAAATGAAAAGGTTACCCAAATAATGAAGCAGCTCCTCTTCGCTTTGCAACACCAAATCTGAAAGTTGTTTGCAATGGCGAGACCACTTGAGAGAGAAAGGACTGAAAATCTGAAAACCAAAAAGAACACACACTTTTAAGTGTGCCTTGCCAGGGTAGCGGAAAAAGGCTAAAAAGCCCTCATTGTGAAAAATAAATAAATCATTTTAAAAACTAACGAAAATCATTAAACAGCAAGAATGCCGACGTAGAGGGAGACGAGAAAGAGAGAGCTCATTCTCTCTGTGCGCTTTGTAAACAGAGCGCGAAACTCACATCACACTAATGCAGTTAGACATGAACTATATAAAGAGCTCTAAGCTCTCTCTCTCATTTCTCACAGAGAGAGACAGAATGTGAGAGCGAGCTAGAGAGAGAAGGTGAGAGCGAGAGGGAAGGCGAGAGCGAGTTAGAGAGAGAGTGATGGAGTCTATTTCAAGGTAACTATCTGAATTTGATTACTACTTTCTCGCTCAATTTCAATTTATTGCATCGTTTAACTATTGCATGTCAATTTAATTTTGAATTAATGGAGCTTGAACTAGCTAATTTTCAATGTTTGATTTCTGGAGCTTGAACTAGCTAATTTTCAATATTTGATTTCTGGAGCTTTAAATTTTTAGTTTGAGAGGTGAGTGATAGAGAGCAAAAAAGTAGTCTTTTCTAGCGGTAATTATATGAATTTACTTTCTCTTAATTTTAGTATCGCTGGAGTGTTCATTTCGTGACCAGTAAATTTAAAGTTGATTATTACTTTCTTGCTCAATTTCAATTTATTGCCTCATTTAACCATTGTATGTCAATTTAATTTTGAATTAATGGAGCTTGAACTAGCTAATTTTCAATGAATGATTTCTAGAGCTTTCAATTTTTAGTTTGAGAGGTGTACCGATAGAGAGCAAAGTTGTTATCTTTTGTAGTGGTAATTCTATGAATTTTCACTTTCTCTTAATTTCAGTTTCCATAATTTTAAGCTCTGTCATTTGTAGGTTAATTCATTGATTTTCAACTGGAGATAGAGAACCAAGAGCTTTTAGTGAATGCAAATGTCTGTGCAGAATGCGAAGGTTTGGTCACATTTGGAAATGCAGCTTAGAAACAAGAGCATTATATGCAATTCCACCCGAAGATACAAACTTCAGCTAAGAATGAGAAACGAAATAAGAAAGCTGATAAAGATAAGGCTTGCAATTTGTGCACAAAGATGTCTACCTCTGCTGGTGATTTGTTCAACCACCAGAAGCATCATCGAGGTTGATTTCACACGGTGTGCACCAAACCTAAATGCAAGAAGAAGTTTACTACTGAAAGTGATTATCAGAATCACTTGAAGGGGTCCAAGCTGATGAGGAAACTTGGACGTAGTAGAAATGAAAATCGTCAGTCTCAACGAGCAGCTGGTTTGGTTGGTTTGTTGGAGACCATGCGTGTCCAGATGAATCAACACCAAGCACAGCAAACAGAAAGCAGCCTATTTGCACCCTTTCAAGTGATTCTGATAATCACTTTGAGTAGTAAACTTCTTCTTACATTTAGGCTTGGTGCACACCGTGTGAAATCGACATCGATGATGCTTTTGGTGGTTGAACAAATCACCAGCAGAGGTAAACATCTTTGTGCACAAATTGCAAGCCTTATCTTTATCAGCTTTCTTCTTTCGTTTCTCATTCTTAGCAGAAGTTTGTATCTCCGGGTGGAATTGCATATAATGCTCTTGTTTCTGAGCTGCATTTCCAAATGTGGCCAAACCTTCACATTCTACACAGGCATTTTCATTCACTAAAAGCTCTTGGTTCTCCATCTCCAGTTGAAAATCAACGAATTAACCTACAAATAACAGGTTGAAAATGACAGCTTAAAATTATGGAAACTGAAATTAAGAGAGTGAAAATTCATAGAATTACCACTACAAAAGATAACTTTGCTCTCTATCGGTCCACCTCTCAAACTAAAAATTGAAAGCTCTAGAAATCACACATTGAAAATTAGCTAGTTCAAACTCCATTAATTCAAAATTAAATTGACATACAATAGTTAAACGAGGCAATAAATTGAAATTGAGCAAGAAAGTAATAATCAACTTTAAAATTACCGATCACGAATTGAACGCTCCAGCGAAACTGAAATTAAGAGAAAGTAAATTCATAGAATTACCGTTAGAAAAGATAACTACTTTTTTGCTCTCTGTCACTCACCTCTCAAACTAAAAATTTCAAGCTCCAGAAATCAGATATTGAAAATTAGCTAGTTCAAGCTCCAGAAATCAGACATTGAAAATTAGCTAGTTCAAGCTCCATTAATTCAAAATTAAATTGACATGCAATAGTTAAACAATGCAATAAATTGAAATTGAGCGAGAAAGTAGTAATCAAATTCAAATAGTTACCTTGAAATCGACTCCATCGCTCTCTCTCTAACTCGTTCTCGCCTTCCCTCTCTCTCTCTCTCTAACTCGCTCTCACCTTCTCTCTCTAGCTCGCTCGCTCTCACATTTTGTCTCTCTCTCTCTCTCTCTCTCTCTCTGTGAGAAATAAGAACTGGAAATGAGAGAGAGAGAGCTCAGAGCTCTTTATATAGTTCATGTCTAACTGCATTAGTGTTCGTTCTTCCTAGTGTGATGTGAGTTTTGCGCTCTGTTTACAAAGCGCTAAAACAGAGAGAATGAGCTCTCTCTTTCTCGTCTCCCTCTACGTCATCGTTCTTGCTGTTTAATGATTTTCGTTAGTTTTTAAAATGATTTATTTATTTTTCACAATGGGGGCTTTTTAGTCTTTTTCCGCTACCCTGGCAAGGCACACTTAAAGTGTGTGTTCTTTTTGGTTTTCAGATTTTCAGTAATCTCTCTCTCTCTCTCTCTCTCTCTCTCGTATTGTTTAACTTGGCAAAACAACCCCCGACTTCTCTCTGTTCTTATCTCTTCAAGACCTTAATTCTCTCCCTATCCCCACATTCCACAATATTTGCCCCCAAATAAGCAATCACAAAATGAGCATTCTTCTTAGATTTCCATCAATTTCAGCTATCAAGATTCAACCTTTTCACCACTAATTTACAACCCCTAAAGCTTTCTTTCTACTGTTCCAAGCCTTAAACCCATAATTCTTTCAACCCTAGCGCCCACCACATAAAACCAAGGTTGAGTTTCCTAAACTACCATACATCACTATGAAGTAAACCAAAACTACATTTTATTTTACAGAACAAATTCTGAAATCTGAGAGCTTTTAAAACAGAATGGAGATCCTAACTCCAGAAAGCTTTTAAAACCCAACCAATCAAGCAGAAAGTGACTTGGCAATGTAAATGAATGCAGTTCTTTTGTAGATTTTGACAGAGCCGCGTTGCCATGGCAAAGAACCAAAAGTACTAACCTCAGTCAACTTTCCCCCATCTAACATATCAAAGACACTGAGAAGCAGTTTCTCATACAGTCTAATGTTCAAGTGACAACCATCTGCCCAGTGACATACTTCACCAGTTAAGTCACCACGAACAGGCCTCTCAGCAAGTGGAGTGGCAATCTCTCGAAGAGATCTTAAGCATTCTGTTCGTTGGAGTTCACCTGTGGAAGGTGGAAGAAACTACAATCAAAAGAGAAAGGAAAGGGGGCGAAATGAAAAACAAAACAAATATAATTATACCAAAAGCAACATGCAAAAAATTGAGATGGAAACATGCTTGAAATGGAGACCAAATATTTTAAGTACCAAATTTGACTGAAACCACCAAGTTATAAAATAAATCATTGTTATAAAAAATTATGGGCCGGAGTTCACATGGTGGTAAAACAGGAAACGGGTGCTAATTTGTTAGTTTATAACAAAAGAACACCTAAGGCCCAACTATATGCCACATGAGCCATAGTTGACATGGTAAAACAGTGACTGGGACTGGGTAGCCTTTAGGTCATTTTCTTCTTTTTCTATTTTTCTTGTTTACCAAAAACACAGAGAGAGAGAGAGAGAGAGAGAGAGAGAGAGAGAGAGAGAAGAAAAGTTTAACACCCAAACAAGATCAGTAGAATTCTTTTTAATAAGAGATAAAAATACAAGAGAAATGCACAAAAATTCCATCATATTCCACATACACCCTCAAAGAAAAACACAAGTTGCACTAATGTTTAACAACCCACTGCCCCTATTTCTGGTGTTTCCAAAGCAAATAAAAGGTTTAAGACCCAAATATTTCCATTATAATCTTATAATTATATAAAGTAGAACAAATGGTTTTCGCGTGTTAGTTAAGAGAATAAATGATTGGGTAAGGGAAATTTTAGTTGTCTATTATTGTGATAGAGAGCATTCCAGCCATTTAGACGAACAGAAGATATACCTCAGATTCTTCAATTTTTGCTAAAAGAATCCTAAACTCACTTGCCTTCCGTCCAGACTCCCCAAATCCAACAGCAGGGAAATTAAGAAGCCCTTCCTCCAACATATTCAACTGTGAAAACAAATCAGAATTTCTCAATTTGGATCTCATGTGCAAATATGGTCACCCTTCCAATTTCACCAAATAGGAAATTTACATGGCCAATAAAACGTATCAACACAAAATGAAAGATTGTAAGGAACAGAACTTACCTGCCTTTTCTGCCACCGTATATACGCCTTCTTGTCAGAAAATTCTGTTTGTGAAATACAACAGAGAAGTTCCAGAGGAACCAATAGGGCATCCATTCTTTTTCCCACTTTTCCAGCTAGGGCATTAAGCAGCCCTTGTCTAGTTCTGATATCCATTGCCTCAGATATCTGCATTTACGAGTACGGGAAAAGAAATCATTAAATCAATATGAATCCAACGAAATACAGTTCACCAAAACTGCATAAAAAATCATATTTGAAGACAGCAATGATTTCAGAACCCCTCTGGCTGACGCCACATCAATTACAAACCAATAATGAGGTACAGAAAGGGTCACAATAAGATGAATACATTCAGTGGGGACCCGAACAAGGAAAGAAACAACAGACCCACTTATAAAATTTTACAGTGGATAGCAGCTTGAAGTGACAGCCAGTAATGCATACAAGATTAACATATGCATGTACCAAATCTTGTATTGCTGGGCTACGATAAAGAAAAATTATGCAACAGCACATGACTTGGAACTAGCACAACCAGATGATTGTTTACAATATGGTCCATTCTCCAGTGAACTAATAAGCTTATACATGACGCTCAGCCTTTTAGTCTTAGTAATTAACCCTCCGGTTTCAAAAGAAAAACATGCCATGCAGTCCTCCTTTGTGCTCACATAGTTCTTAAGTATTCTACCATATGTGCTCTCATTTAATATGCTGGACTGAACTGGACTATTTCAATTTGATTGTAATGTAGTTCTTCCTATTGTATTAACCTTACTACTATCATGGGTCTGGTACTGTCAGGACTAAGACGCCGGATAATCTGTACGGTGTTACGTATTTTACTGTATAAGGTAACCAACAGAACTAAACAATGATTAAATAATTTCTAAAAGTAATCTTATTTAGGAAGCTTAATAATGCCTTCTATCATATTTGTAACTATCATTTATAAATATCATTCATCTCCAATGCTTATCAAACACCGCTTATTTGAAAGTTTTACAAACTACTCCTCAAAATCAATACACCCATTCGGGATGATGGAGGAGTTCCAACCCCTCGGTCTTCCATTTTTAATAACACAAATTAATTGAACATTAATGGCATGTTACTTACTTTAAGTCATAAATCAGGGAAGTCGAGAAATTCCCCCCTAATCAATCTAATTCATGGTTTTTCAATTATTGGATTGCGAATTTTAATGTAAAACTCACATAAATTTTGATTTCTCATGTGTTAGTAAACCCAGGGGAAGTCTGGAATCGGAATAATTCGAACACCATTCCCAGTTAAGTAAGCATGCCATAAAAGGGGAGGAAAAGGGAGAAGAAATAGAGCGGTAATACCTCCATTTGAAAAGCAAATGACTACTAAATACCTCCATCTGGACACGCATGGTCTCCAACAAACCAACCAATCCAGGTGCTCGTTGAGACTGACTCAAAGGATTTTCATTTCTACTACGTCCAAGTTTCCTCATCAGCTTGGACCTTTTGTCTTTCTTTTTCTCTTTTGACGGCACAATCAGACCCCTGTTCAGACAGAGAGAATGCAAGCATGGATGGTGTCATGTCAGAACTAAACTAAGTACACAAATAGACCAGCAATCACAACAGCATTTCCTTGATTTACAAGAAAACAAAAAATATTTGCAGACCCAATAAGAAAATGAAAGTATACCCTGCAGCACCAGCACATGCCAAAAGGACTTCATATGCAGTTTCACGGAGATCATCTTCTGTGATACCTAAACAAGAAAAGGAGGGAAAAAAAATTATGACAACCATCCCATGCTTTTTAGTGTCAACTTTCATCAATCATCCTAGGGGCTAGGAATGCAGTCTTTGCTACTGATTGCCAAATATGTGGAAAAAGCAGACAGATGCATCTGTATAGGATACCTGTAGATTACTCTATACCTCTTTAATACTTCCTAACATGCCAAATATTTTAAAAAATGCATCCAAACATAAATAATAATTAAAAATAAAATCATGGTCTCGAATTGGGCAGTTGTTATAGACTGAAACATAGCAAAGGGTCATATGAGATATGTTTTACTCTTTGAGTTATACATAAATTAAAAATGCTTGTATGATGAATCTACCACACTATATGAGTATAACAATCTGGGAGAACTTTGAAAAAAATGTATGTAAATATATATACATTGATCTACATGTATGTGCATTTAGCATGGTGGCGATATTGCAGTCTACTCTTTCCAGAATATTTACATTTCAATGTATCCAACATCCATATCCAACCTTCCTTGTGCAAAAGAAACAGACCATTAATATCAATATTCATCATGAAAATCTCCAAAACCCAATATCTTCAAATCCATTATTCCATTAATATCATCAGAATCTTACGCAAGATGTGGTTAATGATACAGAATTTAAAGTGTGTTTGCTCGGTAGAGGATAGGGTGTCTATCTAGAGGTGGGACCATTGCCCTAACTATGTTGGTCTTTAAGTAGTATTCCTTTTTCATGTCTCTCTTTCGAATGTCAAGTAGAGTAGGTTTCGGAAAAAAATGATGTGGGAAATCCTATTGATGCATAGCTCTGTTTTGCATTGGTTGTCGATTCGTCGTCGAGTAGTCTAGCTAGCAACTACTAGTTAGTTTAGAATTAAAAAGTCAACCAATGACCATAAATTCAAAGCTTATTGTACTATTTGAATCTGGTACTTCTACTGAATTCAGTGTAGTTTTTCATGGTTAAGTATAATGTACTTTGACTAGATTTATATGGTATGCATATAAGCTGGTATTGGTTAAGATAGTAGGAATGATGATATCAAAGTACACAACTTTTTATTTGAGAGCTAACTCTCTCTAGATTTTTTTTTCTTTCCTTTCTTGTTCGATAAGTTAAGGCCAAAATTTAATGTATCCGCACCTACCTCTTTATCACATGAGCCCACACCCAAGGGCCATCATGTGGGAAGTGTAGGTCATTAATTAGACTAGTTTCATGCAGGGGAAATTTTACATAATTTAGTTTTGATACAATTTCAATGGCTTTAAAATCTATTACCTGTCTTAAAAGAAGGCAATCCAAGCGAAAGATCAGTAGCATCGTTTCGCATCCTTCTTGAAATCCGGAGACTGTCAGCCTCATCAATATCCTCGAAATCTTCAATATCATCTACAGTCAGTTCTTAGGCTTGTGTGTAGTTAAAAGATTCGGACTTTGACACACTTGATGCAACCGGAGATGAGTCAAGGTCAGGAATAGATGATAAGACACCAGGAGGTAGAGTTAGAACAGGAGGTGGCACGAAGTCCGGAACAGGTGGTGGTGCCCGTTTTGGAGGAGAACCGGAAAACTCAGGATTTGTAACCAAAAAGAATTGACCAGCAGAACCTGTACTGTTCTGGTAAAGTGGAAAAATTAACAGAATGGGTATAATTTAAGCAAACAAATTAACAGGAACAAGAGGAAATTAACCTTGATAATACGCAAAAGATAACTAATTAGAAAATAAATTTTTGTTGTGATTATCCTAATCCAAATTACAAAACAAAAAACAAAAAATATAAATCAACCAGAACCCAGAAAAGATGAGCATAAATAATGAGCACAGGAGCTGCAGAAGGAAAGACTATTAATTGGGAATTCTATTTCCTTGATTGGTCCTAATTTGGATCCACATTATTAAAAACAAAAGGGGTAATAACAACACTAAATCTCCAACCAGATTTGAACTCCAAAGCTGACAAAAGTTTTCACTAATCAACATGAGAATAATTCACTAATCATGTCTTAAATTGCACTTACCATCTGGGGTAACCCAGTATGGTCATGGTAGTCTCTAATAGCTTCCGAGAGTTCAAGCATTCCACCTACATAACAAAAATGGTGTCTATATATGTAAAGAAAGAAACCTAACAAAACCAATAGTCGAAATCAACAATAAACAAACCAGATAAACCACCTTTCTTAGCACAATTGAGCACATAATCAACACTAACTTGGCCTAGATCCACATCTAGAGTAACCGCACCAGGAGGCATTATCACCTTCTTTATTAAGCTACCGGCAAGTATAAAATCCAGAAGTATTCGCCTGTCCCGACGATACCGTTGCAAAAGCTCCACGGCATTCTCCCTACATTCCATTACCAAATTGAAGTTTTCTTTTTGTTGTTTCAGCAAAGCAAAATTCTTTCAAAATAAAAAGCAAGACTTACTCTTCCATCTGAAATTTATTCCAACTCTGCTACCTGACAAATACCCCAAAACAGGAAAACTCAAGCTTCACAGAGTGGCATAGCTTGCTCTGTGTGAAAAGAAAAGAAAATGAAACTTAAAGACGGGGCTCCATTTCTTAGAAGCATAAGAGAAGATCCGTTTCCGTTCGGCGGCTATGATTTCAGAGAAGAAAATGAAACTGGAGAATCAGAAGAAGCATGTCCGAATTGTTTACCTCAGTTTTTCTCAGCAACCAAACAGAGCATTGGAGCTTAAATGAGTGAGAGAGAGAATCACGGGACTCAAAAATGTAGAGGAGGAAAGCAAGTGAAACGGCGAGTTTTGACCGCTGTTGAGGTTGAGTTGGGTTTGGTATCTTCAAGCACAAGTCCCGGCAGGCAACGGGTTCTGAAAGAGATAAAGAGTAGGGGTGGGCATCGGGACCGGAAAACCAGAACATCTAACCGAATCGGTGGAAAAAAAACCCATTGAGAAAAAAAATCAACAAATCACACCGAAATGGTTCCAACCGGTTTTGGTTCCGGTTTTACACCTCACCACACCGAACCGGACTGGTCATTTTTTTTTTTTTACAAATTTTTAAAATCTAATGCCATATTTTAAATTTTATAATCACTATTTTTCTAAGTTCAACTTCAAAAAATTTATGAAAGTATGAATTGGATTATTTGTTAATTTTTAAGCTAAAAAAAATAAGTTATTTATTATAATTTTTTATAAAAAAATTTAATTTAAAATTTAAAATTTTTTTTAAATTAATAATAAATTAATAATCCAGTTCAAAACCGGAATCGGTCAGAATCGAACCAGCCAATTTTTGAAATTGTTTTTGCCTAAATCGGACCGAACCAAACCTGTTAAATAGTATTGGTTCCGGTTCTGATTTGAGGTGAGAATTGGACCGCCCCCACCCCTAATAGAGAGAGCAAATCCCAGTCGACGAGATTTGGATCTAAAAAGCTTTTTTTAATTATTTGTGGAAAAAGTAACTATTTGGGAATTTTACTATTTACAATTTACCTGTCGAAATTCTAAGGAAGGTACGTGGGTTTCCTAATTCCAATAGACAACAGTTTCCTAAGTCTAATAAAATCCTATTCTTCAAAGGAGTACTAGAATACAATATATATATATATAGATGAAAGCTTTTCGTTTTCTAAACAAAATCGAAAGGATCCTTCTTCTAGGGTTTGAAATCATGAATCCAGGTATGTTTTCCAAACAAACACTATTTTTTGTAATTAATGTATTTATTTTACCATCCTCCAATCTTTAGCAGAAAGTGAAAGATGTTTTTATTATGATATTCTATTTTTCCATAACTCAAATTGTATGAACCTATTGAAATTCATCTCTCTAATTTAATTTTTCTTTGTGTTCTCATATTGGGAAAACTTGCCTAAGCACCTTTTAGATTCAGTTCTGGAGTTATTAGTATCACCATTAGACTCTTTACGATTCAGTGTTATTTGTAAGTCGTGGCATTCTGTAGCAAAGGATAATGAAAGTAAACTCGCTAAGATGACAACTCCAATGCGCTTGATCTAACACAGTGCTGCTCATACAAACTTATGAATGATAAGGTTCTGAATTTGCAAATAAGAATGTCCAAGAAGAATATGAGATTTTGTGGTTCTTCAAAAGGATGGCTAGCAGCTGTGGAAGAAAATTTTGTAGTAACCTTATTGAATCCATTCTCTGTGTTTAAAGGGAGGGAAAAGAAAGAAAATTCAATCATTCGCCTTCCTCCACTAACACCTCATGAACAGGGAAAGGAGCACTGTGTTAGATTTCTTTATATACATGTTCAAGATCTTTCACACAATCTGAAATACGTAAAAACATACCTGAAGCCACCTTTCTTGAGTACACGACCTCTGAACTCATTCAATCCGTAGCAACAACAATCCCAGCAAGCACAGGAACGGCTCAAGACTTCTGCTCTCTCTCAGAATATGCTTCAGCTCTCTCTTTATGATGAGATTAGGGTTAGAGAACGTGTCTGATGAGAGCAGGGCCTTACCTTATATAGGACTAGGTCAAGTCGTCTCTACTCATCACCGAGGGGCGACTTGACTAATCTTCCAAGCCTACCAAAACGGTTCTCACAAAAAAGGAAATAAATAGGACCCATTAATAGGCTTCAAAACCCTTCCTTATTCCATAAGGTTTTGGGCCTCAAGGTATAACTTAATTTAAACTCTTATCAAAACATAATATAACTTAGTATCTAGTGCATCAATCTAAATAGGAAAACATAACATTCTCCGACTAGATCAAGCACTAGAGCACTAAGTTTCTGTATTCCAAAAGGTTTGATAATCTTTATTGGCCACGAGTTTAAAACAGTTAAGTCATTCCCCTCAAGCTACAGTGAAAAGTGATTAGACAAAATGAACTATAGACAAACACTGCTCTCTTTATTAAAAACATGTCATCTATAATCACATAATGCAATCTCAAAACACATGAAGCACCTACAAATGTGAACCTTAATATGTACTGATCCGTAATGTGAATCTTTATGCTTTTCAGTACATGTACCCCTTTACGACGTAGCAAGAGTCAATCCGCAATGTTATTAAAACTATAGTATCTTAAAAGAGACCATAAACTCAGATGCATAAACAAAATTGCATAATAAGTTTAAACAGCTAAATAGTCAAAATGGTAGAATTTATTCAATAATAAATAAAACTGTCAAACAAATTAACATCCATAAATGCAAATCCCTCAATCTAGAAAACAACAAAATAAACAAACTAGTAAAATATCATAATGGGAACAAGACTTCCACTAGATTGCAGCATCAAAGCTAGGAAATAATCTCATGCTCTCAACATGCCTCAGAAAAGCTTTTGAAGGCAAAAACTTTGTGAACAGATATGCAATCATATCTTGAGTTTTGATATGATCAAACCTGACTAGTTTGTCTGCTACCTTCTCCCTCATTATTATACATTTTCTGTCAATATGTTGAAGTCCAAATGACATCTTGTTGTTCACGTAGTGAAAAGCAGCCGCAGTGTTGTCATTATATATCTGTATTTGTCTAGAAATCGAGTCCATTACTTAATGTCTTTAATAAATTCCTTGGTCATACTGCATGAGAAGTGGCTTCATAGCAATCTGTGTATTAGGAAAACATTGTGGGTACAGCGAGAGAGGGTTTATGGTGACTGGGGGTATCGCGAGAGAGAAGAGATGGAGTTTGAAGGTGAGAAGGATGAGAGCTCAGAGTGACTCTGTGATTGGGTATCATGAGAGAGGAGAGGGAAATTTTTGGTGAGAGTGGGGGGAATCTGAAATATTCACGAGGGATTGAAATTTTTTAGCGAAAAATCACTGTAGCGGTCAACTAAGCTTTTGGCATCGGAGCTAAATGTGGCGCTTAAATTTATTTTTCGTACAATCATTTTACGCATCAGTATATTTCTGTCACATATGCTAAGTATAATCAATGGCATCGGTAGGAAAAACCAAAAATTTGTGCTGATGCCTTTATATACTTTTAGTCTTATTATTTATAAAACCAATGTCTAATATACAAACAGCATCCGTATTTCATTTCGCCAATGCCTATGTAGTGTCGCGGAAAGTGAATTTTGGCATAGTGGGTTGAACTAGAAACACCAGATTGTTTAGCACTCTTCCAAGCACCAGCTGCTCCTGCCATCTTGAAAAGAAAACCAAAAGTAGAGATGTAATCATCCTCTGCTTTTCCAAGATTCGCATCAGCATTACCAACAAGCTCTAAATTCTCTGTGCATTTGTAAATCAACATATAAGCCTTTGTTGTCCAGAATCTTCTTCTTCTTTATTCTTGGGCAATGCTCCTTCGTTAAATCTCTTTTAGCTAGCGGAACTTTCTGTCCATAACACATACTCATGTCAAAACACTTGAGTATCCTTTCAATGTATGTTTTCTGCGACAGGCCTAAGAGACCTCCAGCTTAGTTTCTCTGAATTTCAATGCCTAACACAAAACGGCTTCTCCCAAATCCTTCATCTCAAAATTGTTTGAAAATAGTTATTTAGCCTCTTTCCATAAATTGTGCTCATTTGTAGCCAAAAGTATATCGTCAACATACACCACTAGAAAAGTAAATCAGCTTCCACACTTCTTCAAATAAATGCATTGATCGGCTATGTTCTCTTTAAAACCAAAAGATCAAACAATTTAATGGAATTTGAAATACCACCTCGTGCTTGCTTGCTTTAGTCCATAAATTGCCTTGCCAAGTTTGCAAACCATATGCTTTTTTCTCTACTTTGCAAACCCTTTGGGTTGCTTCATAAAATTTTCTTCTTCAAGTTCACCATTCAGGAAAACAGTTTTTACATCCATTTGATGTAAAAGTAGGTCATAATGATGCGGAAAGAATTTTTGGTGGAAACTGGAGAAAACATCCCAGTCTAGTCAATTCCCTCCCTTTGGGTGAATCCTTTTGCTACCAATCTAGTCTTAAATCTTTCGATTCTTCCATCTTTATCCTTCTTTGTTTTAAATACCCATTTCGAGCATACCAATTTCTGGCTCTTGTGAGGTTCAACTGATTCTCATACTTAATTATTCTTCATGCTTTCGAGTTCATTCAACATTGCTTCCTTCTATTTGTCTGCATTCTGACTCTCCATAGCTTCTTTAAAACTTGTTGGATCAGCTTCATCTCTAATGTCAAAATCTGCTTCTTGTAATTGCACATAATCTGAATTTGTTGTGGATCTTCTTGGTCTGTAAGATCTCCTTGGTTGCACTGGTTCTTGTGGATTATCTAGCTCAGGATTCTCGACAGCTTGTTCTTGTTGATAAACTGGTTCTTCAAACTCAGGTGGTTCCAATACAGTTTCACTTAAAAGAATCAAGGGTGTAACATCTTGTTCATCATTCTCGAGCACAACTACATCACATTCTTCTTCGAAAATAAAATCTTCATTCCTAGTGGCATTCTCCTCATGCTCTATAAACTTTGCACAACCAGTCTCAACAATTCGGGTATCATAATTTGGATAATAAAATCTAAAACCCTTTGACCTTGTGGGATAACCTATAAAATGACAGCTAATCGTTTTAGGATCGAGCTTCTTCTCTTAAGGGTTATAGATTCTAGCTTCAGCCTTGCAACCCCATACATGAAGATGTCGCAGGTTAGGCTCTCTATAAGTCCAAATTTTGGAAAAATGTCTTAGGTACGGAGTTACCATCCACTCTATAGTTTGTTGTTTTGATCGTCTCTCTCAAAAAGCGTAGGCAAATCAGTTTTGGAAATCTTGCTAAGAACCATGTCCTTCAAAGTTCGATTTCTTCTCTCAGCCACACCATTCTGTTGCAGAATTCCTGGTGTTGTGTACTGAGCAGCGATTCCATTTTCTTACAGATACCTAGTAAAAAGGTTTAGCATGTTTTCCTCCTTCATCAAACATCCATAATATTTACCCTTTATGCTTGATCTCATAATTTTGATCTCTTTCTCAAGTTGTCTTTGTACTTCAGTTTGAAATTTTTTGAAAACTGTAAAAGCTTGAGACTTTTCTGCTATGAGATATAGATAACCAAAACGAGAATAATCATCTATAAAGGTGATGAAATAGCGATTTCCATCAATTGTCTGATGAGGGAATGGTCCACTATTGTTTGTATGGATGATTTCTAAAAGATCACTACTGCACCTTTCCTTTTAGTCTTAGTGAGTTTTCCTTTAACACATTCAATACAAACTTCATCGTCACCGAAAGTCATTAATGGCAAGATTTGTTCTTTAACAAGAATTTTCATTCTTTCTTTTGAAATGTGCCCTAAACATCCATGTCATAACCTAGTGGATGTTCCTACACTTCTAATCTTTTTCTCACTCGATTTAGCTTTTAAAACTTCACAATTTTTATTGTAATTGAGATAATATAATCCATCTTTATTGTCTTTGAATTCTGGGATACAAAAACATCTTTATTGAATCCAAAATAAAACCAAGTCTTAATAATCTTCCAGAATGAGATCGCTCATAAGTGATTCATCAGGCAAGAGACTCACAGTACACATCTAATAAAAACACAAATTTACCATTCACAGAAGGGATAAGTGCCCAATTCAACCCGTTCATAAGAATATGGCCCATGCCTTTGACACACAAAATCATCCAAAATATTTCCAAGAGTATACAGCTTTCCCAAACCACTAATTGACTGCTAATCGAAAACATATAAAAAAGGATTAGTTAAGAACATTAGATGACTGAACAAATAAAAAGGATTACACTAATGCATGTGTGTGTTCAAATGGAAACTCACACAATAAAGAGTAAAGAGTTTAGCCAAACCCTGTGATTTTATGGGATGAGATGAAATTGAAACTTCGAGAACAATACCTTCCATCTTTTCTGCAGGAAGAGCTCGCAGTTACAGTTTCTCATTTTATTCATGGCCTTAGGGATGATCCCAAACACAAGGTAAGTAGGTCACATCCAGATGTGTTGGAGGACGCCTATTGCCAAGCTTGGATGCTGAGACATATTTGTCGCCACAACATTCAGGATATTCTAGGCAACTTGCAACCGCCAACCAAACTCTTCCCAATACGGGTATGCAGACGGGGTTTTCAAGACCATCTAACCCTCTTGCACCACCACCTAACAAAGGATCGGCTATTTCAACTAATACTCGCATTGAATATTTCCATTCGAACTTTAACTATCAACGCTTCCCGCTAGTGAGCTTTGTCAGATTGTGGAGCCTCTCGAAGGTGTCTATGATCCTGATATCGATGATTGTTGAAATTTGTCCCCTATTATTCATACTTGTAGTCTGCGTTATCATCATTAATTTACATTTTGTGGTTGTTTACTCATTGGAGTCGAGTTCTTTTCATAGGGAGAGAATGATGCAGGATGCATAGTGTAACGACCCGGTCCTAAATAAATTGGTAACTATTAATTTATTCAGATAAAAAACCATTTTGTCCCTAAAATATTTTATTAGGTTTAAAGTTTACTTTTTTATCGGGAAGGAATTTGGGAATTTCGATTGTACCGTTGCATAGAGCACGGCAAGATGAGTCCGTAGACACGTAGTGGGCCCGAAAAAGTTATGATCAAAATACCCTCAGTGGCATAATCATAATTTTTGTGAAAAGGGTTTGATAAAATTTGATTTCTCTCTCTCTCTCTCTCTCTCTCTCTCTCTCTCTCCGCACACTCTCTCTCTCCCCGACGACAACCCACTCTTTCTCTCTCTTCGAAACTCCGGCCAACTCCATGGCAACGGACGGGACCGATGCCAAAAGGACCGGTTCAACTCGGCCGTCAAGACCCGGCCCTTCCCCAACATCGGCCGCCTCTCCAGCCACCAGGAAACGTGACTTTTAGGCTGGTTTTCGCTCGAAACTTCGCCTTCTCCAATCTGTCTCATCCGGCCGCCATTTTTGCTGATCAATGTATGAAAATTCATCCATTCTTCATAATCTAGCTGATGGTTGGGTAGGATTGCATCAATTTTAAGCTTAGGTAGCTTGATTTTCAAATTGGATTTCAGTCGGTTTTGGGATCGTGATTCCAGCCACTTCTGGTTACTTTTCGAGGTAGATCCGAAAACAAAAGTGGTTCCAAATAGGGAACACATAGGATAGGAGTCTTAAGCCGTGATTTTGAGATTTTCCAGCGAAGCGTATTCGCTTTGGACACCCACGTGCTGCTGGCACGTGGGCACTGTATAAAAAGGGCATTGTGTCCCAATGTAATCTCCTGGTCCTCACGAGTGCGTAGGTGTGCTCGGATTTCAATTCGGATGTCGTTGGACTATCGAACGGATTTCGCATCGTGTAGGAATTCGCAGATCGTGACTATTGGAACCGTTTGATCATTTTGAAATTTATATATGGTGATCTAGGCACTCCTAGAATCGTGTGGGAATTCGCAGATCGTGAATTGGAGCTCTTTCGATTTAATAACTTGAAGTTTGTGTTTTACAATAACCGTCCGATCGTGCGATCGCGAGCGATCCAACCGTTCGATCGGGACCAAACTTGCAGGACGTCTATTCTAAACCTTGTAGAACCCATAGGAACTTTCATATCAGAATTTGGAGGTCGTGGGCCCTGTGGGCCTGTTTGACCAAGTTTGGATAGTTTGACCCCTCGGTTGACCGTGAGTCTTCCGAGGTGGTTTCACCATTCGAAAAGTATTAGGATAACCTTGTGAACGAGTCTTAATTGTTATTTGAATTTAAATTGGAAATTTTCCGAAGTATGGGAAGAATATATGATTATCACGTCTCACACGTGGCGTTGGATTTTCCGACGTGTGAGGCATTTCCCATACGTGGCGTTGGATTTTCTGGCGTATGGGAAGATTATGTGATTGTTAGGTCTCACACGCGGCGTTGGATTTTCCGGCGTGTGAGACACTTCCCATATGTGGCGTTGAATTTTCCAGCGTATGAGAAGAATATGTGACTATCAGGTCTCATACGTGGCGTTGCTTTTTTGGCGTGTGAATATTTTAAAGAAAAGGAAAAGGGATAAATTCTACAGTCTATTATTTCGTATCTGTAATGGATTGTATGTGGTTGGAACCAGGATTTTTGTTGGAAGAACTACGTGTGACTTGATCCCTCAGTAAGGGTACATAGGTAGCCTAGTGTTACAAGGTGCAGCCATGAGTTGGAATCTTTGAGATTACCAAGGTACTATTGATATTCTGGAAGTTGAGATGAGTTTTATTAGCAGAATGTTTTATTCAGTTTGTTGGTGCCTGAGGCCAGAATGATATGACACTTGTTTTTCTAAGATATAATTTAATGCATGCAGGCAGTTGATATATATATATATATATATATGCTGTAAATGAAAGTTTGGACCATGTCCTTAATCTACTTGTGATTGTGGTTGGTTGTTAATTATCTCATGATGAAAATTGCATTTGGCATTCATAATTATGTTTGAGTTTATTATCTATCTTGGTTAAGGTATTACTTGACTTAAGAGCTCTGTTGGTAGTTTTGTTTCGGATTATTAGAAGGTCGGAGGCCGATTATGTGAATTGAATGAAATTATCTTGTGCATGCTGCCGATTGGTGATATTAAATGTGTTTTATGCAGGTTGAAAATTTTGGGAAATGCTCAATTTACAAGGGAGACTGCCGAAATTTTGGCAGAAAGGCTCGTACTCTTTTTCCTTAATTTTGGAAAAGAGGATGTAGTTCAGAAGTGAGGCTGGCATCGGTGTGATGTCGGGATTTCCACAGGATTCATCTCGGGTTCCGAGAAATTCGGGGCAGGTCCTGTCATATAGGACCTAAATTTATTAGTTTCCTAATGTATTTGTTAGTTTCCTAGATTCTCTAGTTTTCCCAATTTTAGTAGGATTTCTACTTTTCCAGATTCCTAGATTTCTAGTTTTAAATTTCCTATTTTATTTGGGTTAGAGTTTCTGTTTAGGCAAGGGATTTTTATCCTATTATGTCTGGGTTTTAGTTTACTATAAATACCCCCATGTAGTTCTTTAAAATTCAGATTTGAATGTTGAGTAAACCTTTTCCTAGAACTCTCTGATTTTATCCCTTCGATCTATATTTTCTTCTCCTCAACCTCTTATATTCTTCTTTGTTCTACTGTTTCTACCCTTTGTCTCATCCTTTCGATCTATATTTCTTCTCCTCAATCCCTTATATTATTCTCTGTTCGATTGTTAAGTGATTAATTTAATACCTACGGGTTATTCTACATCAAGATCCTATTCCAACGTGGACAACAATCCTAGACCTGC
Organism: Prunus mume; assembly: GCF_000346735.1. The sequence continues at coordinate 3,559,782 of NC_024130.1, forward strand.
TTGCAACTTGATCCATATTTCACTCACTCTAGACAACCATGCCGACATTGTATATGTTACGAACATACATCACAATGCTTGTATTTCTCGCACTGTATAATCAATAAATTGATATGGTTATAGTGAGCCGACTTATATTCTAGATGTTAGAATATCCCAACAAATCAATGCTAAGATACAGGTAGAAGCCACCTACATTATAAAAAGTTTTTCTTTTCCCATGGATTCCTGTAAATGTCATTCTAGTAGTAAGAAACATTTAAGCAGTCCAATGAAAAGCGGTTTAGGAAATGAGGGGCTCTATTTTTCTTTGTTTCAGATACTTAGATGCTACCTGCTACATTTTTAACTTGTTTGTTTACATGCCAAATCTCGAACAGAAAACTTGAACCACTGGGATAAGTACTCTTAGAAAGTTCAGACATAGCTAAGCTTCCTCTATTAGAAATGATAAAAAATAATAAGAGGAATGATAACACACAAATTCAAAATGCAACAACATTAACGAAACATGCATCCATGACAGCTCTTCTAGTTTCATTATCTGTATAAGTATATCATGGAGTTCTCCGGCCGAATCTTTCTTTGAAGATGGTAGCTTCTCCTGCACCTTCTTCCATCACAGCACTTATAATTGAAAAAAATATTTTTAAGAACACCAAACTTATCATAGAAGCAATCAAATTGAAGTTTGAAAAGAAGAAATTACATATTATGCATGTGTCCATGCATGTGCAACTATATAACAAGTAAAAGCCCCAAAGAAAAACTAGTGATTCACCATATTTTAGTTTAGACTTTGTTTTGAGGGCCATCTATTTATAAAATTTTGAGGGCCAACCCTATAAGATGTATTTAATGACTGGGCAACATGTTATAGGATCAAATTGGCACATTTACAACAATAAAAAAATTAAAAAAACTAAAAAGGATACAATTCTGAATGGTAAGCACAATCCATAGAAAAGGAAAAGGCTGTAAGAAGAACTATGTAATAATAGCATAACACGCATTACTGAAATTGAAACATCTCCTCTTACAATTCACCAGCAACCTCAAAACAGCATATGAGATACAAACAAGAACTAATTGGGGCACCGAGGAGGATAGGAAGCTAATTACCCAAAATGAAAAGGTTACCCAAAAATTGAAGCAGCTCATCTTCGCTTGCAACACCAAATCTAAAAGTTGTTTGCAATGGCGAGACCACTTTCAATAGAGAGAGAGAGAGAGGTTTTAAGACTGAAAATCTGAAAACCAGAAAGAATACACACTTTCAACGTGCCTTGTGTCACAGGATGAGAAAGCAGCCGCTCCAAGCACGTCCCGTGAGGCCCAGGATCCCTTCGAATCCCAGTTAGCCTTCTTCGATCTTCATGATATTTATGACTCTCACAACTTCGCGAGAGGTTCACCATCAAGTGTCGTCTCCCGTATGCGTCATGCCCCATAGCCAGACAACGAGTCACACTACCTTGTGACAATACAATCATCCCGCATCCAACAACGAACCCTCGATGCCCTTCCATCAAGCATTACATAAGACACGTCAAGTGCATCGACCACGTCACATGCCCCATTTGTGGCTCGCTCATTTCCCAAGTCAAGACATAACGATCCAACACGTCATCGTTTTACCCACACTTATGTTGGTCATTCTGTTAGTAGCCAAGATATCTCACATCCTCAAGCTATACACGCAAGCTATCACACTCTCATGTCGCCCAAGCCTTGGCGACATATGTATTCCGAATGTCCCACATAATCATCTATGCATTGCATATTAGACAGACGTACCGACATATTGAATATCTTCCTTCCATATTAGACAAGGCTGAACCCCAAGCCAAGTCCACCAAGTATTGTCAAATGCCTCGCTTGTTGACGGCATAGTGAATGCCATATGTTGACCTCACTCTTCACAACGATGTGCAATACTAATGGCCTCATGTGTTCTTACTGTCCTTGGGAAGTCCATTCCCTCAGAGACATAAATTGTCCTTCAACAATCCCATGCCCACCCTTATGACTACCTCCAATGTCATAAGGATGCTCATTTAGTGCCATAAGGGTGTAAGCACCAAGGGTGGTGGAGAGCGTGACACAATGTCACCCCTATATAGCATTTTATGCATTTAGCCTTCTGTCAGGAGAAAACATCACCTATGCACGAGGAGTCATAATTGGGCATAACTAATTCATATGAACTTCGAATGGTGAACCATCAGTTGCATTGAACGTATCTCAACATCACAAATGTCCCAGTATTCTTAGCTTCCTCATATTCCTCCCACAACCTTCAGAAATACCCAAAATACCTTTCACGAGTGCAACTCGACCAACACAAACCATTCTAGCTCTTAAGCCCTCGTCCTTCCACACTTAGACTACCTCGTAAGCGCATAGATGTCCCAATGGAATCATGATAGCACTCACTTATGTGCGATCTGTGACATTCTTCCCCATTGATAATGGTGACGTCCTCGTCGACGTGCCTATTGCATTGTCGCATAATAACACCATATAGGAATATTCTCTTCTCCTTGTTCCATGGACCACAATGCACCATTGTGTTCACCCTTTTCAACTTCTCTCGAAGTTCCACGTCTTTCCTTCTTTGGGCAGAGATCTCTGTCTCTTGTCGCACATAACCATCGAACAAACACATAGCTCTCTGGTCAGGTAATTCCACATTGAAAGATATGCACCCAGCCCTGGGTGTGACTCGTAACCCAATCGAATGTCTTCCATGGCACCTCCATTTGCTTATGCATCTGCATGACCATACCTCCGTGGCATTCATGGGTTTTCCCTATTTATGTTGTCGACACACCCTCACATCCACGTCCGTCCAAAGCAAAGTTCCACAACACTTAGGCCATCACAATTCACCAAGGTTAAACATCATCCCTACTACTAGTGGAACTACCTAACTACCAATGCCCAAACTAGGACTTGACATAACCACTTTCATAGCATCCACACAGAAACAAGTAAGATGTCAACACCCAAGGTACTCCAACTTTGTATACCATCAAGTGCGGACACACTCCACGTCCTTAGAAACCATCATCACGAGTAAGACTCCAGGATCCACTTTCGGAACAATCCTTCCTTCCGAATATCAGTTAGCAACATTACGTCAAACATTGTACCCCAACCATACGTTCTCCACAATTGTAAGAGTAACCACTTAAGTGACTCCTTCATTAAAGCATAGCCCGTCAATGACTTACTCCCTCAATAGAGCCTAGCCCATTAGCGACTTACTCCCTTTGAAGACTGCACATGGGATACAAACAAGGATACAATTTTGAATAGTAACTAGAATCCATAGAAAAGGAAAATGTTGCAAGAAGAACTATGTAATAATAGCATAACACTAACATCACGAAAATTGAAACATATCCTCTTACAATTCACCAACAACCGCAAAACAGCATATGGGATACAAACAAGAACTAATTGGGGCACCTAGGAGGATAGGACCCTAATTACTCGAAATGAAAAGGTTACTCGAAAATTGAAGCAGCTCCTCTTCACTTTGCAACACCAAATTTGAAAGTTTTTTGCAATGCGAGACCACTTTCGATAAAGAGAGAGAGAGAGAGAGAGAGAGAGAGAGAGAGAGAGGTTTTAAGACTGAAAATCAGAAATCCAGAAAGAACACACACTTTAAGTGTGCCTTGCCAGGGTAGTGGAAAAAGACTAAAAGGCCCCCATTGTGAAAAATAAATAAATAATTTTAAAAAACTAATGAAAATCAGTTAAGAGAGCGAATGCCAAACGACGACGTAGAGGGAGACGAGAAAGAGAGCTCATTCTCTCTGTTTTAGCGCTTTGTAAACAGAGCATGAAACTCACATCATACTAGGAAAAACGAATGAACAAACTAATGCAGTTAGACATTAACTATATAAAGAGCTCGGAGCTATCTCTCATTTTCAGTTCTCATTACTCACAGACACAAAGACAGAATGCGAGAGCGAGCGAGCTAGAGAGAGAAGGTGAAAGCGAGTTAGACAGTGAGCAAGCGAGAGCGAGCAAGCTAGAGAGAGCGAGAGCGCAAATCGATGGAGTCGATTTCAAGATAACTATCTGAATTTGATTATTACTTTCTCGCTCAATTTCAATTTATTGCATCGTTTAATTATGGCGTGTCAATTTAATTTTGAATTAATGGAGCTTGAACTAGCTAATTTTCAATGTATGATTTATGGAGCTTTCAAATTTTAGTTTGAGTGGTGAGTGATAGAGAGCAAAGTAGTTATCTTTTATAGCGGTAATTCTATGAATATGATTGAATTTACTTTCTCTTAATTTCAGTTTCCATAATTTTAAGCTCTATCATTTGTAGGTTAATTCGTTGATTTTCAAGTGGAGATTGAGAACCAAGAGCTTTTCATGAATGCAAATGCCCGTGCAGAATGTGAAGGTTCAGTCACATTTCAAAATGCAGCTCAGAAACAAGAGCATTATATGCAATTCCACTCGAAGATACAAACTTCTTCTAAGATTGAGAAAGGAAATAAGAAAGCTGATAAAGAGAAGGCTTGCAATTTATGCACAAAGAAGTTTACCTTCGTTACTGATTTGTTCAACCATCAGAAGTATCATCGGGGTCAATTTCACATGGTGTGCACGAAGCCTAAATGCAAGAAGAAGTTTACTATTGAAGTGATTATCAAAATCACTTGAAGGGGTGCAAATAGGCTACTCTTCGTTTGATGTGCTTGGTGTTGATTCATTCTGACTAAACTACTTTAATTGGTGTTAATTGATGTGTGTTTAGTCTAGTCTTCATCTTCTTGATGTTTGTTTGGATATTGCTTGTGTTGAATTAGTTCATGATAAACTAGACTTTCTCAGGTTTCTAATACACATATTAAGATAGGCGGAGTTGCTATTTATTCAAATAATTCAAACAACAAATTTTTCGGAAATTGTGTTGATTTTTGACGTACCATGAGTATATATATACCACATGGTCTTAACATACTGTATAGATATACGTACAATATACAACCTATACTATAACAAATAGATATACTTACAGTATAGAATCTATAATAAATGCTTTGTTCACTCTAAGACATTTTTTAGTATAACACAATTATACCGCCACATAATATTACTAATTTACAAGTTATAACACGAGTAAACGACATAATTACCATGTTATGAACTTGAGGTATATCGAATATTTAAGGCTTGCCATTGTAGATGGGAACTACATTTCTTATCAGAGTTGTAGTCCATGGTTATAGAAGCTCAAAATACAGAGAAGGTGATTATGATTGCTGAAATGGGATTTCAAAAAGGCAATCATAATTGGGATTAGAAGAACAAAGTTAAAAACTTAATGTGATGAAGAAGAAAGTGAGGGAAATGAGAGCCATTTTGGGAGAGAGAGTTTCTCGCATAAAAAATTTGAGTGTTGGGTGTTCGCATAGAGATGTAAAATGGTCCGAGTAGCCTATTTATCTTACAATTTAAGCTCGGTATAGCTTGCAATTCGAATAAATTTGTGTTGCATCAAGCTTTAAGTAGGTCGACTAGATGTGGTTTTAGTTTTAAATTTTGTTAGTTTTTTAATTTTAGATTCAATTTCCTTTTTAATTAGTTTAACATATTGTGAATTTGTATTATTTTTGTCTATATCCACATACACATAAGTTAACATTACTTCCCTAAAACAAAAAAAAAAAGTGAAAATTACTAGATTCTTTCATTCCAGTAAAAATAATACTTATATACATAACCAATTTGACAGTTTCATAACCAGCTATCGGTGAAAAGCTGTAGAAGCACCGTGCGATGTTGCAAGAAGTGACACATGTCAAAATTATATGGAAGGGACATGGGTTTCCAACCCAATTCTAATAGACAGCAATTTCCTAATTCTATAAATCCTATTATTCAAAGGAGTACTAGAATATATTTGAAAGGGAAATTTTATTGGCACCCCATTATTTGCTCTTTGCACCCCATACTAATTTTAAACATGAATAACCTATTTTACCCTTGCACATAATTACTGTTAAGGGCAAAAATATTTAAAATAAAAATTAAATTTGCTCACTACACCCTACATATGTTCTTGAAACCCTAGTTAGACTTTTTTTATCAAACCATCATGTTCCTACAACCCTAACGAGGATTATACGTTTATATAGGTGAAAAAATATCTTGTATTTATTCATGAAGGGTGAGACTGAAGTTAGAGAGGCTTCGAATGAGATATGAGTTTATTTTTTGGCGTTTTTCACGTTTAAGATTTCATGATGGTCGCTGGTTATGTTCAGCACACCAGTATGATAGGTACATTCGGTGGGATGCCACCGAAACATCGCACGTATTTCGGTTGTGTTTGACCGGCTGTTAACTTACGATGTAGTGTAAATCCACTCTAACATGGAATGGTGTTCAGTGGTGTATTACAGAACTTTTACCTACAGTTCAATGGCAACGAACCGAAATATATTTATTTATTTAGTAACTTATTGTCGACCACAAATTTAATGCAAGCTATTTTGACCTTACTCATATTGAAGGAACAAATACAAGCCCTACTGAAGAAAACAATGTAGGAACAAAATGTGTAATGGACTATAGCGATCAATTCACAACTTATTCGATAATTATTTTGAGTTTTTTTTTGGGTATGTAATCCTTTTTAGTAACATTAACATGGCATTAATGTTTCAAATTTTAATTTTAAATAACATGAGTTTTTTGTGTAGATATTCAATGGTAAAGATGCATTATTTAGATGGGCTAGTGCACAAGGAAAAATGAATAGTATTGTAATTGAATTAGAAGGTCTGATTATGGAGGTGAAGGCAAGAGCATACCTCAAGTAATACTTGCTTGTGAGAGGAGTGGTAACTATAAGTCTTGCAAGTCTAGTGAGACAATTAATGTAAGGTCGGATGCAAATGGTGATACGAAAAAGTGTGCTAGGGACACTAGTACCAAGAAATGTGGACGCCCATTCTTGCTAAAAGACATCAATATTGGTGATGGGGATGATTGGAAGTTGGAGGTGGTTCGTGAAGTACACAACCATCCTATTTCAAAGTATCCTTAAGGTCATTCATTTGTGGGGCGATTTTCTGAAGAGAAGAATGCCTTGTTGGTGGACATATCTACACATAATTACTGTTAAGGGCAAAAATATTTAAAATAAAAATTAAATTTGCTCACTACACCCTACATATGTTCTTGAAACCCTAGTTAGACTTTTTTTATCAAACCATCATGTTCCTACAACCCTAACGAGGATTATACGTTTATATAGGTGAAAAAATATCTTGTATTTATTCATGAAGGGTGAGACTGAAGTTAGAGAGGCTTCGAATGAGATATGAGTTTATTTTTTGGCGTTTTTCACGTTTAAGATTTCATGATGGTCGCTGGTTATGTTCAGCACACCAGTATGATAGGTACATTCGGTGGGATGCCACCGAAACATCGCACGTATTTCGGTTGTGTTTGACCGGCTGTTAACTTACGATGTAGTGTAAATCCACTCTAACATGGAATGGTGTTCAGTGGTGTATTACAGAACTTTTACCTACAGTTCAATGGCAACGAACCGAAATATATTTATTTATTTAGTAACTTATTGTCGACCACAAATTTAATGCAAGCTATTTTGACCTTACTCATATTGAAGGAACAAATACAAGCCCTACTGAAGAAAACAATGTAGGAACAAAATGTGTAATGGACTATAGCGATCAATTCACAACTTATTCGATAATTATTTTGAGTTTTTTTTTGGGTATGTAATCCTTTTTAGTAACATTAACATGGCATTAATGTTTCAAATTTTAATTTTAAATAACATGAGTTTTTTGTGTAGATATTCAATGGTAAAGATGCATTATTTAGATGGGCTAGTGCACAAGGAAAAATGAATAGTATTGTAATTGAATTAGAAGGTCTGATTATGGAGGTGAAGGCAAGAGCATACCTCAAGTAATACTTGCTTGTGAGAGGAGTGGTAACTATAAGTCTTGCAAGTCTAGTGAGACAATTAATGTAAGGTCGGATGCAAATGGTGATACGAAAAAGTGTGCTAGGGACACTAGTACCAAGAAATGTGGACGCCCATTCTTGCTAAAAGACATCAATATTGGTGATGGGGATGATTGGAAGTTGGAGGTGGTTCGTGAAGTACACAACCATCCTATTTCAAAGTATCCTTAAGGTCATTCATTTGTGGGGCGATTTTCTGAAGAGAAGAATGCCTTGTTGGTGGACATATCTAAGAGTTTGGTGAAACCCAGAGATATTTTGGTCACCCTGAAGGACAGAGATGCAATGAATGTTTCTACTATGAAGACAATATACAATGCTAGGATCCGACATATAACCAAAGAATTTGATGGGAGAACACAAATGCAACAATTGCATACTAAGTTATCCAAATACAATTATCTTGAGTGGCATAGGAAATCTAGTGATATTGTAACTGACTTGTTTTGGACACACCTCATTAATATTAAGATTTTGCGTGCATTTTCACATGTACTTATCATGGATTACACTTATAAGACTAATATGTATCGTTTCCCACTATTGCAAATTGTGAGGGTGACATCTACTAATATGACATTCTCTATTGCGTATGTATATATGAATGTCGAGAAGGAAGACAATTACACATGAGCTTTGACTACATTAAGGAGTTTGTTGGATGATAATTGTCTTCTTGGTGTTATTGTCACCGATCGACAGTTAACACTCATGAATTCTATTACCTCTATATTTCTGAAAGCATGACATTTATTATGTAAATTGCATATTAACAAAGGAGTGTTGGCAAACTATAAGAAGTTATTTGGGACCCTCAAACAATGGAAGCAATTTAATGAGGATTAGAATAGTTTGGTTGGTTCATAAATGGAGGAGGAATATTGGTGTTGTTTGAGACAGATTGAGTTTAAGTTTAGTGAATTTCAAAAAGTTCTTGAATACATACATGACTACCTCAAATAGGTAAGTATTTTAGTCCATTTTAGATACGTTAATTTGAAAATTTATTTTTCTTCAACAAAATTTATTATTGTTATCAATAGAGCGAAAAGTGCACATGCAAAGTTGAAGCGACAACTCCGCTTGAGTCAACTTAACTTTGAGAGATCATGGGTAACTATTCACTCATTGTTAGAGTTGGAGCACACAGAGATTAGGGCATCTTTTGAAAAGAGTCGATGTTTTATTCAACATAGGTTTAGGCATCCGAAGTTGAGCGAGTTAGTAGGTTTTGTTTCTATAAAGGCTTTGAGTGTAATTGTGTGCAAGTCAGAAAGGTAAATTTAGTTTACTTATTGCATGTACAGTACATATATAGTCTACATCGTTAACATTGTAATTTATTTGCAAATAGGTTAGAGATAGATGGGGTGGATGCTTTATCATATGGTTGTGCTATTCATCGAACCCACCAATTACCATGTGCACATGAAATTGCGGACTATAGTGATCGTGGTGTACTAATCCCACTTGATGTCGTGCATTCATATTGGAGAAAATTAGATCTCATCAATATAGGAAATAGTAGTCATGGCACAACTTCACCAAGAAAGTCACAATTACAAAGATTCAATATGTGGTATGAACAACAAGATGATGAAAAGAAGAGACAACTTCACATGACACTGGAGGAGCTAATGAACCCTAGTTCCATTGCTCTTATTGAACCAAAAGTGAAGTTGAAGACCAAAGGGAGACCGCGAAAAGTCAATACTTCTACTCATCGTTTGCCATTTGCATTTGAGATTGCTGAGGCCTCCCCTGCACCACTGAAAAATAAATCAAAGCAAAGCCTCACTGCCTCACTAAAAATAAACCGAAGAAGAGTACCACTGCAGTGCCAAAGAAAAGAAACATGGTTGCTTCTAGTTCCATATTGTCTTATCCAAAAAAATTTAAGGTACGTACTACAAATGTTGTATTTTACTATGTGTTATTATCACATAACTAATATATTGGTTTTTTTTTTAGCTTTATAAGCCTCGCAAAAACCAATCAACGTTCGATACATATATGCATATAGAGAAATTCCCTAAGGGTATTAGGAAATATATCACTCACCAAACTGAAGTTCTTTCAAATGGTAACTGTGGATATAGAACCATAGCTACGGCAATGGGATTTGGTCATAATGAATGGCGTAGAGTACGCAAGGATTTGTTGCAGCAACTACATGATATGTCTTTTGTTTTTAAGAAGTGTATTCGTGAACATAAACGGTGTAACGAGATTGAGCTAGTGCTTAATTACTTTGGTGATGGATTTGCACCATTCTTTTGTTGGATGACCATGCTTGATATGGGGCATATTATTACCACGTGTTATAATGTGGTTTTAATCATTCTAAGCATGCGTCAATGCCTTACATTTCTTCCTTTCTCAGTTCAATCAAGAGAAACCAAGCTACGTGAGATTGCCATTGGTTTTGTCGATGATGATCACTATGTCCAGGTATGAATTTATTTGTTTACACTACATAGTTCAATTTTATAAGCTATGCATATATTAATGAATTCTTGTTTTGTAGGTCCAATTTTATAAGTGACTACATAGTGGTAACCCATCGAAAGTGAAATCCACTTTTGTAAAACCAGGACCATACACCCACAAAGTTGAAATCAATCTGACTTTTGAAGAGTGAAATCAAACCTAGGCTTAATCAATACTCAGAAACGTAAATATATAAATCAAAATTGAAATCAAATCTTGGGTTCTCAGAGGATTTTGAGGTTAGATGGCATTGTGAAAACTTGACAGATCAGCGATGGGGGTTTGTGAAGGCTGAGGCGTTTAAAACAAGCTGTGTTTTCTGAATTTCTCACAATCAATAGAGATGGGAATGGACAAAGGTGAGCCTATTGGCTCTGGGCTCGAGGTGAGACGAAGGGGATCCAATATTTTTCAAATGACACATGCCGCGGCTACACTAGGTTATATTGTAGCTGTCGCTAGTATTGGACACATGTGTGGACTTGGGCATGTTGGTCAGCGCATTTTCGCATCCCAGCCACCGTGTCATGCATTCGAATCACGGAAGCGTACCCCTCCGCATCTCTGGTGTGTTAGTTTTTTTTATTTCTTTTCTTCTTCTTTTTCTTTTATTTTCTGTTTTCTGTTTTATGTTCTTTTCTTTTATTTTTTCCTTTTTATTTTTCTCTCCTAATTTACTTCTTTGGCTATTTCCTTTATCTTTGATTTTCGTTCTCCATCTTCTAGGATTTAGTTGTTTTGTTTATGTTCTTGTTTCCTTTGTTATTTTCCGCACCTTGAGGACAATTGTGTGATTTAAGTTTTGGGGTGGGAAAGTAAATTTTAGAATTTTTGTTTTTAATTTTCGTTTAAAATTTTCGTTTTTAAGTTAATATCCATAGATTATTTTAAACGTTAGAACAAATGGAAAGGGTGAAGATCAATCCCACAGTAGAGTCTTTTCTATTTATCGTTGCTTAGACACTAATTCATGAATTATACTTTGAAATTTTCACCTCACACCAACATGGTTTGTGGGGAGTGAGATTGAAGTACCTACTTTTTATCCCAGTGTGTTTACATTTTTGTTCCAAAAGAGAGAGAGAGAGAGAGAGAGAGAGAGAGAGAGAGAGAGAGAGATAGTATGTGCAATAAAGAAATAATTGCCTCAACCAAAACTTTGCTTAGTAACCGGGCCAGTCCTGCCTACTCAGTAGTGATTCTCGCGTCAAACAGTAGAGTTTTGGCATGAGGTAGGGTGGTTAGTTGGTTTTGTAGCCTTTTCATCTCGAGTTAATAAGTCCTTAGGGGTGTTCTACACCTAATGCCCTAAAGCCTTAGTAGTTTGGGAGTCATTGACCTAAAGCTCGCTACATGGGTTGGGTCGAAAGCTTAAGTGAACCGACATTGCATGACCATCACTGTTATTTAAAAAAAAATTATTATAAAAAAAAAAGAAGGTGTGAAGTTAGTATGTGAAGTGTGAATAAAAGGGATGAAAGGTAAGGGTTTTGGTCGAGTCTCCTTAACTATGATGGTTCATTTTGCACCGAAGGAAGTTTGTGAATTCTTTTCTAATTGATTCTAAATAGCTTAGACTCTATAGTGGGATTGGTTGGAACTTTTGAAAAGACGTTTTGGTTTTTAACATTTTCTATGGATTGCAACTTGAATGGAAATTTTAGCTAGGTTGTATTTAAAGTTTTTAGTTCGTTAGTTTTTGTGTTTGTTTTCTAGATTTGCTTTGCTTGAGGACAATCAAAAAGCTAAGTTTGGGGGTATTTTGATGGGTATATTTTATATTATATATTTAATCCCATTCTTAGTATATTTTGGTTAATATTTTGGAAAAATTTTGATACTTTGAATTATATTCCCAATATAGGACTTTCGACTTCCTCTGGAGCAAAACATAATCAAATGGACGAATTTTGGAGTAATTCCAGTTGGAGGACGTTCGTGAGTCACTTAGCTTGATTGTATCGAAATTTCATATTTTTTTATCAAGCGGTTATCTTCTGGCAATAAAATAAAGGAGCAGTGCGCGGTGCTGGAATAGTGACGTTTTGGGCTTTTATTGCGTTTTGGAGCCCAAAATGACCTCGGATGGGTTCGTGGCCTTCTGGAGAAGTGTTCAGAATGTTTTTATCTTTAAAACATGCTATCTTGGGTCGGATTTTTAGGAGATTCGAGGCCAAAACGTGGCTGGGCAGATTGTGTGCAGATTCTCCTAATCCAATTTGGACTTTATATCCTAGTATTATTTTATTTTAACTTAGTTTCCTTATGGGGATTGGGCAGCTGGGTTTTAAGAGTTATTTATGTTCCTTCTCACAGCAATTTTAGGACTTCCTTTTGGCTTTTGAATGTGACATTGTGGAGAGCAATTGCTAGGATTTTGGAGTTTTTGCGACTTTAAGCTGTTTTCATTCTATTCATTCGAATGATATTTTCTTGAATTTCAACTATGAATATGCGCAACTAATTTTCTTTTTCTAGGGTGAAGCCTTGAACCTTAGCATGAATATGTAATTTTTATTTAATTGCTTATGATTGGTTGCATGCATACTTTGAATTGTTAATCATTGTTTTAAACTATCTAATTGTCTTAATGCCTGATCACCATTAGAATCTTTAGAAAAGTAATTGGATGCAATTTTGGTTGGAAGGTTCCCTGAAATTGACGCTGGCTTCTTGTGATTAATAATTGTAATTTCACTTGAGATGAACACTACGTCTTAAGGGTTGCATGGTTTTTCAAAGGGTTTTCACAAAACTTAATGAGTCTTTCATGTTTAGATTTGATCTAAACGTCCGGACGGGTTGCATGTTGGATATACGTTCTATGTTGGAGGTTCCAAGTAGAATATAAATTAGGAAAACCTAACCTTCAAAGTGGCATGTGCAAATCATAAGTAATTGGTAAAAATTCATAGGATTGCTGGGTGATGGTGAAGCCCTAGTGCTTTTATAAATTGGTATTTAAAACTCTTTCCTTCAATCGTAAATGTTTTTGTTTAAAATTTGTTTTTAGTATCAAAAAATTTCATAATCATCTTTCTCAACTTTTAATTTTAGGTAGTTAATTGGAAATTATTTTTACATAATTGCTAAATAGTCCTTGAGGAGAACGACCTTGCATGAGCATCTATACTACAATAGCCTTGTATTCTTGCAAGTGTTTTATGTGATTTTAACCCTATTTGCACAGGTACTAAAAATCCTATCATTCATCGCACCACAAATTAAGTAGTCTGCCATCTTCCTCATGTTGCTCTTAGTCTTGGCACTATGTGCTTGAGGAACCTCTAGATTTTATTAGTGATTGAAGATTGTAATTCCTAATGATTTTAGGATTTTGGTTCGAAGGAGACATCGCCGGGGGGGTTCATAATTTATCAGGGCCTAGGATTAAACAAAAATAGGCTAAAAAGAGCTATGAATTATTCTATAGTTCAATAGCAGACTTTGGTGAAATATTGCATCGTAAATCTTACACTCTCAGCTTCACAAAAAGGTTTCCATTGTCTTGGTGCATTATAAACTTCATTAAATTAAATATAAAAAAAAAGGGTGTCAACCACTCATTGCTCAGTAACCGGGTTGCTTATCTTTGGAGCCTTCATGATTCGGATCAGTATTTCCCCAGGGGTGCTTCATCACCCAGTTGCCTCCAGTCATCTGACGTAAGCACACTGATTGACCATCCGTTACATGGATCATGTCGAAAGCTAGATAAAGTGAGCCAC
>NC_024130.1:3582052-3709949 GCF_000346735.1 Prunus mume
TTGTGGTGGTTTCTTCTGAACCATGGTTAGATTGAAGTTCCCCATCACCACTTTTAGTTTATGTTTTCAATAAATCTTGCTCTCAAAATGCACTCCCTATTACTGCTCATGTTCTCTAAATTTGATTCTACATCGTCTTTGACGGAGGTTGCTACAAATCACCCAATTGTTCTTTGGCAAGGTTGTTGTTTTTGTTTATTTGTTCACTCTTATGCGCAGGTAGATCACTGGAAATTATATTTTCCCCAGATCTGCTACGGATGTGGTGGTGGGTGTGGCCGCGACGGCATTTCTTCAGGTGGTGGTGATAGAGTTTGTCTAGGCTCATGGATTGTTTTAGGGTTTTCGTTATGTTGGGTTTGTGGGCTTTGTTTGGGCTTATGGTTAATTGTGGTGATGTGGGCTAGTAGTTTTAGTGTGATTTTTGTCCGTGTTAGTTTTGCTTTTAGCATGTTAGTATGTTGCCCTCTTGGGATTAGTATTTTAGATGTCTTGTTGATGTCTTCAATTGTACTGTTGAAGTTTATCTAATGAAGTTTTTTTTTCTTCTTTTTTTAAATGTAATTAACTAAAAATGGCACTCTACTTGTTGAACAAGGTTCTGAGTTAAAATTTCAACAATACTTTAAATATAAGGAAATTACAAGGATTTTAGCTATCTTCTTCCTAGAGAGACCAAGCCTAGTAGTAAAACTGGCAATCAATATTGTTTTTGCTGATTCGTGACACAAAAGTGTCACAAGACATTCGCAAATACAATAAAGTAAATTAATAAATTAAAAATTTACTAGAGTAAAACTAAAAAGACTTATATAAAACATATCTTACAATATCACATGTCAAAAGAACTAAAATTTCAACATTACATTACATACAATATCACATGTTGTGCAAGTCGTAAACAATTGTTCCATGTCCACCTAGAGAAAGAAAAATGCTAGCACAAATTTTTTTTTTTTCCTCCGCTTCAATCTTTCTCATGTCACACTCTCTTTCATGTACTAGATTTCGTTGAAGGCTTCATGCTTGAGGAGCTATGATGCAAAGTCTCGATGGCCTCTTTGGTTAGGGAATGAGAAGATATTACTTGGTGCAATATTTGATATCCTAAGCTCTAAACCATTTTATTTTCACCCAAGTATGGCATGATGTTTGACTTAGAAATAAAAAGCTAACACTATTTTGGTCACAATTTTCTTTTAAAACTTAGGAATTTGTCTTGCAGTATAATGGATTGCACTAGTGAGTTTACTAGTTATTAGTTAAACTTAGCCTAAAAGAAATATTTGAAATGCATTTATTCTTAGAGTACGGGAGAAGTAGTAGGGCTTTTCACATGTCAGCCTATAAGTAGGGTCCAAAATATAGAAAAGCTCTACAATACTCAAACCTTTAGGAATTAGTCCGTTTTGACTTTTCAAATGGACTAAATATACCATACAAGTCTTGAAAACCCTAAAAATTACAACACAATCATCAGAGCTTTTTTCTTTTTGCTTCATAAAAATCATAATTTAGGGATACTAATGGTATTTCACACATCAACTAGTCCTTTTTGGTTTTTTTTTTTTCATTCAATTTATAGCTTTTAGTGTTTATATATAAAATCAATGCAAAAAATGAGTTTTATTATAAATTTCTCAAAACGGTAAGACCAACTCCAAATAACTTGGATTCTGAAAAAAAGGGATGCAGATAATATAAGAGCTCCCCAAGCTCTTTAGAGGATAATACACTTGAGAGAATTACCACTCTTTAATAACACTCTTACTTGAAGATACAAAATTTCATCATTTTAAATACATTCTTGAAAATGTGGTTCATGTTACATGAATATTCCATACTCTATTGGGGGAATTTCTTTCTTAGGTATGCACCTCTTATAGTTATGGTTTACTAGGTTTTTTTAATACTATATTACTCCCATCACTAATTAAACATACCAAATAAAAGAATAGAATTTATAAGCACTTCATGCTTGGCATTTCTTAGTGGCCGCATTTGGTGTGCCTAGGACTGAATTGGATAACTCATAAGATTTAATAAAACTACGGTTGAAAGATTTTTCATTTTGTGAGGATTAAAGGGGACAACAAATCTCCTCTCCAAGAATGGAACTTTGTCGAACTAGATCGGACTGAACTGAACTCAACCCTAATTTTGTCTTGTCCTCGCCACCAAACGTCTACCCGTAAATAGAACCTAGCCACACGTAGTGCCTTCTCTAATGCCAATCAGACAGAATGTACTACATTAGCTTGTGGAAACAAATGCGTAGGCAAAGATAATACACAAGGACTAGCAAGTTATTAAGCCCAAAACAAAAAGCTCTTGGCGAGTAACCAGCATGTGAGAGAACTATAATATTCACATGAGACAACAAGACCAAGACCCGAAACTCTTATGCATTGCATCTTTACAATAGCCCTCCTCCTTTATCCGGGCTTGGGACCGGCTGTGCCTAAATACACATATTAAGACACAGGCGGAGTTGCTATTCATTCAAGTAATTGAAACAACAAATTCTTCAGAAATTATGTTGATTTTTGACTTACCATGAGCATATACCACATGGTCTTGACATACTGTATAGATATACGTACAACATAGAATCTATACTATAATAAACTTAGTGATATATAAATGCCTTGCTTTGAGAAATTTTTGAATATAACAATCACAACGCCATATGATATTACTAATTTACATGTTATAATATGAGTAGACAACATAATTATTAAGTCATGAATCTACGATACATTCATTTTAGAGAGGATAAAAGATCACCCCATTAGGCCCATTTGGTGAGTTGAATTTATAATCCTAGTTAAATTTTTGATGGTCTAGAAACAACATGGATTGGATTATGTCTAATCCTACCAGAGCCAAATGTAGTAGGATTATGAATCCTACCAAAAGATTGGAACTAAATTGGATTGGATTGGATTATATCTAATCCTATTAAGCCATGTAATAGCACATTTCAATTAATCCAACCCCTTAATCATGTGTAGTGCCAAACACATAATTGGATTAGTGTAATCATTTCTAATCCAATGTAATCCAATTCTACCTCATAACTCAATCCACTCTCAGTCACTAAAGCATAGCCATCATGTGCATTTTTGTAGGTTGATTTACCCTACGAAGAAGGTGGAATACATAATCCCACTGCTTCAAATTCTTTACCTCAGACCCAATACCCAAGGCATTGGTGGGATCGTAGTGTTAACAAATAATACTTATCATTTTCAATCCAATCTAATCATGGTCACCAAACACGACCTCAATAATTAATAGATACATGTACAATAGCATGAATGACATTAGTAATACTAGTAGTGACACTAAGATGGTGAAACTGAAAATTTACTCGGTGGACACGCTTTAAAATGCGAACACGTAGAAGCAAAGCAAAGCCAAATCAACATGAAAGCATCAAGTACAACCTCGAGCTTTTTGACCGCATTGACCTTTTGTCATAACCATGGACCAAGAAGGACACACTGTTGGTAACGTAAAAACCCATATACACTTGTGAAGTAACCGTAATTTTTTATTTAGACTATAATAAAAGAATCATTTACTTTTTTTTTTGGCTTTCATTTGCTAATTTTTTATTTTTTTTTATACATTCGTTTTTTTTAAAAACGAGAAATAGTCTAACTATTAATCTACAAGAAGGGAATTCGAACTTGATGCGAGGAGACGGGTTAACTGCCCTAGTCAACTTACCTAACAAGCGTCTGCTTATCTCATATATCATTACTTGAACCATGTTGTCCACATTACACCGGCAGTCTGACAACTCGATCCAAAATGATAAATTACCAGTCACGCATAATAACTTGAAACTGAAATTTGCGTTTACAGTACACCAGATTACATTATTCTCCACTTTGACCAGCTGGGCGCCAAGAAGTGCCACACGCACCAACTGTTTGATTTAAGGATCGGAGGCATTTTTGGTCCTTTTTCTCTTTAGCTAGAATTTCAATTTTGGTCCTTGCGCTTTAACTTTGGCCAATTTGGTTTCCATGTTTTATAATCCGTTAACAATCTTCTCTCTTTTTTTTTCTTTTTTCTTTTCCTGGAGTTCATCCATTGACAAATCTTGGTCTTTTCGTACGTGCAGGAGCTCATAAGTGTCGTTCTCCCTCGAAGGAACCAAATGTGTAATTTACCGCGTAAACTTAAAGCCCGTTTGAGAGGAATTTGATTGTTAACGGATTAAACCACATGGATCAAATTAACCAAATTGAAGAGGCATGAACCCATTGAAATGTGAACTAACCCTTCAATTACTGACCAAAAGTGTTAACTGATTATGTTTGCAACAAGTTTATGATTCTAATAAAGTGATTTGTTAAACATTTCATCAAATTTTATTATTACGTTAAACCATATAGGACAATTACCAATTTGTACTCCGCTGGCTCTAAAGGCTAAGAAGCCAAGATGATTGATTGGTGCTGAAAACCAAGAGAAGACAACACATGAAAAAGAAGATACATACCAGAGGGCCAACAAGGCATGCGCCCCAGCAGCAAAAGTGGTTTGTTATCTTAAATTGATCCTACTCCTGCAACCATAAAACAAATACAACCAAATGAAAGCAAAAAATATTAAAGGGAGGGACAATTCATGTATAAATTTATAAAAGATAGCACATCACATATGAAGCAATCGCCTTTGGTCGCTTAATTATTGGTTAAAAAAGGGAATTGCAAACCAATTAGCCAGATTATTACTTATGACAATGTGGAACAATTTCACCCTCTAGCCTTAAAATTACCACCTTTTGCAACTAAAATTACCATGCAACCATTGTATTAAAAAAAAAAATTACAAAAATTTCAAACCCAACAGTTGCAACTAAAATTACCCAGCAACTAAAAGTGCGATATGGCCACTTTTCCCAAGTTTCTAAGAAAACTTCTCCATTCTGCAACCCTTACAAGATCCTAGAAGCTACATCCCAGAAGAGTAATAATACAACACAAGCAAACCTGTTTTTTTATAATCAATTTTGATTAGGAACCCAAATAACAATTTGACTGTTGGAAGATAATCCAACAAAGCAAAACCTTTACAAAGTTGCTCGAGATCAATCCCGAACATAACACGGCTGCTCAAAATTTATGTTTAGCACCTTGTAAATAGGTTGAAATCCATGCAACAAAAGGTACTCGAGTCCAAATAAGGTGAAACTAGATACAAATCTCATGCATCAAACGATGGATAGCTTATCCTAATAAACATTAGGGCAACATATTGGAATTATGCTTCACATTCCTTGAATGCAAAAGTAGGTTTATACCATTAACTCTAAACTACCCACATAAGCATTCGAGCCAGTATAGATGATTAAACTTGTTATTAATTGAATGAAATTAAAATAATGCATGTTTATACAAGAGTTTTGATGTTCCAAAATTTGTTATGTAAGCAGGAAAACATTTAACTAACTAATTTACAGTTTCTAAAGGGGAGAAACTCATCTGCAACATAGAGAAATCTACAAGAATGCACATGGGTCAGAAAATCTTTGACAAGCAGGCAAAACTCTATCAATGTGTGTAATGGTGGTCACGATGTTCACATCCATCCAATCTTTGATGTCAACAGTGATTCATAACCTGAAAGAATATCAGACTTGCATCAATTTCTTGCTACCCATGCTTCATCCGTAACAAAAGACTTATACAAGTCACATTGGAAATTCTCTATTTTTGGCAGCAAAATGATTGTCAAAATCTTGGTAGAACTAACTTGGTACTTCGTCCCATTAAAAGTTGTCAATGCTAGTGGCACAGTAAACCAAATTTGATTAAAACCCAAATAGGCATGAACCCTGATATATATTCAGTTTTCTTAGACTAATGAACATTATTCCCCCCAACAAAAAAAAAAAAAACAAATTGACAAGTGGGAAATCTTTTATGTAAATACAGTGACTTCCCACAAAATTTTGGAGCAAAACCTTGTTTACATTACAGTACACACAATCAAGTTATATATACACAAAACAGTATTTAAAAACTGATAACATAGACTGTTCAGCTTTATTTGAATAGTTTTGTGATTCAGAAACATACAATTGATTGCTAACCCCAACCAAAGGAATCTGCCGTGACTCATCTGTCTTGTTATGTACAGTATCCAGCTAAGATTCAAACATCATGCCAAGGGGTATGTTCTGTATCTAGAAAGAACCATCCCAGCTCCAAGCATACAAAACTGCATCAACACAAGATTAAGTAACTTTTAGTAAACACATTCATTAATAATCTCTAATTACAAGCATTAAACCAATATAATGGCATGTTGAATGCAGACTGCCAACAAAGATGAAAATTTAAAATACCCTCCTGCAGCCTCGAACTTCTTAAGGACTATATTATCAGTAGTTATTGAACAATCCTGAAGTACATTACATGCTCCACATGTACAAATACACACCAAACAAGGGGGAGAAATAAAACGAATGAATTGCAGATGTAATAAGACCACGAAAGATGAGAGCCAGAAAACTGAAACTTAGTGCAGCAGCACTTTATGCATGACAAGAGCCGTAATCACGGACAAGGAATTAACGATTGAGAAATACAAAACCATACCTCTGGGATAGTATACTTCAACTCCAACGACATGTAACACCTAATTCAATGAATGGGCTGCGAAAACCTTGAATGATAATATCGCCTGAGCATGAATCCAACTACAAAACTCCATTCTTCAAAAAATTGTGCATGTTACTCATCAGGGCAACTCAAATCACTTCCTAATTCAATGATCCACGGCACCTGAATAAAAGATATCAACATTAGTAGCATACATAATCATAAGTTGTTGTCAGGCTCTCTGAAGCAGCCTGCCTTTTGTAAATAGACTTTATGATGATATAATGAAAGAGTAAATTCTTCCTTTGTATAAACATAAAGTAAAATCATGAATAACACCAAAACATCCTGAGCATGCATGAATGTCAACGACTTACTTTTTCGAACCACAGTTGCAAGGAATCTTTTTCTCCTCCAAAGGGAACTTGTAATTGTACGTAATTTCTTCACCCACAGCTATATGCCGTTTTGCATAAATGAAAATTCGTTTTTGACCCTCAACACTGATAACCTTGGTGTAGCAGTTAGGCTGCAACACAATTAATTCATATTATGAGGTCCAAAATCAATATAACTGAACGAGATATAACACATTTGCATTATAATCTAATATAGCTACCTCACAAGAATGGTTTATGAATCTAGCAACCCCTCCGCGTTTTGTAGCATCAACCTACACATATTTCAGAAAGAAAATATTAGCCACTAAAAATATCAACTTTACTCTAGTTGTGCACAAATAACTTTAAAAGAATACAACAGCAGAAAAAGGAGTAAAAGATCCATCCATGCATGGGAACCAAAGAATTATGTATTATTAGTGAATCTGGAAGAAAACACCAAGTTCCGTGCTATAGAAAATGGAACGAAGCAGCCAAATATTGCCGACCATAGACTAGTCTATAACGTATTAAAAAAGAAAAATACTACAGTTAAAATGTTTCTGTGCAAATATTACAAATTTCTAAAATAAGGGCCTAAATAGAAAAGATAAATCAAACATAAAACAAGAAAAAAGCTTCATCAAAACTAAATTCATCATAGTGTTGGTTTACTAACCACATAACCATCATCAAGCCTAAAGAGATAACTGCTGCCAATTCCCATCTTCTCATAATGACGCTCACGTATATCAGATATCTGCAAAGTCAGAATACTAAGTAATGAAAAGAAAAAGAAAAGAGGCACTTCCTCCCCAACCAAAAAAACAAAAAACAAAAAAAACAAAACAAACACATGCACACACAACCACACAATTATTCGAGTGATAAAGCAACAAGAGTATAGTAAAACATACCCGGGGACGAATCAGTTCTCCAACATATTCAATAACAAAGTCTTCTGCCTCAATTGGCTCCAATGCAACAAGACCCCAATCATGTATCTTGCTCCTCTGGAAGCGTAGAAGCTTTTTCCTTGCCTACCATGTAATAGTATATCAATGCAATGTTCAAAAGGGAATTTAAATATATTCGCAGACAAGATTTTATTCAAAAATCACCTTTAATTGAGTAGCTTTCATAAGGTCAGCACCCTCAGCAGCAGCGGCAAGATTCCGCATCTTCACCCTATTAGTTCTTGCAGAAAGACCCTTTCCATTTGACAACTGTGATGTATTAATATCAGAACCTCGATGCTCAGCATTAACATATTTAACTCCCCTAACACGGGCTCTTTCAACAGGACTTGCATTTAGTGACCATCTATGCCATTCCCAGCCATTAATTGAAACCCGGGCACATCCACAAGATTTAGGGCAAGGATTTAGTTTCCTGGATTTGCTGGACTGCATCTTTCTTACTGGAATTGACTTACATGCTGCTTGCTTAGGAGTCCCACTGGTTACTTTCAGGACCTTCTTGGGACGTGCCAATTTCAAATCATCCATTACACACTCCCTTTTCAGCTTTGATGCCTTAGTTGCTGTATGAAGAACAGCAAAATACCGAAAATGAAACAACAGAATGAAGTGTCAAATTACAAAATAATATTTAAAGAAAAACTTAACGCATGAGTGAATGAATGAAAAGTATACTTACAAGGCTCTCGTTTAAGCCCAAAATCAGGACCATTGCTATTTACAACTTTCTGAACATCGCGGTGGTTGGCTCCATGAGCCAAAGCCATCTTTTTACTAGGTTTAGGAGGGCATTCCATGGGCTCACTACCTGGATAAAACAGTCCATACCCCCTATCATTAGATGCATTCCATTCTGAGTGACAAACCAAGTGCACAGGCAGAATACAAGATTGAAGCAAAAAAGAAAAAGAAAAGGAAAAGGAAACTATATCAATCAATGTAGGAATTGGCATACTTTTAACTGCATGGGAAACCTTCAATAGTTTCCGACTACTAGAACTCTTAGCTTCTTTCTTATCTGTGGATGCACACCCTTTAGCAATGGCTTGCAAAGACGTGGCGCCAACAGATAATTCGGTTTGGGATTTGCTTTGTCCTCTCTTCTTCTTAGGAATCACAGTAGCATTTTTGAATTCTGTGGTCTCTGGCATATCTCCAGAAACATGTAGATTCTTAGACTTTTCCACTATTTCATTCTCTAACTCTTTGCCATCTAAGGTTACAGACCGAGAAGATCCTGACTTTTTCAGAAACAACTTCTTTCGGTGATATGTATATTTACCAATGATTGGAGAAACCTTTGCAGTGCCAGAATTGTCACAATGCTTTGATTCTTCCTCAAGTTTATGGTTTTTATTTGTCTTGCATGCTCTTTCCTGGAAGAAAAAAGAAGTGAATATCAACTGAAATGTCAGGGAACTCTAGTTATCCTAAATCCATAGAGAGAGAGAGAGAGAGAGAGAGAGAGAGAGAGAAGGGGGGGGGGGGGACACGAGCACCATACCTTATGAGCATGGGTCTTCTTTGAAGTACGCCATGATGCAAGAAACTGATGAAGAACACAATCAATAAATGATGATTTCCATTCATTAATGACAGAATCATGAAGTTTCTTCCGGCACATTGCTGTAGCAATATATTCTCCAATCTTAGGAATACATTCATCCGACCTTGAAGGTCGGAATTTGCAAGTTTGTGATGAAATAACAGCTTTTTCTTTGTCTACGAGACCAGGGGGTAATGGCTCATTTATTTCTTGGTCGACAACCATATCATCTACATGTGAACATAATTCCTTAAAAGCATTTTCCAACAAATTAGACATCCGATTTTCACGTACAGAACGATCAAAAGGTTTTGCTACTTGTGATGCAGTTTCGGGAGATAGATTAGATATAATCATTTCTGCAGACATTTTACTTGAAATCCCCAATTCATCACATGTGTCTGAAGATCCATCAGTGCTCCTTAGGGGACACTGTACAGCAGAATCGACATTGGCCTGCAGCAACAACCATGTTACTCCAACATACTGAATGATCATAAATAGGATACAAGATGAGCTAGTGCAGACATGAATTACTAATTGTCCACTATCAGTTTAATGTTACAGAGAAAAAAAAGGAGGGGGGAGAAATCAATTCTCCAGATCACCTTCATTAAATTTTCTCCTTTAGACAAATTAACTAGTTTCCTGACTTCCGAATCCAGAAAAGATCCAACATACTCAGTCATAGCATTCCTTGCAGACAACTGGAGCTCTGTTTCTACATATTCTACGATGCATCTCATGTCTTCATATGAGGGGCTTATCTGTTTAGATGACTTTCCTTCCACAAGAACTAATGACGCGATGCTTGATGGCTGTGCAGGATCAACTAATTCCTTTTCCAATAGTTCAAAACCAGGTGGGCGATCATCATCACAAGCATCATTTTTTTCCCAGGGCAGTAACTGCATGACCAAATGGAACATTAGAAAATGTAACATAACATCTTAATAAGAAACTAAAGCATGTCAAAGACGTACAGTTTCATGAGGTAATTTATCAATCTTCACAGCATAATCACCACTTTCACTAGGAGGTGTCCTCAACACTGGAGGACCAGACCAAAGTTTCCTCCTCCTCCAAGAAGAGGAATACTCTGCCACTGAATCATAGAAGACAGCATTCCACATGACTTGCATGCAATAATCAAAAAGCATTCTACAAACAGCTGCATACGACCCCCAAAAGTTTTCAATGCTTCCAACAGATTTAGTGCTTGGTGGAGGTTCTGTGGAATCTTCATTTATACATGTCTCATCAGCAACATAGTAGGAAGCTGCAGCTTCGCACAAAGGAGCAGCACAGCCCTTCAAATCTCCAGAACTTTCAGACTGTTGAAACAAAAATATTTATATATAATTTATCTCACAAAGCAAAGAAAATGTGTTTCTGAGTACTTTTGGCAGACCTAAAGCACTTTCACAGAACCAAAAGCAAATTCTGTAGTGTTCGGTAAAATAAACAAAAGGTGGTTTTAGGATCAAAGAAGTGTTTCCAGGTGAATTTGAAGGCAGCACGTAGGTTTTTAATGAAATTATGTGCTACTAAGCAACAGTCATAACAACAAAGTGCTATCAAAAGAAACAACTTCATTCGGAAGCACTCCTAAAGAGGCTTTAAAAGTAACATAATTAATAGTCTACTCTGGGAGTTGTATACATTACCGTTTTGCTATCTGACGAGCAAGTCTTCACAGTCTGATTAAGTCGTTGAGCTTTTTTTGTGGTAAAAAACTCGTTAATTACATTGCTGATAATCTCATCAAATACAACTCTACGAGCTGCTTTCAGAATCCCATGGTGGAGTTCACCAGAAACTCCCTCGGAAATTTCAGCTATAAAGCTTACGAAAGAGGAAGTCCCATTGCTTTTGGCATCAGAGTTGGTGACGGTTTCAGGTCCATCAGTTTTCCATGCATTTACAACAGATAATAGTGTGAATGGCGTACACTTATTCTCGACATGATATATCTGTGAGAAAAAAAAGTTAATAGCGGAATCAGAAGCATCATAAGTATCAGCGACAGCAGAGAGTAGCAAATCCATGCAACATTAAACATAAAAGACCTAGCAAATTCAATAAAGATCCTCCATGCTTCTAGACACATAACCTTCCAGCACGCCACTAAGTAATCTTCAAACACATTGTAGTGGATTGGACCCAAATCTCTCAAAAAGGTAACAAGATAAAATGCAGTATACACGCAATAAGCCAATGATTTAAAGTGAGCTTTACAGAAAATGCAAAATTTCAGGAGAGTCCACCTCCAACAAAGGGTAATTAAGACCGAATATCACAATTCCGAGTAAGCACCACACTCATTGTTCAGGTTTCATGTCTTATTTTTATCAGTTTGATGCTTACAAAGTCTATGTGTGTCCCAGATCTGAGTTGACTTGTTTTAATTAAACGACCATATAATGGGAATAATTTTGATTATGATGTACAAACGGTAGAATCCATTCTAAACCAGGAAGCTCAATTCTTGAAAGATGTGATATCATACTAAAATGCCAATTGGATTTTATTTATTTATAAGAATTTACATATCCAACCACCATCATCACAAGACGATCTCAAATCTTAC
Organism: Prunus mume; assembly: GCF_000346735.1. The sequence goes on from NC_024130.1 coordinate 3,594,172, forward strand.
CATTACTGAATCCTGAAGATATCCGTACCGATGCCACGAATATAATTCAAAGAGAGAATGCGGGCCGTGTTTCTGTCCTTCACCATCGGCATACAACCAACAAGACTCTTCATTAGGCTGGTATACATACATAGAGAAACAAACAAAACAAGAAAACAATAATCAGACAGTATCTAGAAAACTACATACGATTACAGTGTAATACAGATGCTCAACCAGAAAAGTATAAGTATGAATACCATTGGCATGGGCTGATTGGAAAGATTAACACTGCTGTAGTTGTTGGCATGAAAAGTGGAATTGAACTGGGGATCAGGATAAACAGGAGCCGGTGCAGGTGCAGGTGTAGGTGTGCTACACATAGGCAAATCCCCTCCATGAGGTGAGTTGAAAGAATTTGTGGGTGTGGTTGCTGTGGTTGAGATGCCCAAAGAGAGATATGCAAACCCAGTAGCAACATGATCAGGGAACTGCTTGAAGTACTTCAATGGAACTGGGTTGATCAATGAGCCATTGACCAAAGGGTACACAGGAAGCTCATCGGGCAAGAACCCGGTTGATAAACCCTCATATAATTGCTCTTGAATGTACGGACCGCACATTTGTCCGAGTTCATTGACATAAGTCCATCCACTCACAACAAAAGGTTGAGGCATATATACCAAACATCAAAGTACCCAGCAAACACATACAACGAAAAGAACCAGTAAAATCTGATCAGATGAAAGAAAGAGCAGAGAGAGAGAGAGAGAGAGAGAGAGAGAGAGAGGAACAGAGGCGGCAGGCGTGATGGAGAGGAAATTAGGGATCCAGATATCCTGATGAGAATTGGGTTTTACGGTAAATAAGTGCAGAGCGTACCAATAAAGAACGAGAAGGGCAAAAGCCGGCAAAAAAGTATAATAAAAACGTAAAAGGCTCGTTTGGTATTCCGTATTATACTCTGGATAGAAATAAATAATTCATATCAGTGGTTTGGTGTCAACTTATATTATTTAATTACTTGATTATTTTAAATAATTTGGGCTTTTAATAATCTCCTTACTTGACTAACTAATACAAACTACAAGCCCCGGCAGTCAGTTGTGGTTCTCCTATATTTTACCAATTTTATCATGTTGGTCTTTGTAATTTTATTTATTTTTATAATATAAAAAATTTCCAAAGTTAGGAAGTGAATGGGAATACTCACTTAAGGTTTACCATGTGAGCTTGAATCCATGAGTCATGATCATTTGGGAGCACACTAAAGGTATGGTCAATTCAACTAACTCTCTATTAGTATTTTATTTTCATAGTCCCTCACAATTCAAAAACGCATTACAAATTTTGTCAAATTCCTCTTAATTCTCTCAAAAATTCCATCCACAATACCCCTCTATATCATCGCTACATACTTACTTTGTGATGAAATTTGACGGAAATTTGGACATGCCCTTAATTTGTGAGGGATATCAAACTACATAGGTTAAATTGCCAAAATTGAAAATATAGAGATAAAAGTGAAAATCCGACAAACATCAGAGATCAAAAGTCACTTTCAACCAAAAATAAAAAGAAAAGGCTTTATTGGGCTTTTGTTATATAAATAATTTTTTTTATAAAGCCAGCCAGATATGCAGAAAAAGAACTAAGCCCATTAAGCAATAGAGTGATTCTCATTTTCCAATCATATCCAACGCAACTCTCAAACAAACACCAAGCATAAGAGACCCCCAAATTAACAAAATTAGGTGGTTCTTTGCGTTCTGCTTGGGCGGGGGGAACCTGGAAACGCGTCAAATTCCAAAATATGCAGGACCAAAGAAGATGACTGGTACTTGTTCACTCCCACATATGAGCTCCAAATCTCCTGGGTACATGGAATTGAATGGTACGTGTCCAAGGTCTTGTCTTTCACTATAAAAAATGGATGTAATTGGCGTAGGGTTGTGGCTAGGCTAGTGTTTGTGAAGGTGAAGGAGTTTAGACAAAGTTAGCAATCTTCTAGACTGATTTGCTCGTCACATTCTTTCCTACCTTACTTTCACCGGTGTGTGATGTGATAGTATGGCAGGAAAGAATGTGATGAGCATTTGCAGTTACGGGTAAGCTTATCGGTTTTAGCAGGGTGTCTGTTTATACCCAAATGAACAGCCAATAACCATCGGACACGTGGACCAATTTATAGCTATGGAAGCCTTCGGCACATAGCTACAGTTCGTTCCTACCGATCGCACGATTAGGGCAACTCCACTACAAAGGGCACGTGGCAGTCCCACAATTGGAGTCCACAGTCCCACATCGAAATTCTAAACAATTTGCACACCTCCCAAGGCCTATAAAAGAGAACAACTATCCCAACTAGGAGGTAATTAATCAGAACTTACAGCATACTGCCTACTGATCTGCAGTTCAATCTTACAAAATCCGTACTTACTTAAGCATCGAAGAGCTTTCCGCCGGTACCACACCGGTGCCCTAAGTCTTACCGAGCGTTTGCTATCTTACAGATCGAACGCCCTACTGAGGCCCAGAGCATACCGAAGGCCCAACATCTCTAAGTTGCGCGGGAAAGTGCTGAACTATTTTTATGCGTTAACAGTTTGGCGCCGTCTGTGGGAAACGATAAGAATCAACCTACAATTCCTAAAAAACACATGGGAACCACTTCAGGACAAACGTTCTTACCGGAGGACGGACTATCGTACGGTATGTAAAGCGGAGCAAGCTCCGCGCTGCACCCTAGCACACCCTTCGGTAATCCTCCGGTGCTTCAGACTACGGTCGAAGCAGAGCTTCTAGCTCAAATGATTTCCCTTCAGAAAGAAATGGCCAAGCTCCAAGAACATAACAACCTCCTCTCGTCCAAAGTAGACGAAACTCAGCGGCTACTTAATCAGCAGAAAACGCAGAACATTCAGTCTACAGAACCTTCCCAGAGTCTACAGACCCTCGGTAGGCAGAAGAAAGGGAAGAAGTGGGCAAAGGCAACGCCTGCGCCTTCCAAACAGCTGGTAGTCCCGGCCCCACGGGACCAGCCTCACGTACCAAAGAAGGTCTACACCGACTGTCGCCATCAGATCAACGACAAGGATGCCGAACGGCAGAGGTCCCCAATTAGGATCAATGCTCGCCTACAGGACTCACGGATGAGGGTCCTTGGAGACAAATCACCCCTCAGGAAAGTCCGAGGGTTGGAATCGGAGGTAGAATCTGACGACGAGTATGCCCCGTCGAAAGGCATCGAATCGAACTACCATTCGGAAACTCCCACGGAGTATTCGAAGGCAAGGCGATCAAGTCTGAACAAGTCCCAAGCCGAGACCCCGCTATCCTTCTGCTCTTCAAGAGAGTTCAGAAGATGGAAGATGACCGAACCGGGTCCCAAGACCTGACTGGGGGAAACTTCGGCCGGGACCCTTTACCGAGCGCATCAAGAGGTCCAGACCGAACAGAGAGGTACAGCCGTTGCGTATACCATTTTACACTGGCGTGGAAGACCCCTTGACGCACCTTTACTCCTTCCAATCGGCGGTTGGATGCAAGGGCCTCGGCGAGGAGGGGCAATGCCTGGTGTTCCCATCCTTCCTTACCGGAGCTGCTTTGAACTGGTTCTACCATCTTGAACTAAGAACGGTAGACTCCTTTGACGAGCTGAAGCAGATTTTTTTGAATCACTTCATGATTCAGACGGACCATCTGTACTCTGCCGACGATCTGTACACGATTCGGCAGGGAGAAGATGAACCCTTACGGGAATACGCTGCGCGTTTCAGTCATGAGTACTCGAGATGTCTGGAAACGGACGATAGGGCAGCCTACGACGCCTTCAAAAGTGGCCTTCGATCCTTTATCTTGTGCACAGTAGCAACTGGCGCACATATGACGAACTGATGAAGCAGGCGGCAGTCCACCCCAAGGCTGAATATTTCAACTCCAAGCCCGGGCCTTCGGCTCGGCAGGAGGAATCGGCACCCAAGAGCTATCCTGGGCGGAGTGACGACTCCTCGGCAGAGCACAAGCGAAAAGACGACCGTGATAATTGGCAGGGTGGCTCAAAGAAAGGGCGTGGGAAATACGGTCGCAACGACCACTGAGAGCCACTGCCGAATCAAGACCGCTTTGCAGGGTGGCTCAAAGGAAGTCTTCTCCCTGTACTGATGAACGAGCACGAAAAAATCCCAAAACCCAACAACCGGAAGCCCAATCGGCAGGACAATCGGGATACCGGCAAATTCTGCCGATATCATCAACAGAACAGCCACAATACTGAAGACTGCATTAGCCTGAGGAAGATCGTTGAACGGTTGATTTGAGAGGGAAAGTTGGATCAATATATTGCCAAACCACAGCAAGCACCAGCCCCAAACGCGAATCGACAGATCAACATGATCAGCACCATCAGCGGAGGCCCCACTCTAGCGGGACCCTCTAACCGATTAATGAAGCAATATGTGTGTGCGGCTCACTACCCTCAAGTCTTCGAAATAGAAGACGATTGGTACTGTAAGGTTCCGAAGGTAGGTTGGGAACCCATCCCATTTTGTGAAGAATAGGAAGAATGGATCATTTACCCCCACGATGACCCGATGATCATTCGAGCCGAGATCGCCGACTACGATGTAGGTCGAGTACTGATCGACACCAGAAGTTCGGTAAATGTGATTTTTACCGATGCATTCAAAGGTCTGGGAATTGCTGACAACATGGTCAATCGGCAGATAACGCCTCTACTCAGTTTTTCTGGAGATCTGGTCCAGTCAGTTGGCAGTATCAGTCAAACCATCGCCTTCGGCGTTGCCCCCAGAAAAATAATGACCTACGACCAATTCCTCATCGTCGACTGCCTAACGGCATACAACGTCATCGTAGGACGAACGACACTCACCAGGGTCAAAGCCCACTTGTACCCCCACATGTTGCTGATGAAATTCCCTACCCGCAACGGTACTGGCGTTATCCGAGGGGACCAACTCAGCGCACGGACGTGCTATGCAACTGCCCTTAAATCGGTAGCTTGCAAACCTCCAATGAAAGCCATGTCTGTGCAGGGACTACCGAACGGTAGCGGGCCTATAGACGACCCAAGAGAGGAAACACCAACGCCGGTAGCGCAGCCTGCGGAGGAACTCGAAACAGTAATCCTGGATGGGGAATTTCCCGATCGGTGGGTAAAGATTGGCACCACCCTAGATCCCGACCTACGAGCGCAATTCATTGACTTCTTGCGGCAACAGGCGGAGGTCTTCGCCTGGTCTTACGATGACATGCCTGGCATATCACCTGACGTCATCAGCCACAAGCTTAGCATCTCCACCGCCCATAAACCGGTCAGACAGAAGCGCCGTTCGTATGATGCCGAATGGTATGAAGCCATGCGTACCGAGGTGGAGAAGCTAAAAGCCATCGGCTTTATCAGGGAAGCTACGTACCATGTCTTGCTTGCCAACTCGGTCATGGTTCGGAAGGCCAAGGGGGGATGGCGAATGTGTCAGGACTATATCGACCTGAACAAGGCCTATCCGAAGGACAGCATCTCATTATCGAGGATCGACCAGCTCGTTGACTCAACCGCTGGACACAAGCTGCTCAGCTTCATGGACGCCTATTCAGGGTACAATCAGATTTTCATGGACCCTACCGATAGCGAGCATACAGCATTTATCACCTTCCGCGGGTTGTATTGTTACAACGTCATGCCTTTCGGACTGAAGAATGCTGGGGCAACGTACCAACGGCTCGTCAATCGGTTTTTTCTGAACATATTGGCGGCATTATGGAGGTGTATGTCGACGATATGTTAGTAAAAAGCAGAACGGCAAGGGGGCACTTGGAAAACTTGGCCCTCATGTTCGGTATACTCAAGCAATACCGAATGAGGTTGAACCCAACGAAGTGGGCCTTTGGTGTATCTTCTGGAAAGTTTCTCAGATTCATGATCAGCCAAAGAGGAATCGAGGCCAATCCCGAGAAAATCAAAGTCATAGTCGACATAGAGACGCTGAAGACATAGAAGGACATTCAAATCCTTACCAGACGCGTCGCTACCTTGACACGCTTCAACTCCAAAGCTACCGATAAATATGTACCGTTCTTCAAAGCCTTGAAAGGGGGCAAACACCATATCGCATGGACTCCCGAATGCGACCAAGCATTTCAAGACTTGAAGAACTACATGAGCAAGGCACCACTGTTGTCAAAACCACTTCCAGGAGAAATTCTCCTCATCTACCTTTCGGTATCAAGCACTGCCGTCAGCTCGGTATTGATACGGAAGCCAGAGAAGGCAGAGCTACCAATATTTTATATCAGCAAGGCTCTTCAGAGTGCGAAACTTCGGTACCCACCCTTGGAACAGCTAGCACTAGCCCTTGTTGTGTCGGTAAGAAGGCTCCGCCCATACTTCCAAGCGCACGAAATCACAGTACTGACCAATCAGCCCCTTCGGCAAGTACTTCAAAAGCCAGAAACATCCGGTAGGTTGGTCAAATGGGCGATCAAGCTGGGAGAATTTGACATACAGTTCAAGCCAAGGCCTGCAGAGAAGGGTCAGGCCGTCGCCGACTTCATCTCCGAGCTCACACTCGCACTATCAGAAGCATGTTCTCTGAATGTTGTTATTACAGAACCGGGGAAAACGGATGCCGAGCGCTTTGATCCTTCTGTCCCTTTATGGATCTTGCATGTTGACGGCTCGGCAAATCAGTAAGGCTGCAGAGCTGGCTTGGTGTTAACTACTCCAGATGGAAGCAAAGTCGAATACGCCCTCCGATTCAACTTCAGAACCTCTAACAACGAGGCGGAATATGAGGCTCTCTTGGCCGGCCTTCGGCTAGCCAAGAGCATGCGCGCAAAGCAAATCAGCATTGTGAATCAAATAACGACAGACTTCGCAGCAAATGATGCCTCCATGTCCGCCTACTTATCGGCAGCCCACCAACTCCTACAAAAGTTTCAGGCCTACGAGATTCGCAGATCCCGAGGTCAGAAAACAGTCACGCTGATGCATTCTCGTATTTGGCTTTGGCAATAAATGATAAGATCGGAAGGAAGGTGCCAGTGGAGATACTATCCCAGCCAAGCACGGCAACGGCAGAGGTATGTACCGTACGGTACGAGGACACATGGATGTCTCCAATTTATGCCTTCCTAACAAACGAAACGTTGCCCATCGATAAGTCTTAAGCTCGAAAGCTACGGTACCGATCGGCAAGATACACAGTCATCGACGATGTCCTGTACAAGCGAGGCTACACCACGTCATATCTGAAATGCCTCACCAAAGAGCAGGGTGACTACGTCCTTCGGGAAGTTCACAGTGGGGTCTGCGGCGACCATTTAATGTCCCGGTCGCTGTCACACAAAGTCTTCCGGCAGGGGGATTTCTGGCCGACCCTGCACCAAGATGCAAACGTCCTAGTCAAGAAGTGCGACAAATTATTTCTGGCCGACTTTGCACCAAGATGCAAACGTCCTAGTCAAGAAGTGCGACAAATGCCAACGGTTCGATAGTGTCCCTAACATCCCTGCCGAGCCTCTCTCACCGATCGTAAGCCCATGGCCTTTCGCTTAGTGGGGACTAGACTTGATTGGTCCGATGCCGCAAGGTAATGGCCAGGTCAAATATGCTGTTGTCGCCGTAGACTACTTTACCAAGTGGGTAGATGCCGAACCCTTGGCAACGATAACGGCAGCCAAAATGGAAGATTTCATATGAACGAACATTTGCTGCCGATTCGGAATCCCCTACGCCATCATCACTGATAATGGCAGGCAATTCGATTCAGAAGCCTTTAGGCAGTTCTGCACTCGCCTCAAGATCAATCTGTTTTTCGCTTCGCCAGCTCACTCCCAATCGAACGGTCAGTCGAAGCGATAAACAAAATAGTCAAGAAACTATTAAAATGGCAGCTTGACAAAGCCAAAGGAGCTTGGCCGGAGAAGCTTTCAGAGGCATTATGGGCCATCCGGACATCCTACCGAACGGCAACCGGAGAAACACCGTTCTCCATGGCCTTTGGCTCGAAGCAGTAGTCCCAGTGGAAATCGGAGAACCCTCCTACCGAACGGAAACTTTCGCCCCAAAGGCGAATGAGAAGGTACTCGCCTTGAGCCTCGACCTGATCGAAGAACGCCAAGCGCAAGGCAATCTTCGGAATGAAGCTTACAAACAGCGCATCTTTCGGTACTATGACTCCAGGGTCAGATCTCGCACTTTCCAAGTCGGAGATTGGGTCATGCGAAAAGTCTCTCTGGCAACTAAAGAACCCACGGAAGGAACCCTCAGACCTTCCTGGGAAGGACCTTACGAGATCATCGGCATCCAGCGATCGGGAACTTATCGACTCAGGGACTCCAACGGAAAGACCCTCGGTCATCCTTGGAACGTAGAGCATTTGAAATATTATTTTAAATGAAGTCACCTAGCCTACAGCAGGATAATAGTGTAGATCAGAAAGCCTTTGGCTTATTCTTACTCACTGCCTTCGGCAGTATCGAGTTCCCTAGCCTACGACAGGTTTTTCAATTATAAAACGAACTCCAAATGTATCTTTGCCTTCGGCAATCATTAATGAAAAGGCCTAGGACGCAAATATTCACAACCTTCGGTGTGTTAATTTAAAAGATGCGGTAGAGACCATCAGTCGCAGTATACTACATTTTTAAATCCTTTTATTAGCCTTCGGCAATTAAGGTACCACGATATTCTTTCCTACCGATACAAGGTTAACTTGATTTTAAACCTGTTAACAATTGGAAGATCAAATTATTTAGCCCTTGGCAGTTAAATCAACTTCCTACTGACTCAGGTTGTGCTTAGAAGTTAGCTTGTTATTGGCCTATGGCTGATTAACTTTTATCTAGCCTTCGGCATTTAAAAAGTTCCTAAGACAAGTTAAACAAAAACATGCCGAAAGTAAAACTACTTGACAATCAACTCTGAATATTAAAACTACTTGAATTAAAAGATGCCCTTGGCATCAAGGTGTTCAGAACATATTGCCTTATGACAGATTACATGAAATAAAACTTAAACAAGGCTCAAGCGGCAGTCTCCTCCTCGGCATCAGGGGCAACGGGCTCTTCCGGGGCGTCCTCCCCTTCGTACTCTTCTATCATCTTTTAGAGCTCAACCAGCTTTAGTTGAAAATGAAAAGAAGCTTTTGGAGAAGATTATCATTGCAGAGCGTACGAAACTTTTTATCAAGCAGCGGCCACCTTGGCCTCGGCATCGACAGCAGCCTCCTCGGCATCGGCAGTGGTCCCCTCGGTAGGAGCCTCTTCTGGGGCATCCTCCCCCTCGTAGTCCTCGATCATCTCTTCAGTTATGCCTTCAGGAAGAGGGGGAGAATCGGCAATAAAGTTGAGGTTGAGCTTTTGTCCGGGGTTGTACCGCTTGAAACAGTAGAGCAAATCCGCCATTTCCGAGCCCACCTCCTTGTCCAGTAAGGTAGAGAACTCGGAAGACTGACGGTACTCCCGGATTGCTTCCTGGACTGCAGCCTCGATCTCCGAAGCCTTGGCCCGCTCCGACTCCTCAAAGGCCATCTGGATCGCCTCCTTCGCCTCTAGAGCCTCTTTTGCAGCTAGCTGTGCCGACTCCAGGGCTACCGACATTTCACCGAGCTTGGCTTGATAAACCTTGACCTGCCGTTTGGCATCCTGCATGTCCTTCGCTAAGTTCGAATGAGCTTGGATAGCCTTGCCAGCCTCGGCAACCCTAGCCATGCCGTCTTTATAAGCCTTCTTCGCCTTTTCGGCGGCATTGATGGCTCGCTTGACGCACAGCTACATGTCCATTGAAGCCTGTAGAGCAAAGGAAAATGTTAGATACGGCTGGAAACAAACGGTACGATAAACTGAGAATGGTTAGCGCTTACCAAAGCTTGAAGACGGAAGGCACGGCCAGCCTCCTCCCGAAGGAGCTTCTTCAGCTGGTCCTCGATCTCAGAAAGCTCCATTTGTGAACCGAGGATCATGTGGTTCACAAATTGTACCATTTTCGACGGACATGCCAGAATGACGGGTTCGGCAGGCGCTTCATCGTCTTCAGCAGCGAAGATGGCCTGAGCAAGCTCGGTCTGCCGACCGCGCTTCGGGGCTGGATCGACATCTAGATCGACAGTGAATGGGCCCTTGTCGGCTGCTTTGGAGAAGGTGCCCTCGGTAGGCACACCTCGGCCAAGAGACGGACCGGCCGCCGTCGCTTCGGCATGCGCTGATTCAGCATTGAGCTGATGACGACGCTCGTTAAGGGTAAGGTCTTCGGGGTTGACTCCTCCCGATGACGCTGGTACCGCTTCTGGCTGCCCGATTTTCTTCTTCTTCCCTTGGAGGCCGAGCATAAGGCGTCGTTTGGAGGACTCGTTCATCCTCTTCACCTCGGTAGCCCTCCTCTCTTCAGTCACTGTAAAACCAAGATCGGTAAGAATTCTCATTATGGCAAGAAACTGAGTCATAGTGGACAAGTACACTTACTCTCAGCAGGATTGACAAGTTGAGCCTTGATGAGATTGGGAGTGAAGAGGAATTTCGGGTAGACTCTCTTCAAGGCAGGGACCTTCAGCCTTACCCTATCGATCTGCCGGATCTCCGATTGGGTAGCGCTCGGCTGCTTCAGTTTGACTACACAAAAAAAAAGGAACGAAACAGAATTAAACTACTGAAAGACGTTACAAGCAAGAGGGCCTACTGAACGGTATGATGGCCTACCGGCAATTTGGAAGGTAGTGGGAATGTGGAAATGGACGGGATGTCCCGATAGCGACTCCCAATCACCGGACAGAAGCACCCGCCGTTTCCTCCACGTCTTCTGGGAGGTTGGCACGACATTGACAAAATGGCCGCGTTCGGTAGCCTTCAGGCAGTTAGCCTGAACCCAACCCTCGTGGTCGGCGGACTTAGACTTTGTGACACTGTACAGATGGAAGAACTGTTCGTACGAAGACGCTCCCTCGCCAGCCATGCCGAAGGCCGTGACTACTCCCATTAGTGCCACCCAGAAGTTAGGGTTGAACTGGCCGGGAGCATAGCCTATCTGCGCCAAGATTCTCTGAACGGCAGGCTGCAGCTTAGGCCTCACTCCTTGTAGAAGTACGTCCGTGAAAAAGACGACTTCGCCATCTTTCAGGTTGCTTAGAAACTCGGTTGCCGTTAGGATCCTCATCTGAACCGAATCTGGTATGAAATACTCGGCACGATATTTCACGATCTCCCTCTCAGTAATCCTGTTGGGCTCCAAGTAATCTACGCCGAATAGGTGCTCCTTCAAAACCCCCATCGGTACCCCAGGATTGCTGGGATAGACTACCGATACCCTCGGCCAAGAAGATGGTTCGGTAGCTGACTCTCCACGATCGGAAGTGGAGGCCTCTGACTGGCAACTAGCGCTCGTCTCCCCAGGAAAGGCTTGACCAACGCGGCGACCGTCGCTATAAACAATAGCCAACGGTACCGGTGCAGTCATTAGCCCCTTCCCGATGCCGTGTGAAGGTACGGAGCTAGGGCCTTCACCGAGTATCTCAACATCGGTATCACTTCCGTCCCCAGCATCGGGACCTACCGCTTCATTGTCGGAGTCAAAGAGACCGTCTGATGACTCCTCACCAAACGCATTGGGCTCACGCTCGGAAAATGACTCGCTATCAGACATCTACAAAAACAAGGAAAAATGAAACTCAGGCTCATGCCGGATACTAGCCTACCGATACCTACATCGCTACCTATGACGACTAGACTACCGAATGGAACCCTATGGTCAGTCTAGTTCAAACCAAGGAAGGACGTAACTCTAAGTTAAATAAGAGAGTAAATTAAGGGTGCCGAACGGTACCTTATGTCAAGCTCTGGATGAGGACCACGAACTATGCTTCCGATTGCCTTAACGGAAATCGCCTTTCTTGCCGTTCGCAACGCCGGAAATCTCCTAGTTTACCGTTAGCCCTCGTCGAAAATCGCTTCTAATGCCGGAAGCTCTCGTCGGAAATCGCCTCAACAGAGCTCTCACTTCTCACAAAACGCAAAGTGATTTCGTCTCTAGAGTCACCCCTATTTATAGGGAGAGGGGACACAACGGTACACCTCGAAAAACCAAACGGCGCATTAATGCGCTGCGCTTCATGATTACTCTCGCCACGTGTCGCTCATCCTATGGGGGACTGACGGCACGCGAGCACGGAAGTCGAAGCGCCCAGATGCCTCTTCACACGTCAACTCGACACGACCTTTTGACTTCCCCGACGTCAGCCTCTGAATGAACAAGGACGGAAGGGCCAAAGTTGAGCCCCTCCACCAGCTAGGCTACTGAACGGTAGGACAACATGTCCTGCCGAAGAAAATTTCAAGTCCCCTTCCGAGAACTCTCAAAAGAGAACTTGGGGGACTCCTGTTTATATCCAAATGAACAGCCAATAAGCATCGGATACATGGACCAATTTATAGCTATGGAAGCCTTCGGCACATAGCTACAGTTCGTTCCTGCCGATCGCACGATTAGGGCAACTCCACTGCAAGGGGCATGTGGCAGTCCCACAATAGAAGGTAATCAATCAGAACTTACGGCGTACTGCCTACTGATCTGCAGTTCAATCTTACTAAATCCGTACTTACTTAAGCATCGGAGAGCCTTCGGCTGGTACCACACCAGTGCCCTAGGTCTTACCGAGCGTTTGCTATCTTACAGATCGAACGCCCTACCGAGGCCCAGAGCATACAGAAGGCCCAACATCTCTAAGTTGCACGGGAAAGTGCTGAACCATTTTTCTGCGTCAACAATATCTAAAAGATGCAGAGAACTTTATCTATCAACTCTTCCGCTGTTGAATTTTGCTAGATTTTCCAACGCGAATGCATCCACATGTTTTGAGGGGCTGAGTTTGTGGATCTTTGAGGTCTGTAGTGGTAGACATGAAATTTACAACTCTTAAAGCAGCCCTCCACTTTTTGCTATAACCTCAAACACTTGGAGATCTTTTTGCAAATACATTGAGGAATTGCCTCTTCAAAATGTTGATGGGATAAAATAAAATATCACAATTGAAAACAGCACAGGTGAGAGACTTGAAGGCACACTTATAAACTGGAAATTTTGTTCACATTGCAAGACATTTGCAATGATTTAATAATTTGATCAATCACCCAAATGTGATAAAATTAGAATGTTTAGAAGAAGCTGAGATTTGTCTGCAAGATGACCTTGATAAACATTTGGGGTCCCCTTCCAGTTTACGCAGGCAGAGTTGAAGTTCTTATTCTGTATGAAGAGATCATTAAGGTAAAGGGAACCCGGACCTTTCAGCCTGAAATTTTTGTTTATGCTTTTTTATTTTTTGCAAAAACTATATTTTTTAAATTTGAACCAATTTTTCATTACTTTGTTGTATAGAACTGTTAGGTTTAGCCAATTTATTTCACGTCAGAATTGTTTCAAACTTGAATGATGACATTGCTGGTAATGTTCTCACTGACTCAGATGAAAGTCCATAGTTATGCTAAGTTTTGTTGAAAAAAATGAAAATAAAGTGAGAAACCTGATTTATAATATTGCAGGCTTTGTCTGTCCAAAAAATATATATATATATATATATATATATATTGTAGGTTGTTGTTCGAGAATAATCCATGCCAGCACCATTAGATAATGTATGTCATTTGCGTATGCATATTGGCAGCTTTGTTGATGAGCTAGTCCCCACAGTGGTCTTTCTTTTCAGCGCAATAGCTAATTTGTATACTTGATACATATGATACATAAGCCACAAATTGGAAGCATTGGGGTACTTTGTATGCAAAGTCTACTGTAAGTTAAAGTCTTGTTGCTACTTCCTTCACAAGCATACTCTCTCTCTCTCTCTCTCTCTCACACACACAATCAGGAGAGGACTCACTATTATTATTTGTTAGACTCAGGACTCACTATTATCAGCTCTAGACTCAGGATTCACTACTATCATTTCTAGACTCAGGACTCAAGAGCATATTCATCATACTTTCAAAATGATGCAGATCACATTTCTTTATATTTGGTACATAATTAGTTTTCAATATTTCTTGAAAATTTTCCATTGATTTGTTGTTCTCTTCTAACTCTTCAAACATCTAGATTTAGTACGAAATATTAGAAGTTGCAAAACCTTGCTTTTATGTATCAGAAGGTTAGCATGAAACTTTTTTTATGGCTCTAATGAAATCGAGTTTGCACGTTTATGCTCGAGCACGAATCAAAGCCAAGGAAGGCAGGTTCAATATTTTTAGAAGAATTTATTAAGGGTTAGTATCAAGACTATAATTGTGGACGTTGGAAGATTCATTTGAACCTTGTGCAAAGCTTTATTTGAACCTTCCAATTTTAAACATTCTAAAATTGCACTCAATTACATTATCATGTCTCACTCCTCATTCTCACCACTCAACTCCTCCAGTGCTTTTCCCTTTGATTCAGGCAATAACAGAGTAAACAACATGCCGAAGAAGTTGATGGTGCCAAGCATAATTAGAGAATTCTTCATACCAATACCTGGTGGGTATCCAGGGTCCGTTTTTGAAGGGTTTGTGCTTTGTGCAGCGTATAAGAACCCGAAGCCACCTACTATAGCTCCAGCCTTACCCGCAGCCGCTGATATTCCGTGACATGTAGACCTCAGCCTTGCAGGGAAGATTTCTGCTGGCACAACAAAGGTGGTGGCATTGGGTCCAAAATTGGAGAAGAAAAATGTGAGTGAGTACAATACCACAAACCCAATTCTATTAGGCTTCAATGTCCAATGATGGTAAGGAATTGCAAGGGCAAACATGAATACTGTCATGAAAAAGAAACCCATTAATTGGATTGGAAACCTTCCAATACGATCGATGAATGCCACTGTGAACCAGTAACCCGGAACAAGACTGCACAACGCTATAAGTGTTTGTGCCCTTGCAATTGTATAGAGCTCTTCAATGGCATTCATGGTTTCTGCTGCTGGAATCCACCCAATTGCACTGAATATATCCTTTTGGAAAAGATTTTGGCTGTAGTAGGCAATGTCAAGTAAGAACCAAGTAGTGGTGGTACCAAGCAAGTGAAGTCCGTGCCGTGTGCAAATTCCTTGGTGAACAAGCCAAACGATGCTTGTCTGGATGTTGTCGCTCGATCACTTTCTCCTCGACGTTGCCCTCTTCGGATTCAAGATTAACTTGTAACACTTTAGACATGTCTACTGCTGCCTGTTTTGCATTGTTTTCAACAAGGGCAGTGTACCGAGCTGTCTCAGGCATTTTACTTCGCCAGTAGTAAGTAAGAGCAGCAGGGAGGGCTCCAAACATCAAAATGATGCGCCAAACGTAATCAGCTTGAGGAACAAGAGAAGCTTTTGGATCAACTGAGTAAGGAGGAGCCTTGTATGCATGATCAAATGCGCTTGAAACAATTATAGAAACAATCCCAGCCGTCAAAATTCCAAATCCTTGCATGGCAAAAACAGCCGCTATGAAAGCCCCACGAGTCTTTTTGTTAGCATACTCAGACATGATTGTAGCTGAAAGGGGATAGTCACCGCCAATGCCGAAACCAAGCCAAAATCGAAAGAAACAAAGCGTTGCCATCGCACCATTTGGTGTGGATCCAAAAGAGAGCCCTGAGGCAATGGAGCTGATCACCATTAGCATGAGAGTTATACCGTAAACTTTCTTTCGGCCTAATTTATCACCAAGCCATCCAAAGCAGAGTTGTCCGGCTAAAGTGCCGCATAGGGCAACGCTGCTAACGGCTGCAGATACATTGGGAGGCAATGTGCCGGGCTTTTCTGCACCTTGCTCAGTGTAGTATACACGACCAAGGAGTTTGGTGATGAAGGAGATGGAGAAGATATCATAGGCATCTGTGAAAAATCCCATTCCGGCAATGACAATTGCTGTGAAATGGTACCACTGGGTCTTGGCAACATCAAGTGCATTAAGCACTACCGCTTGTTGATCTCTAGCCATGGTTGAATCTTATAAATATTGCTAATTGATTTCCAGTACTCTTAGCAATTGCAGAAAGTGTGTACCTTGCAAAAAGAAACATATTTGTTAGCAAAAGTAAGAAGAAAAACAATATATCAATTTTCCTTCTTAAAAAAAATAAAAAAAATTTATGAAGTGGCCGGTAGCCATGATAAAGTAGACATGTCTGAACAAATATTTCTTGACGGAGTGCTTGGCGTGTGCTATATAAAATATGGACAAAATATAAATATCAAGTACTATAAGATTGGTCCTTGAGTGCATGGATAAATGTTTTTAATTATTTTTCTAATATGGATAAATGTAAAATCATTTTTTTACAGAGATGATTTTTGAATGAATATCTACAAAATAGACGGTTTAGAGTAATGAAATACAATTGGTGAGCTCTACAAGATTGCATGACTTGTTACACGGCTGCCTATGAGCTAAGCTTTTGTCTATGCTAAACCTTTAATTTGATTAGGAAGAGCAACTAAATATTCGTTTAATAATGATACTTCTCTTTCCAATGCTAAAAGAGATTCTAAGTTTGAATATTATGACATATTGTACTGTTCACTCATCAATATGAACTTTTCTAACTTAATCATGCTGAATTGAACAGATATCAACGACGAGTAATATGAAGGTTGAACCTGATCATTCAATGGTATCTACTTCATCAAGTCGAAAGGAGCAGGATTATCAGCTTGAATCTGCTAGAGCTGAAAGGGGTGAGGTTAGAGCAGAGAAGCAAGGGCTGAAGAAGTACTTAGATCGGATAACAGACGACTACCACACACTTCAAGAAACAGAGAAAGAGAGTTGATTTTGACTTGCTTGTCCAATTAAGCTTTAATTTATTCCATTATTGCCATGTAATATGATTGGGGGGTTGACTTTGTGTTTTGTTGACCATGTTCATCTTTAATAACAAAATTGATAATTGCGGGGCAAAAAGCACCTTTTGCATCCAATTTGACTGATTTGTCTAATAATTTCATTGAAGATTATACATAACTAATTGGTCTCATATAAATATTGTTGTCATTCTTCTTTTATTTATTTTTTTGGGTCAACGTCATTCTTCTTTGATTAACATACAAAACTTGTCTACTTATCAGGAATAGGTTAGGATGATATCAGAATTATTCTTATATATATATATATATATATATATTTTGCGTTTATTAATATATGAGAATTGAATTTTAAAATAAATAAATTACAAGCAGCAGTATGAGAAGCAGGATTTCTCACTCACACACCATCAAGATGTCATTGGGGTCCAAACTTGGACCACTGATCACCAAGTCAAGACCCCAGTTCACTGGAGCTAGAGTTGGCAAGTATTGAAACTATTCTAATTCTTAATTTTCTATGCATTGAATAAACTTCTTTCTACCTCCTTAGACCAAAACACTAATTATATTCAAAACCGAATAATCATACGCATAATTCAAAGATAATATATCAGGGAATTAAACTTGGATGAGATTAAATCTATAAGCCAACCCAACTAGCTTCTATCTATAAACATGCAACATTTTATAATAATTTTTTTTTTCGTTTCAAAGTTTCAAACATTCAAGTAAAAAAAAGTAACAATGTGACAACGCACCAATACGTAAGGCATATACTTATACTTATGCCATTCGTATCACTTTCTCATTTGATCTCGTTGTTGGGATCCCAAAAATCAAAGGTTGAATATGTAACAATTGACTTAATAAATTTTGAATGGGAGATTTTATAGGCGATTCTAACTATTTTTAATCAACATATAATGACTTCTTTCAGTATTAAGAATTACAAATTTATACGTGGATAGAGAACTCAATAAATTAAATATTTCTTGACCTTAAAAATTAAAAAAAAAACTTGTTTGACTAGAGCATCTCTCCTCTTTAATTTTAATTTTCGAGTGATTTTATTTGAATCCCACAATTTGCTCTTTTGACTTCACGTAATCTTTATACCCCCAAAACATTTTAGTGAAATGTAAAATTACTATCTACACCCATTATTTCTTCCTAAATTACCCTCACTAACTTAAACTCATCACACACTTTTATATTCACACCCCATCAGTTAGGGGTGGGCACCATTCAATTCAGGCTAGTTTTTGCCTCAAATTGGACCGAAACTAGTACTATTTACTTGATTCAGTTCGGTCTAGTTTTATAAAAAAAATTATAAAACTATTCGGTTCAAGTTGAATCAGTTTCGGTCTGGTTCCAGTCCGATTCGGTTTTGAACCGAATTAATATTATCATTATTATTATTTGTTTATACAAATTTCAACTGAAATTTTATTTTGTTCGCTTGAAAATTAACAAATTATTCAATTTCATACAAAAAGAAATATTGGGGCTAGAAAAGAGAGATGTTTTGAAATTGAGCTTGGGTAAATATTAGAAATATTAAAATTATATATTTTTTAATTTAGCCTGTCTAGTTCAGATCGGTTTGGTTTGTTAGGGTGTAGAATCAAAACGGGAATCGGTTAGATCTGGTTGGGTTTGGTTTTTTGAATTGGGTTTGACTTTTTGGTCAAAAGGTGTTTTTCGATTTTTTTGGTTTGATTTGGTTCAATTGATCGATTCTTCGATTCCGATGCCCCCTACTATCAATTATGATTGAAATAACTCAATAATAAAATTTGGGGTATATCACGTGTGTATCTAGTTGACCCTTAAATATTTGAAAAACCTATCACGTGTGTATCCCTAAACCACATCAAATCTACAAACGACACCGAAAGGCCATTGCTCTTGCTGCATATATGCTCTGAAATACTAAGATCAAAACTCCACATCGCAACTCTAGTGAAGAACGACGCCACTAATCCCAGATCGTGAAGAACGCAAGGTTAGCCTTCAATTTTGATTAGTAATGTTATGTTTATGAGTGATACTTCAGAAATTTGATATGTTTTAGAGTATATAGATGTATTCATGGTTGTGATTTTGTTGAAAATGGATGTATGAGTTTGAACTTGGTCTTACGAAAATAGTCGTAACTTTTGGTAGGTTACCACTGAAATTGTTTCAGTTTTTCCATGGTAGTCTATTGAATTCGTTTCAGTTTTTCAGTGGTAGTCTATTGAATTTGTTTCTATTTTTCAGTGGTAGTATACAGAATTCGTTTCAGTTTTTCAATGGTAGTATATCGAATTTGTTACTGCGTTTATACTTAATATTGTTTTTCAGATATGAAGAGTATTCGTAGAGGTACTACTGAGGCTACGTCATCTCGACTTGATAGAGAGTATGTTGTCCATTACTAAGCTAATCGTGTCATTAGGGCAAACTGATGCATTGCGTACACGACTTGCCCACGTTTATCAAGCAGTTGAGAGCTTGCAGCGAATTTTAGAGGGTACAAGCATACAGTCTACCATGACATATCAACGTCGTCATGGATAACTGAATTGTTAGCATGCTTATATTAGAACTCATGGTACTTTAGTTGTTTTGAGAACTTTTTGCTTGTTTGTATTAGAACTCATGGTACTTTGGTTGTTTAGACATGTCAGCATGTTTATTAAGTTCTTATTGAAGATTTCAGTAACTACATACCGAATGGCAATGATGCATTTCGTAGCTACCTATCGAATGATACATTCAGTGTTGAAGATACATCTTCAATATCAAATTTGGACTATCCAAAAAAATAAGTCCAGGAAAGCATAAGTTTCTCAAGTTTCATAGATTTATAATCCCAATTCCATAGCGAGAGAATTTTCTTCATTTATTAGTGTTAGAAATATGCCCTAAAGTCAAACATGGGATGTTGCTTTCTAGATATTTAAGCATCACTAATGGGCAAGATTGTTGTTTTCAATCATGATATTTGGTCTATTATCATTACAATAAAACAACAAGTCCTTGGAATATGAACTAGTATGAGAGCTATGCAATGACCTCTCATACTTCCACATAATTTCCTAAATGTTCCTGGTCGTAGGATTATCAATTGGGCGTTAATCATCCGCAAATATTGGAACACAATAGATTTGCTCAATTGAGAGAATGACTAGTCTCAAGTCATTGCATGTAGAGACACTAAGACAAGTGTGTAGTGCTTATAGGGACAAGTACACTAAACGCGATGAAACTGAAAGAAAATAATGTATTGGGAATTTTTCAAAACCCCATTAAATAGGAAAATGAATGATCTAGTGTTAACATGTCTCTTATTTAAATTTGCAAAAGCAAAATAAAAAAAATTAGAAACTCATAGAAGTCCTAATAGTCCCAAATCTTTTTAGGTTTATAAAAAATTGCACATTTGACTCTTTAATCTACTTTTAAAGAAAGGGATAAAAGATGGTTACCCTTGGAGCGAATCTTGAACCCTATGAAGATGTTCAAGTAGTGTACTTGATCTTCTTTTTTTTTGTTGATGCTCCACTATGACTCTTCAAATAGGTACAAATGAGGTGTACCTCCCCAAAGTTCTTCACCCAAGATGATTGAGATAAGAGAATAAGAACTTGGGAGAGAAGATAGTGCTAGCCCTCACTCAACCAAGTGGCCAACCAAAGGGGTATTGAGAGAGAGGTGTGATATTTCCTCTCTTCCAAATTTTCAACTTGAAACCCTAAAATAAGATGGTGCTATGGCTTCTAATATATAGACTCATATGTATGACACATGTGGACTTATTTACATGTGTTGCACCTCCCCTTTATTAGCCTAATTTTGGATCATCTTGGTCTTTCACTTTTTTCTTATAATGTATCACATGTGTCTAAAGTCATATGATCCATTTCATTAATTCTTTAAGTAATGTGAGACTCAATTAATGTTCTATAACTTTAATTGAATAAATTAAATTATTCTAATTAGTTTAATTAATTTAATGACTTAATAAATTAAGTCTCTAACTTGTCCAACAAGTATTAGTCCCAAACAACCTTTGTTGACCGTGTCAAGTATTGAGTCAATGGTTGACCTTTGACTTTGACTTTGACCAGGCCACAAAATCTTTTCTTCTCTTTTAATTCTCAATCCACTCCTTTTCGGTATGCGATCTTTTAAGTTCTAATTAGCGAGGCCGTGGATAAGTATGATTTCTTCTAAATCGAATATGAATTGTATCCCTCCATACAATTCTCCTTATTGGTGAAGGCTAATTATAATTAATCCTCATAGGGTTTCCATAAATCATGGTTGACACCTAACAGTATGTCATGGTGACCCAAGCTAAATAGAATTCATTTACAGAACCTAGTCAGTTTGTGATTGCAATGCAATTCAGTCATTCTCTAATACAATACTATGTCGTATTGTTGGGGTACGGTTAACTCATGTCAAATCCCTAATATGATATTTCTAGGTTATATTGTTCACTTGGATGTGATTGCAAATATTTTGTTTCAATTGTCATCCTATACTTTGACCAAAGATTCAATGAATCATATCTCTAGAGTATTCTCTCTTTTTTCTAAGAGTAGGGATTCCTTATTGTACTTTCACATGCCTCTTTGAACTTGTTGGTGTAGGGGTTGAGTTCAAGAATCAGACCCCAAGAATGCTTCGAAAGGGTAGCTGAGCCTTAGGAAGCACCTTGGTTACCTTCACTAGCAAAACTAACAGTCGCTTATAGATAATTTCTTAGCTTGGCATGAGAGGCTCGTGGCATGGAAGCAAAGCAATCATGAGTTTAGCATTAAAGAGAGAGAGGGCTGTGAGTTCCTATGAGAAGTAGGGGTTCTAAGGAAATTGGGAAGGGATTCTAAGAAGGTTTGTTTAAGAGAGAGGGAGATGGGGGTATAATGCGTGTGTTGAGTAGTTTCCGGCAGCTTGACGAAAACTTTGTCAAGCTGTGGAACGATTTACCAGAATAGAAAATGGGAAGATATAGAGGAATGAGGCTCGAAATTGCAGAGGTTTCAGGGGTGAGAGATGAAGCTTGCTATCTGAATGTGTGTTGTAGCTAGTGGTGAAGTAGTGGGTGTGGTTGTGATAATGGGTAGAGGATACCCTCCTTTATAGCCGCTGGAAGCTCCTTCTTCCCAAGAAACCCTAATAGTTTCTCTCTAATTTTGCTAAGTCTTCTCCTCAATTTCTCTTCTCTTCCTTCGATTCAACTTCTTTTGTGAAATCTTCCTTTGTCCAAACACACAAAGACAAGATATTTGGGAGCTCTAAGGCCTTCTTGTAGTTGCTTCAGTGTTAGACTCCTATTTTTGGCTACTACCTCACATTCTTTCCTCCCTCTTTCATGGCAAGAGCTGGTAGGAGAAAAAAGTGGGTAATTGTGTTGGTCTTAAGGGTGTTTTGCTCAAGTATCCCTTGCTTTGTCTGATGGCTTGCATTGGGTTTGTCTTTGGCCATGTGCTTGAGTCTCCCAGAAGCCTGAGCGTACAAACATCTCTTGGTTTTCTATCGTGGTTTCGTTTCAAACTATGTGCTGGAGATTTTTTAGATATTTTCTAAGCTACTTGGGCCATTTGGGCCTTCCTAAGGTGATGAGTTAGTGTATTAAGGGAATAGGCCAACCTCCTAAGTGATGGACCATTTTATTGAGATGATGAGCTAATTTTTCCTAAAGTATTGGGCTATCTCTTCTAGAGTATTAGGCTTTTTTCTCTCCCTTATGCTTACCCATATATTTGGGCTCAAGAAATGGGCTTGAGTTTTGGGGCTCCCAAGCAGCCCAAAACTTCCATTTCTCGGCTCATCAATGGGCCTCGTGAAAGCTCGTTACCATCCATACCACAACTCAATCAGCAAGCCCCGGGCATTTGCGTGGCTTGGGCCCACTTAAGCTTAGAGCGTGGTTAGGTGTAATAATAATGATTTTCGCTTGGCATTGCATGTCGCTTGGCGTGCTTGAATTTTGTCGCCTTTAAAAAGGGATATGATGCTTGACAGGATAATTAGCATGGGCTTGTAAAGCTGGTGCCTTTTATAGGCTATTGTGTGGCGAATTACATATTTATTTGGCATGGCATGTGGATTGTGACTCGTGCGAGCGTGAATGACGAACTTTCGCATGCTCCAAATCGGGTCTCTTCTTAATAAGGTATCGCACTAGGCTGAGATTTTATTTGGGCCTCAACACTAGACATCTTTATGAGCACCTTTAAGTTGCATATTTTGATGTGACTGTATAGTGTTCTCAAAGATAAATAATTCATACACAAAACAATTGTGATGTCTCATGTTTGAGGACTAATTTGCATTATCACAACTTAGAATTACTTGTTTGACATGTGAGTAAAACTTTCATACAAGAATTCTTAGGTTGATCACGTTCAGTGAACTCCATCTCTATTGAGCACCTACACATTTGTCGCAGTGTCTTTACATGAATGACTTGAGACTAGTCATCATCCTAATTGAGCAGACTAGTGTGTACCAGTCTTTGCATATCATCATTGTCCAATTGGTGATCCTAGGACCAGGAACAGTTTAGATTGATTTCCATTTATATCCTGATCCATGGACTTGTTACTTTGTAATTTGCATATAAGTTTCCTAAACTAACATTCACACCTTATTAATTATAGTTATGCAATATTATATCCTTAGAATTTCCAATTTTATATTGACTTCTAGGGCATATATCTAGGGGTGGGTACGGTCCGGTTTGGATCGATTTTTGCCTCAAATTAGAACTGAATTTGATACTATTCATCCAATTTGGTTCGGTTCGGTTTTAACAAAAAAATTTCAAAAATTGTCCGATTCGGGTTGAACCGATTTCAGTTCGGTTCTGATCTGGTTTGGTTTTGAACCGGATTATGAAAATTATTTTTTTAAAATTATTTTTAATATAAATTTCAGTTTTGAAATTGAACTTGGATAAATCTGAGTTATGAGATTAAAAATATAGCATTGAATATAAATAAATTTTTACAAGCTAGAATTGGTACACAGTTTTGGCAAGTAAAAGGAGAAAACAAAGAAAGTAAATTTAAGTGTTAACCACAAAAAAAACTTTCACTTTTGGAAAAATCCAAAACTTTTTCAAAAAACACAGAAAAACCTCTCAACTTTCAAACTAAAGACATGCAAATATAAAGGATTCCTTAGGAAATCCAAAAATAAATAAGGGCAATTTTGTCCATTTTGGCTTCTTTTAAAAAAAATTTCTCTCCTTTGGCCTTTTTCAAAGTCTATGTTGGTCGCCATCATTTGTTTTGTCTGTATGTACAAACAAAAGATGATTCAAGTAAAGTGGTTGTGCAATTTATTATTATTATTATTATTTTTTGTTCGCTGACTTCTCCTCTTCCTCTTGCTATTTCTTTTCTTTTCTTTTCTTTTCTTTTGTCTGTTCACACACCAGCACAAGATGAGGAATTCATAGATTGATGAGGCTGTGCAATGTGGCCTTCCTTTTTCTTTTTCTTTTTTTTCCAGATTAAATCATATTGCTATCTCTTCTTCCTTTCCCTTCGCTATCACACGAATTGGCCTTCAACAATTTTTCCTTTTGTTTTCTTTATTGTTTCTTTGAATCTCAGCTCTATACTTTTTATATGCAGAGCATGCAATCAAGAACAAATGAGCAGAGGAGAAGTCCGTGTAGCGGAAGGGTAAAGACCCAAGTTCTTCTTTCCTATTTGCTGATTTCGTGGGATTAACTCCCTGCATTTTTTTTATTCTTTGATTTGTGCCCCGTTTAAAGATTCATCATCCACAAATTGTATGGGTTTGTCCCGAAATGGATTCATCATCCATAGAAAATGAGTTTGACCCCAAGTTGGATTCATCATCCATTGAAAATGGGTTTGACCCCAAGATGGATTCGTCATCCTTGGAGAGTGGGTTTGACCCCAAATGGATCAAGATTGAACCCTATATTTAAAAAGTAAAGGAATAAGCATGCTATGGAAACAAATCCCCATTACCTGAGCATCTGTGCTTTCTCTTCAACAAAGAAAACCAGCCCCTTGTATTTTCCTCTCTTCCTGTAAAAACTCTGGCGCTGCAACTTCCCTCATTTTTTTTTTTCACTTCTATATAGGTAAAACAATATGAGCCAGATGAAGCAAGCCACACTTTGAAATTTGAAAGTGCTGATAAGATTTAGCCTCATTTTTAGGCTAATTATCCCCTTAAGAAATTAATATTCTTAATTCGAAGTCCCACGATTTTGAAATGCAACATATCCCACAACCTTAGGAATAAATTCTGGCCTATATTATTACTATTTTTTTTAAGGAGTCAAAATTTTACTGTGCTTATTATTATTATTTTTTATCTCAACAACGTCCAAGATTATCTAGAACACATTTTTAGAGTTTGTTCCTATATCACAGGGATTAGGATCAGATTTAAAGTCCACATAAGTGTACACTTCCACTCTGCTGCTATGATAATATCTTTCTTCGCTTATTTTGCCTTTTGCCTATTTGTGTTCTTGTAACTTAAATTGAGACACTTATCAGTTGTTGAGAGTTCTGATTCTAGGGTGTTATAATGTTGTCCCTAATATATGCATCTATTAAGTGCAACTTGTTTTGAAATATCTTGGTCATATCATATATGATCGCATATTTATTGATTGGCACATGAACATTTCATTTCTTCTATTTTAGATTTCTTTTAAGAAGATTTCACTTGGTGATGACGTTTCTTCTTTTAACTTTGAACGAGCTCCCACTTTTTCTTTTGGAATATAGCTATTTCTAAATTGCTTATTCAAAATACTATTTATCTTGAACGTTATTCATCTTATATGAATATCCAGCTCCTTGGTTGAAGGTCATACTTCATATCATCATCATATGATCTTATTATGATCAAGAAAGTTACTTGTTAACTTTCACCATTATTACATAGTTGCTGTAATACACCATATGTGATCAACCTTAGCCCCCAACATGATTTAAGTAAAAAGTTTCCACATTTGAATAGTTGATTCACATGTTTTGTGGCTAAAATTCAATTGAATTTTTTTTATATACATGTTTCTTGTAATTAGGATCACCGTAGAAAAAGTAGCTACATTCCCCACTCTCGAAAGTTGTTTAAATTCATCAACACATGTTGGTACCTTGAGTACAAATACGTTACATTGCATATGTCACTTTGTTCATGCCACGTCTTAAAAACTAGTGAAATAGGATGATCTGGAGACCAATGAACCTACAAAACAAGAATTCATTAATATACACATATCATATAAAAATAAACTGCAAACAAAAACAAATAAATTCATGCCTGGATATAGTGATCATCACTAATAAAACTAATGACAAATCTTGAATAAAACATTAGGGGAAGCCAAAACATAATAGACAATGCATCTTTTCTTTAATAATAGTTTTCAGATTTTATAAATTGTTTTTTCTTTCATTTTGCAGATGCTTAATATCCCATATCTCCTGGGTGGCTAGATCCCACCACAACCACTTTAAAGTGCTTCTCATTCCTTTTTTTTTAAATTTTTTTTCATATAGACGAACTTTTCATTCCTTTACTTGTAAGTGTTTTTTTTTTCCTAATAAAATTAGACCACAACTCAGGCGGCAAAGCAATCCCATCTATTAGGAATAACTCATGTGATTTTTGTTTTCAATTTAGACAATTGATCATGTGTACATATATGTAAGCAATTGTCCTCTAATAGTTTCCAGATTTTATAAATTTTTTTTTTTCATTTCGTGGATGTTTAATATCCTATATCTCTCGGGTGGCCAGATCCCACCACTACCACTTGTAAGTGTTTTTCATTCATTTACATGTAAGTGTTTTTCAATTTTTTTTTCTAATAAAATTATACCATAACTCAAAAGCAAAGCAATCCCAACTATTAGGAATAACACATGTACTTTTTGTTTTCAATTAAGACAATTGACCGTGTGTACATATATGTAAGCAATTTACTTAAACATTGTTGATGAGTTATCCTAAAATTTTAAATCAGATTTCCAAATTTCTATTAATGCCAATATAATCCTTGAGCTCTTCATTTGTACATAGTCCTTCATTCTTACTGTACTCAATGTCCTTTTATAGGGTACATGGGTATTAGTTATATAATTTTAACTTATCTTGCAGCACATACGTTTTTTTGGATTGTTTCAATATTTTTTTTCATTTTCTTTTCCTTGAAAAAACAAATTGAGATTTAAGGTGGGCTATTTTAAGTTGATGGGGTGTAGTTGAATAGATCTGCATTACTTGTGGTTATTTTTATTTTTTTCGATTCACCATCAGCAAGAATTTGTGTTTGTGCTTTTGCTTCATTTTAGTAGCAATGTATCGGTGTTGTGTATGATACATATGATAGATGTCATCATTTTGAGTGTATAGGAGTTGCTTAGTTTTAGTCTCATGAAGAATATATAGTGATCACTAGTTAAATTGGACATGTTGCAACAACACCCCACTATATCTCAGGGTATATGGTAGCGTCAAAGTAATGCTAGGTGTGAATATGTATACGTTTTTACTAACAGAACCTCGTATGACCCTTGAAAATTGAATTTCTCCAAATTAATTGTTGG
This sequence comes from Prunus mume, assembly GCF_000346735.1. Next base: position 3,621,593 of record NC_024130.1, read on the forward strand.
ATCAGTATTACTATTCCTAAACCGATACGTTTAGGATCATGTTGTTATAAGTTATCTCTTCTATTTACTTATATACTCACTTAGAGTATAAAAAATAAAAAATAAAAAATATTGTTTCTTGCTACGAAAAACAATATTACCTCTATATATATCTTTTAATCTTCTATTTCTATTTTCGTAGAGACATTATGCAATTCATCATTTCCAATAACGGAGACGACGATATTTCATCAACAAACATCTACTTTGTAGGGGATCAAGTAAAATTCTTGAACATGCCCACTAACCAATAATTTTATTCAATTTGTAAACATGATCCACTCCTTTTTCCCATTTAGCACAATTCATCCGGAATTAGACATGTTTTTCAATTACATAGAAATCAACTATCAAAACTTGTAAGCAAAATACTATTCATTCTTAACTTATTCACTTATTTAATTATTTTTTCTTTTATATACAATAGTAAAGCACTCCAACCTATTCCATTTAATTTTATTCTTATAAAGTGAACTTGATTAATTCTTTTTTTTCCTTTTATGTACAATAGAAAAACACTCAAGCAATCGATAAAACATCCAGATTGGAAATTATGTGGAGGTTAAACTTCCCGCGATCCAAACTCATGTAGAAAATAGATTGGTTGCTCAAGTTCCTAACTTGGCAAACTGGATCAATAAGGTTGTACAAGTTCAACAAGCTCTTTAAGGATATAAGAGATGTTATGAGGCGATGCACTATCGAACATTAACAAAGTATAAAAAAAAGGGAGTGTCTTTAGCTTGTCCTGTAGAATTCATGAATGCTAACTCTCAATCGGTGATAATTACACCAAGAAGAAAATTATCATCCAACAATCCCCTCAATCTAGTCAAAGCCCATGTGAAAATGGCCCAAAAATCTCAATATTAACAGGGTAAGTCTAGAACAAGTCCGTTATAGTGTCATAAGATGTCTTGTGCCACTCAATATAATTTTGTTCGGACAACTTCGTAAGCAATTGTTGCATTTTGTGTTCTCTTAACAAATTCTTTGGTTCTATTTTAGATCCTAACATTGTATGTTGTCTTCATAGTTGAAACATTCATTGTATCTCTATCCTTCAAGGTGATCAAAGTATCTATGAGTTTTAGCAAACTCTTAGACATGTCCACCAATAAAGCATATTCTCTTCTTCAGAAAGTCTCCCCACAAATGAATGACCTTGAAGGTACTCTGAAATAGCATGGTTATATACTCCACAAACCACCTCCAACTTCCAATCAGCCCTATCACCAGTATTGACACCCCTTAACAAGAATTGGATATTTTTTGGTACTAGTGTCCCTCAAACACTTTTTAGTATCATTATTTGCATCCGACCTTACACCATTTGTCTCACTAGACTTGCAAGGCTCATATTTACCATTCCTTTTACAAGCAAGTATTACTCGAGGTCTCCTCAGCCTTTTGCCCTGACCTTCAGAATCAAATCTTCTGATAACAATTACAATATTATGTATTTTTCTTTGTGCCCGAGACCATCTTATTAATGTATCTCTACATTTGATATTCTACATATTACAGTCAAGTTATTTGAAGTTAAAATTTGAAATATTAATGACATGTTAATGATACTATAAATGAAGTAAAAAATAGATACTTAGAATGATTACTTCGTAAGTTGTGAATTGATCACTATATAGTCTATTACACATTATGTTCCAACATTGTGGTTGACAAGAAGTTACTGATAACACCAATATACTTCGGTGTGTCGCCACTGAATAATAAATAAAAGTAAGTCATACGATACCGAACCACTTTCCATTTTACAATGGAATTCCATCGTATATTTAGTTAAAGGTAGTGACTAAATTATACATTTCATTAAGGTAATGATTTTAAATGTCACTTACTATCATTATGCAATTAAAAATGTGTGGAGAAGCTCAAAGTCTATAGTGTAGACTTTCTTTGTTGAATTTTTTTGTGTTAATTAATAGATAGCTGAAACACATTGTCATCTAGCAATAAGATAAGCTTTAACATAAACAAACTTTAATAAAGAGGTAATAAAGAGCTAGTATTGCATTCTCTTCAGTCTTGTTTGTCTTCCAAGACGTAAAACTAATTATAGATCTTAATAAGATTTACAATCACAATTTGTTTTCTCATATGTTTTCAATCTTAAGTATAATTTCATATTTTAATTTATTTCAGATGCTTCAAGATGGTCAATTTATCATTGTAAGTGCTTTATATTTGTTTTTTCTTTACCATAACTGATTTGATTGATTGTTATTTATTTATTTATTTATTTAGTTTAATGATTAATCTTTTAGCTTGAATGCCATCAAGTTAACTATTATATGGATGATGTGCAAATTAAGCATTACAAGTTTAAGGGAATAATAATGGAATTCATTGGTTGCCCATATGAGGCACACTATCATCTGTTTTATCCAAATTCAGATGAAGAATATATAGCTAATCACTGGCTAAATTGGACATGTAGCAACAACAACCCATTATACCTCAGAGTATATGGTAGCGTCAAAGTAATGCTAGATGTGAATATGTATACGCTTGTATTCACGAAACCTAGTATGACCCTTGAAGATTGGATTTCTCCAAATTAATTGTTGGATAAATATTACCATTCCTAAACCGATACATTTAAGATCATGTTGTTATAAGTTATCTCTTCAATTTACTTATATATTCACTTAGAGTAAAAAAAATAAAATTAAAAAGTATTGTTTCTTGCCACGAAAAATAATATTACCGCTATATATATCTTTTAATATTCTATTTCTGTTTTCGTATGGACATTATGCAATTCATTATTTCCAATAACAGAGAGGGCTATATTTCATCAACAAACATCTACGTTGTAGGGAATCAAGTAAAATTTTTGAACATGCCCACTAACCAATAATGTTATTCAGTTTGTGAACATGAACTGCTCTTTTTTCCCGCATAGCACAATTCATTTGGAATTGGACATGTTTCTCAATTACATAGAAATCAACCAACATAACTTGTAAGCAAAATACTATTCATTCTAAACTTATTCACTTGTTTAATTATTATTTTTTTTTTATACAATAATGGAGCACTCCAACCTATTCCATTTAAATTTAATCTTATAAAGTGAACTTGATTAATTCTTTTTTTCTTTTATGTACAATAGAAAAACACTCAAGCAATTGATAAAACATCCATTACTTAAGAGTGCATAAGATATGGTGGCTTATAGATTACAGGTTGGAAATTATGTGGAGGTTCAACTTCCTGTGATCCAAACTTATGTAGAAAATGGATTGGTTGCTCAAGTTCCTAACTTCGCAAACTAGATCAACGAGGTTGCACAAATTCAACAAGCTCATTAAGGGTATAATAGATGTTATGACACTACACCAAACACTAGATACGACAACGCAAAAAACTACAACGTGCAGTTTGAACGTTGTTAGCAATCAACAACGTTCATTTAGTACTCATTGTCATATCCTATTACTAAAAATTATTTCACAATGTGCAAATATGATGCTGTTAAAAATTGATAGCACAACGTTCATGTGTACTTTGCTAAATACTATTTTACATATACAACGTTTTCGTGCATGTTGTGGTTTATGTTAAACGTATGCAAAGTTCATGTGCGCGTTGCAAAATACTGTAATGATAAACAACACACTGAAATGCGTTGCGAAATATTAATGTTGAGGTTCGCGTTGTGGTTCTTATTAGACAATACCACATTTCTTAAAACGTTGCCAAAGTATCTACTAAATACCACGTTCATTTGAATGTTTTTAAATCTAATAAATAAAATAGAAATTATTATGTAAATACATTTAAGCATTTCAAACCCAAAACCAAATGCCAAAAAGTTGGCGCTAAACCCAAATTTCAAAAGCAAAAAATGGCACTCAACCCTAAAACTCAAATACCAAAAGAACTCGTAGACTGAAATCCCAAACGCCCAAACCCTCAGACCCTACTCTCTCTCTCTCTCAGTGTGCAATAATGGCGAAGGAGCATTTTGGTGCCTTGTGCAATTTAGGCTCGTGCAGGCGAATGAGCATTTGGTGCCTTGTGCAGTTTAGGCTTGTGCCTACGAACGAAGGAGCATTGGTGCATTATGCAGTTTCAGCTCGTGCAAGCGAAGGAGCATTTGGTGCCTTGTGCAGTTTAGGCTAGTGCAGGCAAATGAGCATTTGGTGCCTTGTGCAGTTTTTGCTCATGCAGGCGAACGAAGAAGCATTTGGTGCCTTGTGCAGTTTCGACTAATGCAAGCAAAGGAGCATTTGGTGCCTTGTGTAGTTTAGGCTGGTGCAAGCGAACGAAGAAGCATTTGGTGCCTTTTTCAGTTTCGGCTCGTGTAGGCAAATGAGCATTTGGTGCCTCGTGCAGTTTAGGCTCGTGCAGGCGAACGAAGGAACGTTTGGTTGAATTTGTGTCAAGCGAGGTGAGAAGTGTCCTCCTTATTTTTTTTTTCACCACTAGAGGTGCTCGACGCAATACTCTTGAAGAATCCTTTAGGGAAGAAGTCATGTAGCATGACGGGGCTAGGTACTTTTGTTTCAAGAGTTCATCTTTTTGAACCACTTTGTTCATATTTGACAATTTATTTCCTTTATGCTTTTTAGGTGGTTGAGGAGATAACCACGAACCAATCAATCAATTTATTTCCCCGCCAAGGGTGCCCAGGACATAACCACAAAACAATCAATTCCATCGTTTCTGATGTGCGTAACCAAGTAACCAAGTGCACGGGGAGGTACATCTGATGGTTCAATTCACAAACCCATATAATATAAAATAATATACCCTCCCTTAATTCAATTTCCCAAGCTCTCAATAATCAAAATAATACAAATTATATAAATATGTAAGACAATCCATAAAACACTTTCATAATCAAACCCTATATCACCCAATCCATATATTTTAATAATAATCATAATAACAATAAAAATCCCTAGAAAACCCATATCACATTCCAATAAAATCATAGTCAAAACATATATAAAACATCAATAAACCAAATAATCCAAGTTCTAAATCAAATCTCATTTATGCATGCAATTCCATAATGGAAAAGTAACGCTCAATTAAAACAAGGTCCACTCACTTCCTAATAATCACAGTCAAGTCCCAAGACTCGCTTTCACAACAAAACAATTAAGTGTCCCATAATCATATATTACATAACTTCAATTATTGCATAAACTTCAAATATCAAAATAATATCCAATAATTCCTTAAAGTACTATAAAATAGCCTCAAATAACAATCAAGACTCATTTAAAAGGTCATTCTAGTACATCTCGAAAGGCGAAACTACTTTGGAAAACTCACGAACAACTGAGGGGTCAAACTTCCCACATTGGTCAACGGGGCATGCGGGGCCCAAGAGTGCCGATTTCCTATCCAAAAGTTCTTACGGGTTCAACAAAGTCTACTAAGCACATTCTCCAAGCTTGGTCTCGATCGAGCGGTCGGATCGCTCTCAATCACATGATCGAACAGTCACTAGTTTACCTAACACTAGAATCATTATTTCGGAGTATCCGAGACTTAGATTCTCAATCCATGAGATCCTACACGATCTTAGAGATACAGAGAACAACATACTTGGAATTGGAGCTGATCCAATGGTCCGAACATATCGAACCTGGATATCACCTAATAGGTGTAATTCCGTTCGACTGTCGTACTATAACCAAATTCGAATCCGAGTATACCACTGCACTAGGGACACCACGTGCCGCCACACACGCTGGCAGAACGTGGGTGCCTTGAGAAAATTTCGGCGATGGAAATTCTTGAAACACCCTGCAATACCTATGCCAATACGTTTAGACTAACAAGAGGAACACTTTTTGTTCTTAGACCATGGCCAAAATGTGACCAGAGTTAGATGAAATCGCAGCCATACTTCCGCCCTAATATGGGTATATTGAACAATCTGTAAAACCTCAAAATCAATCTACAATACCTACATAAAATGGATAGATCACAAAGAGTAGATGAAGTTTCATACCTCACTTGACGAAAATGGAGGCCGGAGTCACTGGAAACGGCATCGGAAACTTTCGAAAATCACCCAAACTTCCAGTCATTCTAGTTTGATTTCCTTGGGTTTTTGAGCTAAGAAAATGGGTGGGTTAGATAGAGGATGTCGATAGTAACTTTTCCAACCAATTTCTCCTGAAACAAACATCGAACGCGACGAAATCGCCACCAGAAGTTGAGTATCGCACGGAGGGGAGAGAGAGAGAGAGAGAGAGAGAGAGAGAGAGCTGATCTGTTTTTAAAATCTAACTTCAAAAAATTTACAATTGTGCTACTGTACTTCTGTTGACCACAACTTCTTCGTTAAAACTCTTATTTGGGCATATTATGTGTCTACAAACTCGGGAGAACGAGCTCTACGCAACGGTGCCACTCATTTCCCCAAAATCATTTTGGATTAAAAAGTAACCAAAGTACCCCTACTCCCAAAAGCAAAATTGTAATTTCACAAAAGAGTTAAATTTGATTAAATCGATAAAATTGGGTCAGGGATGTTTCAGGCAAAACCTTGCACTAGAAATGCTTAACACTCAGAGAGCAGCTAGGGAAGTTAGGGAATCTTAATAAGTTAATGCAACTAGTTATGTTTTCTTTATTTTTAATGTGCATGTAATATGATAAAAACATAGACATTATTTGTATGTCTCAATGTTCTTGTAATAAAGTTTGTAATGCTTCTTTTAATTGAAGCATTGTTTCTCTTTTTTAATCTTTGTATGATGATTCACATTTCATTAGTTTAACATGGTACTAGGGAATGTTTAGCTACTTTGATTCTGATTTGATTGACAACTTTATAAAAGGAAGGAAATGGATAATGTTGGCTGCATTTCATACTTATGTTTGTTTCTAGTAGCATGGAGTGTAGGTCCAATTTGAAACGAGGAAGGCCCAACAAAAATATTTTTTGATAGCTAGTGAGGATGTAGCATTGGTGGAGTCATTGAAGGAATTATATCATGACAAAACGTGGCGAGCTGACACTGATTTCAAGAATAGTTCCTTGGGCAAGTTAGAATGTATGTCAAAAGCCAAAATTCCTAGTTGTGGATTAAAGGCATCTCCTTATATTGAATCACGAGCCAAGACATTAAAGTTGAAATATTTTGCCCTAACTGGGATGTTATCTCTAAGCGAATTTGGATGGAATGAAGAGAAAATGATGTTGGTGTGTGAGAAAAGTGTATATGAAGAGTAGGTGTATGCTTCTTATATATTTTTATTTGTTCAAATTTGTTATCATGTACAATTGTATTACATGCCATTGGAATGTTTACTTATATGTTTTTATTGTATGTGTAGTATAAAAAAGAGGCAAGTGGTTTGTATGATATTTTTGGGTAGATTATTACTCTTGTTGAGATTTTATGACCCTTTTGTTGACAACATGATGTTGTATTGATCAAAAGGTTCCCACATGATGTATTTTGATATATTTCTAATGTGATGTAAAAGATTTGCATATTATGCTTGTAGAATTTGCTACTGAGAAGATGATAATTATTTGTAAGCAGTTCAAAATTATTAGTTCTTATTGGAATTTTTTGTATATAGATTATTAGGCGATCTTTTTCCTATCCACTGGAGGACTTGTACGCCTAAGGCAAAACTTCACATATGGGATATGGATAAGGATAATCGACTATACGAGGAAAAAAGAAAACATGAAAAGACTTTTGATATGAGCCATTGCTACTTCAAATTAATGAGAAAAATATTAATTAGGTTTCAAATTAAAATGAAAAAACAATAATAATACCAAAGGCTTAACTATATAATTCAAATTTGCCATCTATTTTAACCTAACAACAATGATGAAATTTTAGTAATTAGCACAACTCTTATCATAATTCCATATGGTGTAGTAAACAACTTCAATAGGAATCCGAAATCTAATTCTCCTCAATTCAATTCCTCCTGAATTCAATTCCTTTTAACCCAATTACGGATTAGTAAACATGCCATTAACAATATTGAAACTCAATCACATTAACTCCATTATAAACCTACACACTAGCATCTAACTTATACCACATGCATCACCTTTGTTTATAAATTATATGTACCCAATAAAATAGAAGAGAAGAAGAAAAGAAAGCATCTTTACATATCAACCACCAAAGTATAGTTCAACTAATAAAAAGTGAAAAACATGAAGATAAAAGTGATGGCTCTTAGGTAATAGATAGTTATATATAGCTTGAGGCAGTATATATCCAAAGATTTGATTTCTTTTTCTTGAGAGATAGAGGGATACCTTCTTGAAAATGCAGTGGAGGATGGAGGAATGATCTACGTTTAGAGAAGAGGACGATATGGCTTTATTGAGGTTCTCATGACTAAGGAAAATTTGTTTATAAAATGGAAAATTTGACTTGTTCTTTGTTAAACTATAATACAATGTAAGAATGTCCTTAGAAAAACTTCCAATATGTGCAGGTAGCACAAGTACGTACTCCCCATTGGTATCGAAGTTAAATATTCCATTAACATAAAAAATCTAGTTAGTGATAGTTTTCTTCTCAATATTGGAAGATTTTATAACTTGAATCTCTCTTCTCCATTGATTAAAAATATAAACTTTTTATTTAAGTTCCCTTATATTGATGGATCCCTCAAATAAAATTATTTAAGGGACACCCTTTGAAGCCCATTACAAATTTTATTTCAACGACATGAACAATCTGCTCTTCTAGTCTTCATTCATAGATTGTCCTTGCAAAAATTAAACAAATCGAACATCATTAAGACATCTAATTGTGACCAACCAAATAAACGCACATAGTGTTTTAAGTAAGCACTCCAATGAAAATCATTAATTGTTTGGACATATGAATTCAAATTTAAGTGATTTTTTGCATAAATGATCTTTGAACGAATATCTACAAGATAGATGGTTTGGATTATTGAAATACAATGTGAGTGGGCCCTACAAAGGTGTATCTCAAATAAGGCATGTCGTTGGGGTATAACTTAGTTGGTTGAGCTCTCACCTCCACCCATATGGGCAGAGGTTTGAAACCCCCAAGCACCCAATAAATATTTATCTAAACTCCACCCCCAATCACTTGAAAAAAAAAAGGCCTTGAAGTACATAAACAACCTCCAAGTTCTCTCTAACCGAGCATGATTTCAATTATATTAGTACCCAAAAAAAAAAGTGATAAAAGTCTTTGAGTTGATTTATTAGCACAAAGAATGCAAAAATAAATTTTAAATTTAAAAAAAAAAAAAAAACTTTAGACCAGACTTTAGGAAAAACCCCATGTAGAGAACTACTAATATATATTTGTCTTGTAACAAAATTCATTTCATATTCTAATGTATTTATTTATCTTATTTTTTGTTTTTATGTATTTTTTAGGAGGTGATAGAGGGCTAGGCGAATGTTTTGAATTTAAATTAAAAAAAGAAAAGAATATAAGAATAGAATGAGAACTTTGAAATATGGTACATGCTCTCTTAAAAAAATTTCAAGAGATGCATATTGTAAACACGAAAGTTCATGCGACAAATGACACGAGAATACGTGTATAAAATAAATATTTGTATTGATTGAATTTTAAGGTTATAATTTATGTGGATTTTTTTTATTTTTTTATTTTACAGAGAAAATCATTTGATTTGATTTCCAAGAGTGTATGATTCAAGGGTGGCAAGCCAATTGATCTTTAATCAGAATTTGAGATTTGGTCGAGGGCGGTGCGGCTTGATCTCAAGTATGTCAGGGCCACGATTAGTGTCACATGGTGGATAGCCTTTGACTTTGGCGGTGAATGAACCATCACATGTTTGTTGTGCTCGTTTATTCTCCTTGAGCTTGATAAATTCACTGGTCATAAGGTTGGATTTGTTGGTCATTAGGTCATGCCTAAGGATCATCAGGTCAAGTTTGAGTTGGGTATAGTTATTGCTAGGTTAGATTAAGGGGTCACTAGGTTGGCCCAAAATGTCACTCTTTTTGGCCCTGTGTTATGGCGGAGTTTGAGACCTGGGAGCACGAATGCATGTCTTAGTGTTAGGGCAAGAAAGTCTAGTAGTTATTGATGGGTGAAGGAGTAAGAGCATCCACAGTGGGGGAGTGTATATGGGGGTATATGTTAAATATACATCTCGAGTCACCGAAATCGTCTCCAATGGGGAGATGTAAATAGATGTAAATATACATCACCACCATAGAGATGTAAAATAAAAATATATTTACATCTCTTACAGGCGGGACCCACCCGAGAAAATATAAGAAAAATGAAGAAAAGTCAACATAAAAGGCTGGGACCCACGGCTACACCCCCGAATTTACACCCCCCACAGGAGCAAAAAACATATTTACACCCCCTGAAGGTGAAAAAGGGATGTAAAAGTGGTTTTACACTCTCGAATTTACACCCCCCCCACTATGGATGCTCTAACAAGTGGGTTCTGTTACTCAAGTGGCGAATTCGAGATCATAATTTCAATTTTGACTTAGTTAAATTATAATAGAAATTTGAAGTAACACCTATTTATGAGAAGTTCAGAAGTAGAATTTTTCTCAAAGTCAAATTGTGAATATACCAATAAATCCTGAAAAATAAATGCCAATAACTTTATTTGAAGAGATTTAAATATAATTGAAACTTTTAAAAAAATTATTATTTTATTTATAAAGTTAATTTTTATATTAAAAAAATTAAAATTAAAAACAAAATAAGATAATGTGTCCTACTTGTATGGAACATAACTACTCATGTTATCTTTTCTTAATTCTAAAAATAAAAAAGAAAAAGAAAATGCATGTGCCAAGGGGCTAGTATATATAAAGCAAAAGGTGAAGAATTGTGAAACATTCAACACACTAGAAAATGCGCTTAGTTAATTCAAACTTAAGAATTGAAATTATTAATTAAATGAGGATAATATGATAAATTCAAATTTTTCATATTAAAATTTTTTTTTTAAAAAAAATCAGATAATAAGTCCTATTTTTATAAAACATAACTACCCATATTATCTTTTCTTAATTCTATAAAAAAAAATGAAAAATGAAAACCAATTAGCACATGAGTATACATTATTAGAGATAAAAATAGGCTTGAATTTAAGATATAAATATAAAAATATTATGTATTATTTTTCTTTAAAACAAATATAATTTAATAAATGAGCTTAAAACGGGCCAACATGTTAGGCTTTGGGCAGGCATGGCTCACATTGATTCTCGTGCAATCTTAGCCTATTGGACTGAATTATCTCATTTCCCCCGGTCCAAATATGTGGGTCGCACCTGAGCCTTACTTTCTTAGCCCGGTCCGTTTCACTCCGCAAGATTGGTAAATCATAAAGGACAGCTGAAATTTGATTGTTAGGGTTATTGTTTTATTTAAAAACATTCAAAACATTCAAAACATTTTATACTTCTTAGGGTTTAAAGGGTTTAAGGCTGCTTCAAAGTGACGAAACGCATTTCAGTCCCTCCTTTCTCTCAAGTTACTCCATGGCAAAGAACGGTACCGAATACGAACCCACATTCACAGATGACGATGATGAAGAATCCGAAGAGCTCCAAGACTGGAACGATTGGGATGCAAAAGAAGAAGAAGAAGAAGAGGGCCTAGACTTCCTGTGTTTCTTCTGTGACTCCAGGTACAGTTCGTGCGACGACCTCTTCGACCACTGCAGTTCGACCCACCATTTCGATTTTCGCGCCATTCGGAAAGCGCTGGGTCTGAATTTCTACGGCTCCTTCAAGCTCATTAACTTCGTTCGCTCTCAGGTCAGTGACTGAGCTGAGATATAAAGAAAGGAAATGAAAAAGAGATAAAATTTCAGTAGAAAAATGGAGTGTTTTTTGTACTGTAATTTCATATGGAAGTGGTGATGGGATTAGAGTTGTTTGAGTAACTCTTTTCTCTTCCGTTTTCTTTTTTCGTCAGAAAGTTTTTTAGAATTCAATTTCATCTTATAGTTTCTTCGGCTGAAAATGCTAAGAAATGTCCAAGATGGAAAATTTGGTTCTTTATCTGCAATAAAATAATTTAAATGATTTCAGTTGTTAGGATATGAATTAAAAACGGGTGAGAAAGAACAATCTTTGAATCCTTATTCTCTACAGTGATGGCTTAAGAGGATCGGCAACATGAAATGCCCAAATCAAATAGTAGTAGTTTCTGAGTTTGTATTGATTGTTGTGTTTAATATATTATCTTAAAAGAATTTTTATTCTTTTGTTAAGTTTATTATTTTTCTTTCATTTGTTGCTATGTGGTGTCTACTTTTTGTTTTCCGGTTGCATGATGGCCTAGTGTTCTGTCTTAGGAATTTGAATGTTAATTTGCAGAGCAAAATGATTTCCTTCATGTTATAGTTTTGGAGTTATTATTTTCTTATTTTCTGTTGATAATTTAGGAAACACAAACGACAAGAGATAGAGAGCTTTTGTTGAACTGAAGTAAATTCTCATTGACTGAAACACAGCTTAAATAACACGTACTAAATAACTGACTCAGATAAAGAAGAAACAACTAAACATCCCACCCACTACTACCAATACTAACAGACTTATCCCACAACTAGAACACCCTTATTGAATAGGTAGAACCCAACTGATTTCCTAAAACATAGGAACCAACGTTTATTGAATTATAAATAACATGAATAATTTCTAACATTTTCCGCTTGTTTAATTTCTTTCCAGGTTGTGGAAAATAGATGTTGGAGTTGTGGGCTAACTTGTCAGTCCAACCAAGATCTACAGAATCATTTGCATGAAACAGTCAATTTCAAAGACATTACACCTCTGTGGGATAGTGATGAATATCTTAAACCTTTCTTGCAAGATGATTCGGTATTGTATAGTTTTGGTGAATATGAAGAACGTGAAGATGACTACACTGCAGTAGTTGACAAGGAGGAACTTATGAGTGATTTGAGGCATTTTGAAGAGATATGCATTGATCATGATATTCACGTGGAAAAGATTGCGATTGATTTTGATACCTCTTATGAAAGTGGGAAAAGCAATGTTGCTTCATCATCCAATGGCTACTCAAACAATGAGGGTTCTCCCGGGAAGGTTACTATCAATGGTATGGATTCAGGAGAACATGTTGAGTCAGCTGGCAGAAAGACAAAAGAAAATAAATTAAGAGCATATATTCCAAATCATGGTTCAAAGGATGTCAAGAATATCAATGATGATTATTTTGGCGCTTACAGTTCATTTGGCATTCACAGAGAGATGATCAGTGATAAGGTATTCAATTAATCTTGAGGTTATTGGCAGAAGAAAGTTTGAACTGAAAACGTCTAACTATTTTGGTATTTTGGTGTTATTTAGACTCGTGTATTGTCATTGTGCAGGTAAGAATGGATGCTTATAGACAAGCTATTTTAAAGAATCCCTCTCTCCTAAAGAGTGCTGTCGTGATGGATGTAGGTTGTGGCACAGGTATACTAAGGTGAGACCACATGCTAGTTGCTTTCTTATGAAAGTAACAATTACTTGGTTCTTTGTGATTCTTTACTTATTATGGATCTGATCCCAGTGCCAATTGACAATATTGTGAAAACCACTCTGCTGTTCACTTCCTGTATCCATGTTGTAACATTTCTAGTAGTTTTACTTTTTGAAATTGTTGTTATTGTTGAGCTTGGAATGTTCACTTTGTGAGTGTGTTCGTGTGTGCACGGATCATGTGAAAACCTTTTGATAATTTCATCATGATATTAATTGGAGTACCGTGGGAATGTTAGCAAGAAAGAGGAATGACTTTGGTTGGAAGGTACTTATTAATTCATGGAAAATGAGGACCTTGTCCCTTGTAAGGGGAAAACATGTCTTTGTATTTGTTAAATACTTCTGTAATTTGGTAGAACATTATAATTTTATATTGGATTCATTTAAAAGCAAAAAGAAAATTTACATGAGATTCATCCTTAAAGCTTGTTTTGTCACAAGGGAGGTTATGGATTTATATTAATGCTCTTTCTTTGTTTGTTCTATTGAGGTGATAATGTTTCTTGATTTACTGTATTGCTCATGAATCTTGTTAATGGCATGATTTTTTGTTGCATTTGAACACTAGTAATGACTGGAAACTTCGCTAACTTCTTTGATTTGGTCAGTTGAACATGTACTCTAGGAAAAACTTTAACATGGAATAATAATTGCTAGGATCATCTCCTTAGGCAATATTTAAAAAGTGAAGGAAAGAAGAAAAGGGGCAGAAACCTTGGAAAAGGAAAAAGTTTTATGGCCCTGTCAATAACAAATGTAAGTTTGACTTTGTAGGATACTTTTTTTTTATCGTATGTGTTTATCTAACGAAAATGGGTTGCAGAGCCCTGTATTGGCTTGGCTCTTGCAGCTGATGTAGAGATTGTTTTAAATGTTCCCAGGATCCAATCTAAAGTATCTCTGGAGACAGATTATATTATAAGGTTTTTGCATTTTAATGTATATGAATACTATGGTTTCAGTTTAAACACTTCAGATTATTGAGTAGTTGAAAGATGCTAGTGACTGTATGGCTTGTTAACTAGCTACTGTTACTATGTATTATCTATCAATTCAACATTGATGTGGTTGAGCCATTTACTTGTTGTCTTGCATACTTGCATATAATTGCCACCTTGCCCTAAAGAAAAATACGACTGTCAGTCAATTGCCAGCCTACAGATTTAATTTCAGCCTTCAAATATTAATCTGTAAACGCTGTAATTATGGTGTTTATTATCAATGTTGCATTACTGGACAACATATAATGCTTCTCTAATTTTTTTTCTTCTTCTCCTGATAGTCTCTTTGCAGCCCAAGCAGGGGCTTCAAAAGTAATTGCTGTTGAAGCAAGCGAGAAGATGGCTGCTGTGGCAACTCAGGTAAATTTTGCCCTCTTAAATCTGCTTCTTCATGCCCTATCAGAGTTTGTTGCAAGTACATCATTGGTATATTTAATTGCAGATAGCGAAAGATAATGGTCTTTTGTGGAGTAAGAGCCCTGGTGATATTACTAACCATGGCACTGGGGTAATAGAAGTGGTTCAAGGTATGGTTGAGGAGCTTGATAAATCCAGACTAATTCAACCTCATAGCGTTGATGTGTTAGTGAGTGAATGGATGGGGTATTGCCTACTTTATGAGACAATGCTTAGTTCAGTGCTTTTTGCACGGGATCAGTGGTTGAAACCTGGTGGTGCCATTCTCCCTGACACAGCAACTATTGTGAGTTCTCTCTAGCCTCCTGTCTCTGAAGTCCTTCTCATGCTTCTTCAAATGTGGTTCTTAGGGTTGCTTTTTCCTTTTGTTTTCCTTTACATTGCTTTTAATCTTTTCCTTTTTTTTTTGGGTTAGTTTGTTGCAGGATTTGGAAAAGGAGCTACTAGTCTTCCATTTTGGGAAAATGTGTATGGTTTCAACATGTCCTGTGTTGGCAAGGAGCTTTTTGAAGGTGCTTCCAAAATTCCTTTTGTAGATTCCGTGGATGATCATGGTTTAGTGACCAGTGCTGCTGTTCTCCAGGTTGGTGTTATGCTGTTATTAAATTTTGAGATATGCACATAATATATTGGGTCTTCAATTGGTGTTGGTTTTATACATGACTTTGTGATGGGGATCAGTCCCTCTTTGTGTGCTCCGCCCACTCCATGATACTGAATTTTTCTTCATGCTCATCTTTTTTGTCTTGTTCGTTATATTCATGCCTTTTGTATGATGAAGCATTTTTTGATAAGGAAAGGAAGGTTTCGATGCCTATAATAAGATACCAAAACTAGAAAGAGAATCTGACTACTTATTCAAAGACAACCATAAATAATTGATAAATCACATTGGAACTCCATGTTCTAAGTTAAGGTTCAGTTTGGATTAATTTCTGGATCTGAATTATTATTATTTTTTTTTTTGCAATTTCAAATTATTCTCAATTGGTTGGCATTCTTAGTTTTCGTTTTAAATTTGTGCACTGTTGTCTGCGACAAATTGCGGGCTTTTATCTCGTCACACATTGTTAGTATGACTATAAATGAAGAAAGAAAATGCAGAATATGGCAGTGGCTAGCACCCAAGCCTTCATGATAAGCATAGATCAAAACTTAAGTATACAAGATTTAGGATAAACATAGGTAAGAGGGAAAAATCCACCTAAAGATTTAGTTTTTATTTATGCTGAATATTTAATCTAGAGAAATCTTTGCTCTTGTGATTTTTTTTTAGCATCCAAATGAATGTACAAGGCTGAGATATTATTATTATTTTTTAAAATTGAGCTTCAATTTTTGGGAATATATGAAGTTAAAGATTTTACGTCAAATAGAATGTGGTGTGGACTGTAAAAGAATACCAGTGACTCAATCAGATGGACAATGATTTTCCTCGCTTTTGTTTCACAGAGCTTTGACTTGGTGACAATGAAGCCGGATGAAGTCGATTTTACTGCAAATGTTGAGTTGGAACCAAACTTGGGTGGTGCAGCTGGCAGCTTAACTGATTTGAAATCTGAAACAACCTGGTGTTTTGGAGTTGTGTTGTGGTTTGAGACTGGTTTTACCAGCAGGTTCTGCAAAGAAATGCCAGCTGTTTTGTCCACATCCCCATATACTCCCAAAACGCACTGGTTGCAAACAATCTTGACATTCAAGGAACCAATCGCTGTGACATCAGGAAAATCTAACATTGACAAATCAGCAGCGGTTGGCACTGAAGCTTGTCCTGCTGTGAGGATTCCTCTGCGCATAAGCATTGCTCGGGCTTCTCAACATCGTAACATTGACATTTCCTTAGAAACTGCTGGAGTTGATCCTCATGGTCGGAAACGAAACTGGCCTGTGCAAATTTTTAATCTAGGTTAGCGTAATGATCAAAATTTGGAATCTTAATTGCCCGTGCTGGAGTTGATCCTGATTGTGGGAAACACGGTTGGCCTGTGCAACATAGTAGTCGACATTAGTCTAATGATCCAGACCTATGATCAGCTCACTTGAAATCTTCCGTTTTGGCTGCTTTGGTGGATTAGGTTTCCATCATTGGATTGTTTAACTTTGATTTTCCTTCTGAAGATTTTTGTAGTTTGTATTATGGTTTGCATATCTTGTTCAATAGTGTAAAACAGACAATCAGTTATGCCTTAACATTTGAGCTCTTCTAAAGGGATACGGTTTCAATTAGCTTCAGCGTATCCCGCCTGCAGCCTTGCTGTTGGTTTTGTGTTGTAGTGAACTTCGTTAGCAGTTAAATAGAATATTTAGGATAATTCCTTGATTTATAATCTATAATCTATTTTCAATGTAATAAGTATGATACAATTTAGGCCAGCACTTTTATGGAAAGAGTTACCTCGAGTCAAAAGCCTTGAAAGTTCTCTGCGGTCGGAGTTCCCAATGATTAAGAGCTTCTTTAATGAGTTGTAAATGAGTTTTTTTAGCAAATATTTAGAGGGGAGTTAAGAAATGGGAAGAAGTCATTTTTTGTTTCGGTAATTTACCACTTTTATCACTAAGTAGTTTATCGCTTTTATCCTCCATGTAATTTGAATTCCAAGCAATTTAAGGGCATTCCCCAATTTCTGTTTACACGGAGAAGCATTTCAGTCTAATCTTACAATCCCTCCCAACCACTCCACAACCACATTTTCCCATCCCTCTTTCCCCTCCCGACCCAACACACTCCCTACCCTATAGCCACCCCCCAACCACCTTCTCCCCTCCAACCTCCCCCTCCCAACCCAACATTTTGCTCCCTCGCTCCACAACCACCTTTTCCTCTATCTCTTTCTATTATCAAACTCCTACCCTAATTCCATGCATTGCCCAAACCTCTTGTCATGAACCCAAATTCCCAAAAACAAAAAGCAAGAGATTAAGACTAAAAAGTCATACAACTTTTTATTCAAGATTGGAGGTTAGGAACTTTGAGACTTGAAAGTAGAAATTTTGATCAAATGAAAACTACATAAACCTTAATGGTAAAGTGCAGGGACAAAAATGACTTTTAACCTTAAGAAAACTTGACTTCAATATAAAACTCCTAAAATAAAAAGGCTTTTATGTGCTCTAGTATATATTAGAAAGAAACATGTCTTGAAAATAAAATTTTCGAGTGGGTGGGTTGTTGGAAGAAGAGTGGGTTATGGGAAGAGGTGAGCGTTTGAGTATAATTAAAAACTTAATAAAACAAATAAAATAAATAAACTTATTATTGTGTAAACATTACACTTGGGTTGTATTCAATTAAGATTTTAAAAGAGTTTAAAAGAAGTTTGGGTGTATTCAATTCAAATTTCAATTGATATTAAAAAAATACATCGAAATCTATGCGTATTCAACTATGACTTTTTTCTCAATTGCAAGAAAAGAAGTCTTAATCAAAGCAGTCGCACAAGCTCTCCCAACTTATACAATGAGTATTTTTAAACTGCCCATATCTCTAACCAAGAAGCTGCAAAGTATGATTAGCAAGTTCTTGTGGGGAAGAATGGGAGATAACCGTGGTGTTCATTGGCTCAAGTGGTGTAACACCTCGACTCTATTTAAATTTCTAATTCAAAAGGTTAAAATTAACTTAATTTTGAAATTACGAAACTACCCTTGGGGTAAGGTATTTTGGTC
This sequence comes from Prunus mume, assembly GCF_000346735.1. Next base: position 3,640,238 of record NC_024130.1, read on the forward strand.
ATTTTCTTGTCCGGAAGGATTTTGGGACCACAAGTGGTTTAGTTGCGTAGGTGGTTTTGAGATGAATTCGTAAACAGGAGGTAGACTTGACTCGGAGTTATAACGAAGTGTTGGCGATGAAATTTCTTTCGGTGGCAAAATCGTAAATATTTCGAAAAGGGTATTTGTAAAAAATCAGATTTTCAATTTCATTTCACTTTTCTCTCTCTCTCTCTCTCTCTCTCTCTCTCTCTCTCTCTCTCTCTCTCTCTCCCGCGAACTCCTCTCTCTCGTCACTGTTCACCTGAACAGAATTCTCCACGCCGCCATTGCTTCCGGCCACCCCAGCCCTCGAGACCGGTTCCGTTTGACTCGTAGTGAAGTCCCGGACCTGACCCACCCAAAATCCCGACCGTAAAGCTCGAGAACCGCCGACAGTTGCGACTGGTTCGAATCGGAGGTTTTCCGATTGTTGCACCACCGCTTCAGTCGTCCTTTTCCGGTGTTAAAGGTGAGTTTTCTCATTCTTTTTATCTGTTCTAGCTGCCTGTTGCTTAGGATTGAAACGATTTTGAGGTTTTGGAAGTTATTTTCAAATTAGGTTTTTGGCCGGTTTTCAATTCGAAATTCCGGCCAGTTCCTGGTGGTTTTAGGCTTGGCCGTAGTTGAATGAAGTGCTCCCTTAGTTGAGTAGGACCTGTAGCCGGGAGGGTGACTTGTGATTTGGAGATTTTTCGTCGCCAGAATTTCTCTGCACACCCGCTTGCTGCCGGCACTTGTGGCGGCACAGGGGAAAGTGTGGTGGAGCTGTAAACTGTTCCAATGTGATCTTTAAGTTGTCACGAGCGCGTAGGATTTCGCGGATCTCGATTTCGAGGTCGTTTGACTATCGAACGGGTTATCGCATATTGTGCGTTATTCGGGTTCGATATGTTCCGACCGTTGGATCGTTTTCAAACTGAAGTATGTCCCTCTAGATACCCTTAGGATCGTGTAGGATTCGACGGATCGTAAAACGGAGTCCCGGATACTCCGAAAATGCTAACCCTAGGGTGAGGGTTTCAGTAACCGTCCAATTGTGCGATCGTGAGCGGTCTAACCGTCCGTTTCGGACCAAACTTACGGGACGTGTATCCCAGACCTCGTAAAACCTATAGGAACTCCCGGGAAGCTAGGGTTTATTTCAAAGTTCTGTTTTAAAGTGCTTGATATTCATCGCATTTTCGTATTCTGAATCAGGTACTCCGACTCAGCATACGCAGCAGGCGGGACCTTCTAAGGGTCAAGTTGTGTGGGACTACTTGTGAGTGGACTTTTCTTTTGAAACTCAGTATGATTTTATTCATGGGAATATGGCATCTTGTTTTATTATGTCTATTAATTATTTTTATACGCTCGAATGGGAATTCGAGGTTTTCTTAAAACTTACATTGATATTTGAATTTTGAGAAGCTATATTTACATGCGGCTATGCATGGGGTACTTGGTGGTTAATATGAACTATGGAAAGGTAATGTTGGATCTATTATTTGGAGTGCGTTAAGCACTAATTCATGTACCTCCCCTGATCTGAATTTGGTTACGAACATTGGATACTTTTGGAGTTATGAGAACTCAGAACATCCTCGAGGGGATGTTGCTGTGGACCCTGGATTTGGGGTAGTCTGCGCGCGTAGGACTGGTATTTCAGGCGTACAAGCTTTGAATGTGTCGGCTGTACGTGCTGACTGAGAGTTAGTCCCCCAGTTGGACGGCTCGTTCCCTAGACACATGGTGAATTGAGGAATGGCTCTGCCATGTGGACTAGTCAAACAGTCCCCCGGTTGGATTGTTTTCCCGGTACAATCAAATATTGGTTATATCTATATACTATTATTATGAGTATTATTATTATTATTCTGTTACATCATATAATTAGTATGTATATAATTATATATATATAAATGTTCTTTTGTTTTATTTCCCGGTAAGGATACTTCCTCGCCGGTCGTACCTTTGAGAACGTTTATGAGAGTCTAACCTCTCGGAACTCTTAAGTTGAGTGGTGGGCTTCGTGAAGTATTATTCACGGATTACGGATTTGAGATCCGGTATAAATGTGTTAGTTTGTGTTCATATACTGTTTATGATGGTTTTGTTATGCTTATGGTTTCTTTGCATGTTTTAATAAAGGTGGGGGTTACACCATTTTGTTTTCACTTGAACTGAACTTGATTTCTGTCCACTCACAACTTTCTGTTTTGCGCCCCCAGCCAGTAGCGACTGAGCTTTACAGTTGAGCCGGACCGGGTGCATCTTGGAATTCGAGTCTTCATAGAGACTCTTGGTACCTTTTCCTTTCAGTTAAACGATACTTCGGTTGTATTTTGAATTCTATAGATATGCTCTGTATCGCCCACTGAGGGTTTAAATTTTGTGAGGCCTGGAGGCCTTGTTTGTAAATTATTTTACTGCTTGTAAAGCATGCTGCCAGTTGGTTGTACTTAACTGTAAATTTTGAACAGGTTGAAGTTTGGAAATGTTCAATTTACAGGGGAGACTCTGCCAAATTTTTGGTAGAAAGTCTCAGTCGTTAGTAAGTGGGCCCGACATCGGGATGATGTCGGTAATTAGGTGGGGTCCGTCCCAGATTCCAAGGAATTTCAGGACGGGTCTTGTCAAGTGGGATGTCCTTTGTCGATCAAAGGAGGAGGGGGCGCTTGGATTTCGTGATTTCACTATCTTCAATCAAGCTCTTCTTACTCGAATAGGGTGGAGAATTTTAACACAGCCTCATGCTCGGGTTAGTCAAGTTTTGAAGGCCAAATATTTCCCTAATAGAAGTTTCTTACATTCTGATTCCGGATCAGCACCTTCTTATATTTGGCAAAGTATCTTATGGGGCAGTGACTTGCTTCAAAAAGGCATCAGATGGAGAGTAGGAGACAGTCGTGATATTTTTGTTTATTTTGATAAATGGTTGCCTACTCCCACCACTTTTCAAACTATTTCCCCACCATCGCTTCCTCTGAACACACGGGTCTGTGAATTAATAAGTTGTGGTTCTTGGGATATTCAACGTATAAGGGCACATTTTTTGGACAAACATGCTGAAGCTATTTTATCCATCCTTATCTCTCTCTCGTCCCACACTGATAAACTTCTATGGCACTATACTTCTAATGGTCAGTATTCAGTTCGTAGTGGCTATTGGATTGGGTTACACCATTCAAGAGAGGTTGGTGTGAATACTAATGGCTCTAATGTTGGCCAAGGTAGTGGAGCAGGAAGTTTGAGTTTAATGTGGAAACAAGTTTGGAGGCTAAGGGTTCCTAATAAAGTTAAGCTTTTTCTATGGAGGGCATTACAAAACGCCTTACCTTGTCGTTGGGCTCTTACCTATAGACATATTGGAGATGATAGTTGTTGATGCAGAAAAATAGTTCGGCACTTTCCCATGCAACTTAGTGATGTTGGGCCTTCGGTATGCTCTGGGCCTCGGTAGGGCGTTCGATCTGCAAGATAACAAACGCTCGGTAAGACCTAGGGCACCGGTATGATACCGGCCGAAGGCTCTCCGATGCTTAAGTAAGTACGGATTTAGTAAGATTGAACTACAGATCAATAGGCAGTATGCCGTAAGTTCTGATCGATCACCTCCAATTTGGGATAGTTGTCTTCTTTTATAGGCCTTGGGAGGTGTGTAAGTTGTTTAGAATTTCGATGTGGGAGTGTGGACTCCAATTGTGGAACTGCCACGTGTTCCTGGGGGTGAAGTTGCCCTAATCGTGCGATCGGTAGGAACGGTACCGAAGTTAGGTGCCGAAGGCTTCCATAGCTCATGTTTGGTTCACGTGTCCGATGCTTATTGGCTGTTCATTTCGGTATAAACAGGAGTCCCCCCAGTTCTCTTGCGAGAGTTCTCGGAAGGGGACTTGAAATTGTCTTCGGCAGGAAATATTGTCCTACCATTCGGTAATCCAGCTGGTGGAGGGGCTCAACTTTGGCCCTTCCGTTCATATTCATTCAGAGGCTAACGTCGAGGAAGTCAGAAGGTCGCGTCGAGTTGTAGTGTGAAGAGACGTCTGGGCGCTTCATCTTCCATGCCTCGCGTGCCGTTAGTTCCCTATAGGATGAGCGACATGTGGCGAGAGTAATCATGAGGCGTGGCGTATTAATGCGCTGTTTAGTTTTTCGAGGTGTACCGTTGCGAACCCTCGCCCTATAAATAGGGGTGACTCCGGAGAGGAATTCACTTTGCATTTGTGAGAAGCGAGAGCTTTGTTGAGGCGATTTTCGGAGAGAGCTTCCGGCATTCGAAGCGATTTTCGACGCGGGCTAATGGTAAACCTAGCGATTTCCGGTGTTGCGAACGGCCAGAAAGGTGATTTCCGTCAAGGCGATCGGTAGCATAGCTCGTGGTCTTCTTCCAGAGCTTGATTTAAGGTACCGTTCGGCACCCTCAATTTACTCTCTTCCTTAACTAGCGTTACGTCCTTCCTTGGCTTGAACTAGACTGACTATAGGGTTCCGTTCGGTAGTCTAGTCGCCATAGGTAGCGATGCAGGGATCGGTAGGCTAGTATCCGGCATTAACCTTAGTTTCCTTTTTCCTTGTTTTTGTAGATGTCTGATAGCGAGTCATTTTTCGAGCGTGAGCCCAATGCGTTCGATGGGGAGTCATCGGACGGTCTTTTTGACTCCGACAGTGAGGTGGTAGGCCCCCATGCCGGGGATAGAAGCGACACCGATGTTGAGATACTCGGTGAAGGCCCCAGCTCCGTTCCTTCACATGGCATCCGGAAGGGGCTAATGACTGCACCGGTACCGTTGTCTATTGTCTATAGCAACGATTGCCACGTTGGTCTAGCTATGCCTAGGGAGACGAGTGCTGGTCCCCAGTCAGAGATCTCCACTTCCGGCCGTGGAGAGTCAGCCGCCGAACCATCCTTTCGACCGAGGGTATCTGTAGTATATCTAAGCAACCATAGGGTACCTATGGGGGTGCCAAAGGAGCACTTGTTCGATGTCGACTATCTTGGGCCGAACAAGATTACCGAGCGGGAGATTGCCAAGTATCGGGCGAAATACCATATCCCGGAGTCGGTACGAATGAGGATTCTGGGCCCTACTGAATCCCTCAGCAAGCCGAAGGACGGCGAGGTGGTCTTTTTCACCGACGTCCTTGTTCAAGGCGTTCGGTTGCCGTTGCAGCCGGCGGTACAGATTATTTTAGCCCAGATCGGCTACGCTCCTGGACAATTTAACCAAAACTTCTGGGTGGCCCTGTGGATGGGTACAGGCGAGCTGTCTCAGGGCTACTGAGCGTGGTCACTTTGTGAGCGCGGTGCCGACTTCTCAGAAGTCATGGAGGAATCGACGGGTGCTCCTTTCGGGAGATTGAGAGTCGCCTTCGGGACAACCTGTCCACTTCCCGATCCCTACGACTTTCCAGATAGCCGGTAGGATGACATGCCATTCGGTACATTCGCCATAATACCTCCGTTGAGACTGACCGTTTCTTTTTGTTTCTTTTCTTGTAGGCAAACTGAAGCAGCCGATCGCTACACAAGTAGAGATTCAGCAAGTGGAGAGGATGAAGAGCTGCCGAGAAGATGGTGTACCCACAGTTCCTTTTCACCGCCAACCTCATCCAAGCACAACTAGTCGATCCTGCCGAGAGTGAGTGTACTTGGTTCTTCGTGAGTTGTTTATTGCCACAATGAGAATTCTTACCGATCTTGATTTTGTAGTGACGGAAGATAGGAGGGTTGCCGAGGTGAAGAGGATGAATGAGTCCTCTAAGCGGCGCCTTATGCTTGGCCTCCAAGGGAAGAAAAAGAAGAGCCGGCAGCCAGAAGCGATACCGGCGTCCTCGGGAGGAGTTAGCCTCGAAGACCAGACCCTTGCTGACAGTCGTCGTCAGCTCAACGCTGGCTCGGCGCAGGCCGGAGCGACAGCGGTTGGTCTCCTAGCCGAGGTGTGCCTGCTGATGGCACCTCCTCCAAAGCAGCCAGTAAGTGCCCATTCACCGTCGATCTGGATGCCGATCCCACCCCGAAGTGCGGGCGGCAGACTGAGCCTGCTCGGGCCATGTTCGCTGCTGAAGATGACGAGGTGCCTACCGAACCCGTCACTTTGGCTTATCCATCGAAGACGGTCCAATTTGCGAACCACATGATCCTCGGTTCGCAAATGGAGCTGTCCGAGATTGAGGACCTGTCGAAAAAGCTCCTTCGGGAGGAGGCTAGCCGTGCGTTCCGTCTTCAAGCTTCAATAAGCACTAACCATTCTCAGTTTATTTTACCGTTTGCTTCCGGCCTTGTCTAACATTTTCCTTTGTTTCCCAGGCTTCAATGGACATGTGGCTGTGCATCAAGCGAGCCATCAATGCCGCCGAAAAGGCGAAGAAGGCTTATGAAGATGGCGGAGCCAGCGTTGCTGAGGCTGGCAAGGCTATCCAAGCTCATGCGAATTTGGCGAAGGACATGCAGGCTGCCGAACGGCAGGTCAAGGTTTATGAAGCCAAGTTCGCTGAGATGTTGGCAACCCTGGAGTCGGCGCAACTAAAGGTAAAGGAGGCTCTGGAGGCGAAGGAGGCGGTCCAGGTGGCTTTTGAGGAGTCGGAGCGGGCTAAGGCTTCAGAGATCGAGGCTGCAGTCCAGGAGGCAATCCGGGGGTACCGTCACTCGTCCGAGTTCTCTACCTTGCTGGACAAGGAGGTGGGCTCGGAAATGGCAGACCTGGTATACCGTTTCAAGCGGTACAACCCTAGGCAGAAGCTGAACTTGAATTTTATTGTCGATCCTCCTCCCATTCTCGAAGGAATCACGGAAGGGATGATAGAAGAGTACGAAGGGGAGGACGCTTCGGGAGGGCCCGTTGCCCCTGGTGTCGAGGAAGAGACTGCCGCTTGAGCCTTGTTTAAGTTTTATTTCATGTAACTGCCATAAGGCAATATTTTTTGAACACCTTGATACCGAGGGCATCTTTTAATTCAAGCAGTTTTAATTTTCTAATTTGATTGTCAAAGTAGTTTTACTTTCGGCATGTTTCTGCTTTAACTTGTCTTAGGAACATTTTAAATGCCGAGGGCTAGATAAAAGTTTATCGGCCATAGGCCAATAACAAGCTAACTTCCAAGCGCAACTTTAATCGGTAGAAAGTTGAAAACTAATCAACGTAATTTTCGAGAGCTAAAATGATTGATTTAACTGCCGAATGTTACTAAAAGCTCAAATTCGAGTGAACCTTGAATCAGTGAGCAACTTGGGGCTTAACATTTTACCGCCGAGGGCCAGTAACAGAATAACTCTGAAGTGAACCTTTAAAGTGCCGATGGCTAAATAAGGTGATCTTCCAATCGTTAACAGGCTTAGTAAAAGACAAGTTAACCTTTGATCGGTAGAAAAGAATACCGTGGTACCTTAATTGCCGAAGGCTAATAAAAGGATTTAAAAATGTAGTATACTGCGACCGATGGTCTCTACCGCATCTTTTAAATTAACACACTGAAGGTTGTGAATATATGTGCCGAAGGCCTTTTCATTAATGATTGCCGAAGGCAAAGATACATTTGGAGTTCGTTTTAAAATTGAAAACCTGTCGTAGGCTAGGGAACTCGATACTGCCGAAGGCTGTGAGTAAGAATAAGCCGAAGGCTTTCTGAACTACATTTTCATCCTGCCGTAGGCTAGGTGACTTCATTTAAAATAATATTTCAAATGCTCTACGTTTCAAGGATGACCGAGGGTTTTTCCGTTGGAGCCTCTGAGCTGATAAGTCCCCGATCGCTAGATGCCGATGATCTCGTAGGGTCCTTCCCAGGAAGGTCTCAGGGTTCCTTCCGTGGGATTCTTAGTTGTCAGAGAGACTTTTCGCATGACCCAATCTCTGACTCGGAAAGAGCGGGATCTGACCCTGGAGTCGTAGTACTGAGAGACGCACTGTTTGTAAGCTTCATTCCGAAGGTTGGCTTGCGCTCGGCGTTCTTCGATCAGGTCGAGGCTTAAGGCGAGTGCCTCCTCATTCGCCTTTGGGGTGAAAGTTTCCATTCGGTAGGAAGGTTCTCCGATTTCCACTGGGACTGCCGCTTCCGAGCCAAAGGCCATGGAGAACGGTGTTTCTCTGGTTGCCATTCGTTAGGATGTCCGAATGGCCCATAATGCTTTTGGTAGCTTCTCTGGCCAGGCCCCTTTGGCCTTGTCAAGCTGCCGTTTCAATAGCTTTTTGACTATTTTGTTCATTGCCTCAACTTGACCGTTCGATTGGGGGTGAGCTGGCGAAGTGACGAACAGATTGATCTTGAGGCGAGGGCAGAACTGCCTAAAGGCTTCCGAATCGAATTGCCTGCCGTTATTGGTGACGATGGCATAGGGGATTCCGAATCGGCAGCAAATGTTCATCCAGATGAAATCTTCCATTCTTGCTGCCATTATCGTTGATAAGGCTTCGGCTTCTACCCACTTGGTGAAGTAGTCTACGGCAACAACAACATATTTGACCTGGCCCTTGCCTTACGGCATCGGGCCGATCAAGTCTAGTCCCCACTGGGCGAAAGGCCATGGGCTTACGATCGGTGAGAGAGGCTCGGCAGGGATGTGAGGGACACTACCGAACCGTTGGCATTTGTCGCACTTCTTGACTAACTCGTTTGCATCTTGGTGTAAGCTAGGCCAGAAATACCCCTGCCGGAAGACTTTGTGTGCCAGCGACCGGGACCCTGAATGGTCACCGCAGACCCCACTGTGGACTTCCAGAAGGACGTAGTCCCCTTGCTTTTTTGGTGAGGCATTTCAGATACGGCGTGGTATAGCCTCGCTTGTACAGAACATCGTCGATGACTGTGTATCTTACCGATCGGTACCGTAGCTTTCGAGCTTGAGACTTATCGGTGGGCAGGGTTCCGTTCGATAGGAAAGCATAAATTGGAGACATCCATGTGTCCTCGTACCGTACGGTACATACTTCAGCAGTTGTCGTGCTTAGCTGGGGTAATATCTCCACCAGCACCTTCCTTCCGATCCCATCGTTTATTGCCAAAGCTAAACGCGAGAGTGCATCGGCGTGACTGTTTTCTGACCTGGGGATCTGCCGAATCTCATAGGCCTAGAACTTTTGTAGGAGTTGGTGGGCTGCCGATAGGTAGATGGATATGGAGGCATCCTTCGCTGCGAAGTCTACCATTATTTGATTCACTATGAGCTTGGAGTCACTGTGAATGCTGATCTGTTTTGCGCTCATGCTCTTGGCTAGCTGAAGGCCGGCCAAGAGAGCCTCATACTCTGCCTCGTTGTTAGAGGTTCTGAAGTTGAATCGGAGGGCATATTCGACTTTGCTTCCGTCTGGAGTAATTAACACCAAGCCAGCTCCACAGCCTTGCTGATTTGCCGAGCCATCAACATGCAGGATCCATGAAGGGACAGAAGGATCAAAGCGCTCGGCATCCATTTTTCCTGGTTCCGCAATAACAGCGTTCGGAAAGGATATTTCTGATGGTGCAGAAGGTGTGAGCTCGAAGATGAAGTCGGCGACGGCTTGACCCTTCTCTGCAGGCCTTGGCTTAAATTGTATTTCAAATTCTCCCAGCTCGATCGCCCATTTGACCAATCGACCAGACGTTTCTGGTTTTTCAAGTACTTGCCGAAGGGGCTGATTGATCAGAACCGTGATCTCGTGCGCTTGGAAGTATGGGCGGAGCCTTCGAGCTGAGACAACAAGGGCTAGTGTTAGCTGTTCCAAGGGTGGGTACCGAAGCTCCGCGCTCTGAAACGCCTTGCTGACATAAAAGATTGGTAGCTCTGCCTTCTCTGGCTTCCGTATCAATACTGAGCTAACAACAGTGCTGGATATCAAAAGGTAGAGGAGGAGAACTTCTCCGGGAAGCGGTTTTGACAATAGTGGTGCATGCTCATGTAGTTCTTCAAGTCTTGAAATGCTTGGTCGCATTCGGGAGTCCACGCGATATAATGTTTGCCCCGTTTCAAGGCTTTGAAGAACGGTACATATTTATCGATGGCCTTAGAGATGAAGCGTGTTAATGCAGCGACACGTCCGGTAAGGCTTTGAATGTCTTTTTGCATCTTCGGCTTCTTCATGTCGATTATGGCTTTGATTTTCTCGGGATTGGCTTCGATTCCTCTTTGGTTGATCATGAATCCGAGAAATTTCCCTGAAGATACATTGAAGGCGCACTTCGTTGGGTTCAACCTCATTCGGTAGTCTTTCAGTATACCGAGCATGAGGGCTAAGTTTTCCAGATGCCCCCCCTGCCGTTCGGCTTTTCACCAACATGTCGTCGACATATACCTCCATAATGGCTCTAATGTGTTTAGCAAAAATTCGATTGATGAGCTGTTGATACGTTCCCGCATTCTTCAGGCTGAAATGCATGACATTGTAACAGTACAACCCGCGGTCGGTGATGAATGTCGTTTGCTCGCTATTGGTAGGGTCCATGAAAATCTGGTTGTACCCTGAATAGGCGTCCATGAAGCTGAGTAGCTCGTGTCCAGTGGTTGCGTCAACGAGCTGGTGGATCCTGGGCAATAGGAAGTTGTCCTTCGGACAGGCCTTATTCAGGTCAGTATAGTCTTGACACATTCGCCATCCCCCCTTGGTCTTCCGAACCATGACTGAGTTGGCAAGCCAGACAGGGTACGTAGCCTCCCTGATAAAGCTGATGGCTTTAAGCTTGTCAACTTTGGTACGCATAGCCTCATACCGTTCGGCATCATACGAACGGCGCTTCTGTCTGACTGGTTTATAGACGGGGGAGATGCTGAGCTTGTGGCTGATGACGTCAGGTGATATGCTGGGCATATCATCGTAAGACCAGGCGAAGACCTCCGCCTGATGCTGCAAGAAGTCAATGAATTGCGTTCGTAGGTCAGGATCTAGGGTGGTGCCGATCTTTACACATCGATCGGGATATTCCTCATTCAGGATTACTGTTTCGAGTTCTTCGGCAAGCTGCGCTACCGGCGTTGGCGTTTCCTCTCTTGGGTCGTCTATAGGCCCGTTACCGTTCGGTAGTCCCTGCACATACATGGCTTCCATTGGAGGCTTGCAAGCTACCGATTTCAGAGCGGTCGCATAGCACGTCCGTGCGCTAAGCAGGTCTCCTCGGATAATGCCAGTACCATTGCGGGTAGGGAATTTCATCAGCAACGTGTGGGAGGACAAGTGGGCTTTGACTCTGGTGAGTGTCGTCCGTCCTACGATGACGTTGTATGCCGTTGGGCAGTCGACGATGAGGAATTGGTCGTAGGTCATCGTTATTCTAGGGGCAACACCGAAGGCGATGGGCAGACTGATACTGCAGTCTGGCTGGACCATATCCCTAGAAAAACTGAGTAGAGGCGTTATCTGCCGATTGACCATGCTGTCGGCAATTCCCAATCCTCCGAAGGCATCGGCAAAAATCACATTTACTAAACTTCCAGTGTCGATCAATACCCAACCTATATCGTAATCGGCGATTTCGGCCCGAATGATCATCTTGCTCTTCTTCAAAAAATGTGATGGGCTCCCAACCCACCTTCGAGACCTTGCAGTGCCGATCGGCTTCTATGCCGAAGACTTGAGGGTAGTGAGCGGCACACATATATTGCTTCATCGATCAGTTAGAGGGTCCCGCCAGAGTGGGTCCTCCACTGATGGTGCTGATTATGTTGATCTGCCGATTCGCGTTTAGAGCTGGTGCCTGCGGTAGTCTGGTAATGTATTTATCCAGCTTTCTTTCCTGAATCAGACATTCAACGATCTTCCTCAGACTAATGTAGTCTTCGGTGTTGTGGCTGTTCTGCTGGTAATATCGGCAGAATTTGCCGGTATCCTGATTGTCTTGCCGATTGGGCTTTCGGTTTGTTTCGGGATTTGGTCGTGCTTGTTCATCAGGACGGCCTCATATGTAGTATTCAACAGAGTGAAGACTTCTTGAGCGCGATCGTGATTCGGTAGTGGCGCTCGGTGGTCGTTGTGATCATATTTCCCATGCCCCTTCTTTGAGCTCCCTTGCTAATTATCGCGGTCGTCCTTTCGCTTGTGACCTGCTGCAGAGTGAAGTGATTGAGAAAAACCTTCTTAGTTCGTCAAACGTGTCTACCGTTCCTGGTTCAAGACGGTAGATCTAGTTCAAAGTGGCTTCGGTAAGGGAGGATGGGAACAACAGGCATTGCCCCTCGTCGCTGAGGCCCTTGCATCCGACTGCCGATTGAAAAGAGTAAAGGTGCGTCAAGGGGTCTTCCACGCTGGTGTAAAATGGTATGCGCAACGGCTGTACCTCCCTGTCTTGTCTGGACTTCTTGATGCGCTCGGTAAAAGGTCTCGGTTGAAGTTTCCCCCAGTCAGGTTCCTGGGACCGGGTTCGGTCGTCTTCCATCTTCTGAATTCTTTGGAAGAGCAGACGGATAGTGGGGTCTCGGCTTGGGACCTCCTCGGAACTGTAGTCTTCGGAAGTTCTCCTCGGACTTGGTGGTCTTGCCTTCGAATACTCCGTGGGAGTTTCCGAACGGTAGTTTGATTCGGTGCCTTTGGAGGGGGCATACTCATCGTCAGATTCTACCTCCGACTCCAACCCTTGGACCTTTCTAAGGGGTGATTTGTTTCCAAAGACCCTCATCCGTGAGTCCCGCAGCCGAGCATTGATCCAGATTGGGGACCTCTACCGTTCGGCATCCTTGTCATTAATCTGATGGCGACAGTCGGTGTAGACCTTCTTCAGTACGTGAGGCTGGTCCTGTGGAGCCGGGACTACCAGCTGTTTGGAAGGCGCAGGCGTTGCCTTTGCCCCCTTCTTCCCTTTCTTCTGTTGACTGGGGGTCTGCAGACTCTGGGAAGGTTCCGTAGCTTGAATATCCTGCGTTTCGTGCTGATTAAGCAGTCGCTGGGTTTCGTCTACTTTGGACGAGAGGAGGTTGTTATGTTCTTGGAGCTTGGCCATTTCCTTCCGAAGGGAAGTCATTTGAGCCAGAAGCTTCGCTTCGACCGTCTGAATCACCGGAGGATTACTGAAGGGAGTGCTAGGGTGCAGCGCGGGGCTTGCTCCACTTGGCATGTCGTACGGTAGTCCATCCTCCGATAAGAACGTTGGTATTGAAGTGGTTCCCATGTATTTTTTAGGAATTGTAGGTCGATTCTTATCGTTTCCCACAGACGACGCCAAACTGTTGACGCAGAAAAATGGTTCGGCACTTTCCCGAGCAACTTAGTGATGTTAGGCCTTCGGTATGCTCTGGGCCTCGATAGGGCGTTCGATCTGCAAGATAACAAACGCTCGGTAAGACCTAGGGCGCCGGTGTGATACCGGCCGAAGGCTCTCTGATGCTTAAGTAAGTACGGATTTAGTAAGATTGAACTACAGATCAATAGGCAGTATGCCGTAAGTTCTGATTGATCACCTCCAATTTGGGATAGTTGTCATCTTTTATAGGCCTTGGGAGGTGTGCAAGTTGTTTAGAATTTCGATGTGGAACTGTGGACTCCAATTGTGGGACTGCCACGTGTCCCTGGGGGTGAAGTTGCCCTAATCGTGCGATCGGTAGGAACGGTACTGAAGCTAGGTGCCGAAGGCTTCCATAGCTCCAGTTTGGTCCATGTGTCCGATGCTTATTGGCTGTTCATTTTGGTATTAACAATAGTTGTTGCCCTCGATGCCATGGTCTCAAGAAACCATTATTCATGCTTTATGGGGCTGTCGTGAGGTGAAAAGGATTTGGAAACTTTCTTTTCTTAGTGAAGTGCTTAACTTTTGGCATGTACTTACTTTTGCAGATCTTTGGTGCCATGTAATTTCAGTGGGCTTAAACTTTGACCTGGAGGTTTTTGCTTACCTTTCTTGGCTTATTTGGCTTGATCAAAATACATGAATGCATGGCCAAAAGGGACCTCACCCTGATGACTTGTATGCAACAAGCCATCGCCTCTCAATTGAATTTATTGCCGCCAACACTACACTTGTGCATACTCATTCTCCCTCCTCTACTCATTGGTGTCCTCCCCTTTCTGGTAAGTTGAGACTGTATGTGGATGGCGCTTGTAGTACTTCCATTTGGAAGCGTGGATTAGGCGCAGTTGTCAGAAATGTGCATGGCGATCTTATGGGTGCAATTTCAGTCCCTATCACTGGATGTTTCTCTGCCAAGACTACTGAACTCTTAGCAATTCGGGAAGGCCTTCAGTTTGCATGGGAGGCTGGTTACGATTCATTAGTAGTTGAGTCAGATGCGAAGAATGCCATTAACGACATCGTAACTGGCACTGAGGCTTTTGGGGTTGCAGGAGGGATTATCAATGACATCCACATGTTATCTAGAAACTTTGATTCACTTTCTTTTGTATTTGCTTCCATATTGTGTAATACTGTGGCTGATAGACTTGCTAAGTTTGCTTTAGGTAGTGTGTCCATAGACGTTTGGCTTGAAGAGGGTCCTCCATGGATCAATGTGTTTCTTCAAGCTGACGCTAATAATCTAGAGTTGTCATGATCTTTTGTTTGTAGCCATTATGGAGCGTGTGACACTCTTTTTCCTTCGTCCCAGGTTTTGTCCCAATGGTTTTTCCTGGGCAAGGTTTTAATGAGGCCACGTTTGTTTGCTCGAGTCTGTAACCTTTTCACAATTTTAATGAACATTTCCTATTTGAAAAAAAAAAAAAAAAAACTATGACTTTTTAAAAATCAAACAAAATTTATGTGTATTCAAAAAGTTATTTATTTTGAAGGAATTAATGAGTTATCCGATTTCGTTAGAAATTAAAGTGGTAAGTATAAATACAAAAGGCCCTAACAAATCTTATGTCAACCCTAGAAACTTTGAACGTGCTCTACGCTTTCTAGTCCTTGAATGTGTGTGCTTGTCAAGTAGAGGTAAAAAATCTACACTTTCCAGTCCTTGAATGTGTGTATCAAGTGGAGGTAAAAAATCTCCTCTCTTTTTCTACGTTTTCATACATGTATGATCTTTCAATATTTGTTGTTGCTGTACATCACCATATATTAATGAACAGTAGCATATATATATATATATATATCAATGTACATCATGGTATGAACAGTTGCTGCTTGAATAGTAGTTGTTGTTGCCATTATAATATATAGAGATGAACATCAACTTATTTGTTGTTGTAAATATTTGCTGCTGTACATCAAACAAGTTTTATTTTTCTACGCTTTTTCAACTTTTCCTTCTTCTTCTTTTGTTGTTGTTATTATTTGTTTATTCTATTTTAGTTGCTGTTATTATTTTTTTGTTTATGTACCTCAATATCATATATATGATAGCCTTGTTCATCGATCTATTGAAGAAGACAACAAGCATTCAACATCGTCATCGTTACCAAAAAATGAGGGAACTAATTATGACCAAGTTTTTCAAACCCAAGAATAACAACGCGAGAATACTAACCAATGGAGGGTTGAGATATCTTCAAATATGTGGAGAGATGCTATGAATGACGGGAGTCAAAAATAAGCAATGAAGCATATACTTTTTTATGCATTTAGAATTATAGTTTACTTATCATTTTTTTTTGGTCAAGAAATTACTTTTATGTTTTTACTTTTGTGTATTTTTCATAAACATGCTGACATATATCCTTATTTGGTTGCACATTTGAACAAAATAGATGCCCTTTTTTATTTTCTTTGGATGTATATGGTTTGGATGTTTTTGTAAAGGTACTTTCTCTTTTGAAAATCTAGAAAAACAATAAACAGCCAAAAAAAAAAAAAATTAGAACCCTAATCAACTCTTTTAAAATCTTAATTGAATACACTCCCCTTAGTTTTGGGACACACAACACAAATGAATGGGCCTCTTAAAGAAAAAGAATGAGATTCTAACAATAGCTTTTCTACAATTCTAATAGTATTTTTAATTTTTTTTTTTCTCAATATATGTATTGACCAATCTAATTTCTTGGCAAATGATTGTGAACCAACTGGGAAACAACTTTGGAATTGGTTAGATTTTCTCATCCAAACACACGATAAAGCTATTTTGTCTTTGGAACTAGTTTTTTCTTCTAAGATTTGGCAGAGTATTCCAAGATTTATTTTATAATTTTGGACTGGAAAAGCTAGTTATTTATTTATTTTTTCTGCTGAAGTAAAATATTGTATATTTAAATGCAACTTTGGAGGATGAAATGAAACTGCCACATAGAAACTGGTTTATCTAAAAGAGGTCCCACCTTAAATACCCAAAGATTTTCAATTGAGTCATTGTCAAGCAATCCACATGGCCTCAGAAAAGTAAGTAAATCCAACGGTGGAGAGCCCCACTAAACTCAGATTTTTCCTCTGCTGTGCACTCACACAAAATATCTAGGGGCGCGCCAAGCTCCTAACGGACCTCACTGCAGATAACACGTGGCACCTTCTGATGCAATGCGTTTGTCAGTCGTTTCTTACTTACGTGGGGCCCAATCCTCCCCTCAATACTTTCCGTCTTCACAACTGCGCCGAAGTATTATATAAAAGACCACCTTATTTTTCACAACTCCACCTTCTCGCTCTCTCTCTAATCTAACCAGGTCCTATTTCTCTCTCGATTTTTTATTTTTTATTTTTCTTTTTTGGGTGAATTTGTTTCTGGGTTTGATTGAATATATTTTTTGGGTTATTTTAATTGTATATTGGGGGTGTGATATGTGCAGGTGGGAATTGTAGGGGAAGATCTGATGTACTTACTGGGGGATCTCAACTATACAAAAGATCATGATGGCCCTTGAACAAACAGGTTCGATATATTTTTTTTCAAGGGGAAAATTGATTAAATTTGTACTCTTTGCAAAATTTGATCTCACAGTTACTGGTTCAATTCACAGTAAGATTGTTATGTTCGGTTTCTTTTGGATGGAGAATTATGTTATAAGTTTTTATTTTATGTTGGGTTTTAATCTTTTTGTATTTTTTGAGTGTTTGGGAGCAGTATGTTTGGTGTTATATAATGTAATTTAGCTTGATTAGATGCAATTGGGGTGCAAGAGGGTAAAGCAGAAGTCTTTTGATGATGGGGTATGCCATCTGTTGGGACCGTGTAGATGATTGTAGCCTCTACATCCATTGGGAGATGAATGTGGTAGCATATTGTGTAGGGGATGTGGGTTTTTGATTGCAGTGTAGAATTGAGATGCCAAGGCTGTGCTGTGCTTGAAAAAATTTTAGGATCAAAGAAAACGGAAACTTTTCATCTTATCATTCATATATGAAAAAGAAATCTTTAGGTGTAGGTTTCTTCAATTTCAGTTGTAATTGTACAATTCAGTTGTCTATCTTAAATTCCAATGTGGGGGAGAATTTTTTGAGTTAAAGCCTTTAATACATTAAAGTGTAACTGTACTATCTTACAGAGGAACCTGCCATTTAGTTGTTTGATATTTTCAGTGTATTAAGATTGTTTATTAAAGAATGAGGAGCAGCATAACTGGTGACTCTACAAAATAACATGAAACTTCATTGACCCCTCGAAGCTCCTGTACATTTTGAAAGTGAACTACTTTCTTTTGAAAGTATTTTGAAAAGTTTGAAGATAAGGTGGAAATTGCTAAATTCTGATTACAATCAGTTAATGCTCATTAGAAGAAGTAGCTGATGTCCTCCAATAGCAGAAAGTTAACCATGGTCCTATATGCTGCAATGTGTTGTCCAACTAGCCAATGGGAAAACAGGCCTTTACTGTTTCTGTTTAGGACTAGAAATCCCACCAACTGCAGCTAAGGTCCTGTTGTGGAGTGCTTTTTGACAAACAAAAACAGCCTCTGACTGCATTTGGTAGAACAATTTAAAAGTGATTGTGGGTTATAAAAGCACTTTTTGGAGGAGCACTTGGAGTTTTAGCAAAAAATTCGATGTTCTTCTAACAAAAGCGCTTCTAACAATAACGCTTATGAGCAGATTACTTTCTATAGAAGCAGTCCCAAACGGGCCCTCATAACATCTTATTATTAGCATGTGTCCTGTTGTGCATTAGTTGTTTACTAGATTCTGTAATCAATTTGCACCCATTTTTAGTTACACCATCTTAAAGTTATATGATATTAGTGGGGGAAGGTGGAGATCAACATGGAGAAATATTGCATACATAGGGAGATTTTCTCTTGCCAAACTTTTTGGCATGTTTGTCAATCTTTACCATTAATCAGGTAGAGTCTTGTTTAAATGTGCTGTCCAAATTGGCATTCTGGTAACATGGTATGCCATGTATTTTGCTAGAAAATATTACTATATATGTTATTAATTTGCTCCTGGCCATTTATTTTCATCTATACATTTTACTGGACATTTGTATCTAGCTTAGGAAGTACTCACTACTTTTCTTCTATCTTTCTCTTAACCAATGTGTAGTAGCCACCCAGGCCTTGCCTTTCAAGATTTTAATAACCATTTCACTTTCCCCTATGTTTGGGCTAGTTGGTTTTGACATAGTCCTTTTTCAGCCCTGTTAAGTGAAAGTTCAGTAACTCAGAAAAAAGAATTGCAGCCAAAATACCCAGGAAGTGGTTGAGAGAGTCCTTATAGCAAATGTTGCTTATTCCCTTTATTGAACAGAGGTGTGATAATCCTGTGGGTGGGTTCATGAGGACGGGAAAGGGTAGCCTCCAGCATTTAGCTGCTTAATATTAATTTAACATCACAAAAGGAAATGGATGCAAATTGATTTTTAATCTTTTTTTTTTTTTTTCTTTTTTTTTTTTTCTCTTTTTGAAAAATCCAGGAACTGCAATTTAGAGACTTAGAGAAACCATGGAATTTAGTGCCCTGAGAAGTCCCACTCCCAATATGATCGCTCCAATGGATTGCTTCCCTCAGGTGTGGGTACTACCCTCCACCATGCAGTTGATGTACGATTTATAAAATTAAAATTTAAAAAAGAAAAAGAAAAAAGATAAACAGAAATGAAAGAAAATTAATGTCTATGCCCTTTCTTTATTGTAATTAAGAAACCTAGGGTTCAGGGTTTAGGGATTTAGAAAGCTTTGTATATGAGTCCTGCCCAATATGATCACTCCGATAGATTGCTTTATGCTTTGCCTTCATGTGTTTTTTTTCCCTTCATTTTTCCACTTTGATTTTGTTCAAGTTCTCCACAACAAACAAACTTTGCCATTGCAGAACACTCCAGTTTCTATGAAAACCAAACTCCTTTGATGGGCAAATTTTTTCTGTAGAAGTATACCTGGCCAGAAAATTTAATACTGAAACTAGGTGTAACATAGGAAATACCAAGGAGCAAGAAAAGGAAAGGGTAGACTTCAGGGGAGATTGAGTTGTTTTTTCCAAACACATCCCCCCTCCCTTTCCCTTATCTCTTTTCCAGACATTGAAAGTTGGAAGTTAGAAAACCTAATTTTCTCCTTTTTTCCTGCAACTTGTGCAGTTTGAATTCTTCTCATTTTGTCAGGCTATGAGTAAAAGTTGTTCTTGGCATTTGCCAAAGGTAGCTCAAAATTTTACAGTTTCCGTCTAAAATGAAAAGGCAAAGGAGTTTGAGGCAATGAGGTATAACATGTTCTATGTTCTAATTGAAGATTTAGCATTTGATAGAGTGGATCAAAACTCATAAGAATAGGTTTCTCAAAGCCTGATTCCAACATATTGGACATTCTGTTCTTGGGTTTGTTGATAGTGATTGGTCACCAAATTAACCTATTGCATCAAACACATGATTTGCAATTTCTCTTCTTTTTTTTTGGGGATTTAAAAAAAAATAAAAAAATACTAGAGTCACTTTGTGTTGGACTTATACATCATTTCTAACACTTATGTGCACAAAAATGTATAACATATCTAATTTACATTATATATGCTTTAATTCTGTGAGTAATGCACGTTCTTCTGGAAACTCTTAAAAACTCTTGTTTATTCTTTGGTGTTTGATCTATCATGGTTTATGCCAGTGTGGAATGTTACTTGGTATTTGTGTTTCCTCTAAGTTTATTTCTTTCTGTTGCAGAAAATATGCAAAGGAACTGCGAGGCTTCCTTAAAATGCCTCCACAACAAGGGATTCCCTTACAATCTCCAATGTAATGGGAATCCCATCGAAGGATTTGCAGAGCAAAAAGATGATATTAGTACTCACCCCGGTGGGGATGTTGCTGAGCCAGACCGTCCTGTGGGCGGTGAATTTCTTGAACCTCCAACTGAATGTCACAACAAACCTACCTACCATCATGATTTTGGATACTGGTCAACCTTCCATTTTGACTCTCAAAAGGTGCAACAGTGCCAGATAAATGCTTTTGAGAGCCAGTTTCATCCCTTTCCTGTGGAAAATCGATTTAACTATGTCCCACTCAATATGTTTGCTCAAAGTTACCCAAATGAGTTCCAGTTCCAAGATTTTCAGTATTTTGTGGTAATAGACTTTGAGGCTACCTGCGATAAGGATAGAAATCCCCATCCTCAAGAGATAATCGAGTTTCCATCTGTGATAGTGAGTAGTGTGACAGGCCAACTGGAAGCATGTTTTCAGACTTATGTGCGGCCAACCTGCAACCAGCTCCTGAGTGATTTCTGCAAGGATCTGACAGGAATCCAGCAAATTCAGGTTCTTCCTACACTCGACTTGCTTTTATTTATCCTTTGGAAGGAAACACTTTGTAGACTGCTTAGTATACTCAATGTTGCTACATTTGTGACTGTCAAAAATGGAAATGTTGGTTGAGTATTTTTATGGCCTTTTGTCAGTTCAATAAGTACTGTAAAACTGTAGTTCCATCTATGCTTGGTAGAAATGTTATTGTCCTTAATTTCAACCTCAGTTGGGGTACTTAATTACATGAGCTATGATCCTTCTCCAGTTTTTTCGTTTAATGTTGTGGGTTGTACAATGTAGAAGGTTGGTGGCTCTTTATAATATTATATGCTATGGGCACAGCATGATTTTGCTCAATATTGGTTGAGATGGATTTTCCTGTTTTCATGCCAATTTCTTTTGTTCTGTTTTGTTTGTTTCTTTTTTTGGTATTTAGTTACACATACAAGTTCAAGCCTGGAAGAAGTTGGGTCATAACAAATTGCTGATTACTTTGAACCTTATAGTCATTGTGAAGATAAATCCTATAGGAAATCAGATTTGGTTATGAGTAGTTTCAATTAGGTTCATCTACTGCATAAGTGTTGGATTATCTAATTTGTGATAGAGGATAGATTGTAGTTCTCACCGTAGCTGCATGGCCAGATTTGATGCAATGATGTTTGGAAATGTGCATCCTTCAGCTGCATAAGACTTGAGCACATGTGTCTGTAGGTACTGCGTGGTCGGGGACTGAAACAGAGTAATTGGCATGGAGGGTACATGGAGATTTACAAAAAATGTGATGAGCGTTATGTTCTACAGCTTAATTGGGTTTAAATATAACTAGAAGGGCTAAGGGTTGTCTTGTTGTTATTGGTGGTCTTTCTAGAGGTGCTGGGAAAGTTGAATTTTGCTGATAAAATTCACGTTAGAAAAACAAAAGTAAAAACTTTGTGTCTTTTTTAGTAGCTCGTGTGGAGTAAATGGTTCAAAATCAAAATGAGTGAATTTTTTATATATTTTATATATACAGCCAAAACACACCTTAAATCTATTATTGGGTTAAAATTTGATTTTCTATCCAAAAAGCTGTGATAAACAGCCTGTAAGAAGGATTGTATCTTTCTGCTCCCTGATTGCTGTCTCTAGCTGGAGATTCTTCTCTTCAGTATGACAAGACAGGAAGGGGAAGCTGCTTTTTCTCATAGGATTTGGGACTACTCTTCTGAAGTCACTTGTAATCCTATTCAGCATGACAATAAAAACCTATGTATTAATTTTTATTGAAGTAGGGGTCCATTGGTTGGTGCAAAGTACAATAGCATATTGTAACACAGGACTCTAGCTTCATCTAGTCACTTAAAAAAAAAGATACTATAGAAAGGATACAGATCACTTCTCTTTAGACCTACTTCACTCTGACTAGCACCGGTCTTGTTTGTTGGTTCTTTATGCATATTGTAGCTTAATTAATATTTTGAATCGCTCTTCTTGGACCATGTTTTGGTGTGTCTAGCATTGGGCTATGGGTTTTGAGTTTTTAATTTTTGTGCAAGTGTACATCATTTTTACTCTCCCAACCAACAGTGTGCGAGCCTTGACATAATGGTACAATTGCTCCATTGGGTTCTGTAAGGGAAATACTCCACAAGTGGGGTATGGAGGGTTCGCATAGAGTCTCATTAACTGGGCCACATTTTTTTTCTTAACCAACGAAATTGGAAAATGTCTCGTGCACTTGCCTTTCTCTTTCTTCTTTTGTTAATTTGTAGTTTTGTATGATTTCCCGAGTTTTCAGCTTTTGATTACTCCATTGACTTGAGCTTTTTGTTTTCGCTTCTCATCTTAAATTTTGCGGAGGAGCTGTTCTTTCAGTTTATAGAAGAATATTTCTTTGACTGTGACATGTTTAATTAAATTTTTGTGAAAAAGGCATGCTTTATCTCTTTCTTGGGTGCACCGTGCACTTATGGTTTTACTGGTGCTTATACCAGAAAGTGAATTTGATGATGTCCTGGATGAGATTGGAAAATGTTCAGGTGGTAGGAAAAAAGTATATTCCTTCTTAGACCATTCTGAAAAACTTGACATGATATGTTAGTTGATGTGGTATTAAGACCGGTGGTTAATTATAGATTCTGTGGTATTAAGACGTGTGGAACTAAGCACTTTTTCTCATTTTCAGTGTTAAAAGGATGCGGGGGTTTCCATTTTAAAGATAATAATAAATAAATGGTTTCACGTTAATTTTGAGGATTTCTTATGTTTCTCCCTCCCGAAGGCAAAATGCAGGAATACCCCTCTAGCATAGAGATTTTGTGGGTTTGGTTCTGAAAGTTAAGTTTGTATAAAGTTATAGTTAGTTATTGTTCAGGACAAGTGTGGTTTATATTTGCATTTGTACAAGTGTGTTGTACTGGCACAGTATCTGTGTAAAGTAGTGCCAGTACAACACACTTGTACAACACATATTACTGATTGAATCAAGTGTTGTACTGGCATGTTAATCACTATAGTCTTTGAATGCTGGATGTAATGCTATGAAAATTTGCAACTTTATTTGGTGATAGACCAGAACAAGATTAGATTGTGTTGTTCATGTACACTTTATATGTGTCTACGAATGGTTTCTGATGTTCTTTCTTTCTCAGTAATATGAATCTTGCTCTTTCTTTATTTATTGTGAGCCTTTAAATTCATTTGTTGCTGAATTGGGTATTATTGGCAGGTGGATAGAGGAGTTACCTTAAGTGAGGCCCTTCTTAGGCATGACAAATGGCTTGAGAAGAAGGGAATAAAGAACTCCAACTTTGCTGTTGTGACATGGTCAAACTGGGACTGTCGGGTCATGTTGGAATCTGAGTGTCGATTCAAGAAAATTCGAAAGCCTCCTTATTTTAACAGGTGAGAAATGCACAGATAAAATAAGCTATTGTTCGTTGGAGTTAATTGTGTAGTAAATAGAATACTACATTTAAGATATGATTTCCCCACTCCTCTTTATGCACTTACACTTCCTTTTGCTTTTTAATACTTTTTTATCAATTTTGTTCCTTCTCTTTCCTATTCTACTCTTACCCTACATTAATTTCTTTTTACTTCACTTTTATATTAGTTCTTTTTCTTTATACTTAATTTTCCAACTTGCACTCCATTTTCAGTATTTTTTTTTCCTTTAATCGAGTAAGAAATTAAGTTTTTTTTTTTCCTTTTAATACTGAAAATGGAGTGTAAGTTAGAAAATTAAGCATAAAGAAAAAGAAATAATATAAAAGTGGAGTAAAAAAGAAATTAATGTAGGGTAAGGATAGAATAGGAAAGAGAAAGAACAAAATTAATTAAAAGGTATTAAAAAGCAAAAGGGAGTGTAAGTGGAGAAAATGGGAGTGGAGAAATCAGCTCTCCTTTAACATATATGGAAAACACATCATATATATGTTCTCATATTGTCCTCTTGATCTTCTCTTGATAGATGGATCAACTTAAAGGTTCCTTTCCGTGAGGTTTTCGGTGGTGTTAGGTGCAACCTGAAGGAGGCAGTTCAAATGGCAGGCTTGGCATGGCAGGGCCGTGCTCACTGTGGCCTGGATGATGCGAAAAACACTGCTCGCCTACTCTCTCTTCTTATGCGTAGGGGCTTCAGATTCGCCATTACAAACTCTTTGGTGTGGCAGACTGCTGATCGCCCATTGACATTGAAGCAATCCTCAGAGCACCTGTCACTGCCACATCACCCCCTGAAACTGAAGGATATGAGTATTCCTCTGTTCCAGTATCATCACCCAATCTGTTTCTGTGGGGTGAAGAGCAGCAGAGGTATGGTTCGGAAGCCAGGTCCAAAGCAAGGGAGCTTCTTCTTTGGCTGTGGGAACTGGACCGCCACTAGAGGTGCCCGCTGCCATTACTTTGAATGGTCTTCTCCATGATTGAAAGTAAGAAAGGATTCCTGATCTTTCAAGATCTTATCCTAAGCTTTTTCTAAAAATATCTTCTGTAAAAAAGAGAAAAAGGAAAAAAAGAGAGAGGATGGAAGTAGGGATTGTCTCCTAGCGGAAGCAAACATTTTAGCTGCTTGGTGAGGTTTCTGTTTCAACCCAGAATAGATATAAATAGTTGGCTCAATTGCTAAATTATGTCTGCCAAACATTTAAGTACTCTGAAGGGAGAGCTTCAACCTGTAAAGCTGACTTGATGTTGACAGGAGAACAATTTGGGAGTGAGAGGAATTGGGTAGTCATTTAGGAGGATGATGCTTCTGCATGCTTAGAGGTCAAGGCATGCTAAATTATCTTAAATAAACTATGAAATAGGGAGACTTGGTTTTCTTAATGAAATTTCTAATGGGAATCAGTAGAGTTGATGTGCCCAGTTTGCTTGCTATTCTTAATTCCGAATGGTTTTGGATTGCCCATGGATTGATTGGCATAGTTGTATGTAAAATCCAAAGAAACTTGGCCATTCCCTTGTAACTTACGTTTGGTTTCTCTCGTTTCTTTTCGACATTATTGCGTGCATTGAATTATTAATTTTATTTTTTTATTTTTTATGAAAGAAACAAAACAAAATTACAAACATCCCTACTGTTCCCAATACGTCAAATATCATTTTAACCTGCCACGATGGAAGAAAAATTAGAAAATCAGACACAAGGTTATGAATAACTTGTTTTAGTTTAAATTGGTTGGTCAAAGTAAATCATGTTTTAAAGCTGCAATGGCCGATAGGAAAAGCTCCACCAATTGTAGCATTACCTTGCAAATCTCCTATAACAAAATCTATCTGTCCAGTTCTTTTACCAAACCCATCAAAATGTAACTTATAAAATTGTGATCAAGGAGGCAGCGGTGGATCAGCTGAGGAAACACCATCGATCGAAACCCACTAGAATGAATTCAGATCCTTGGTGTCTAAATACATCCAAAATTACGACATTTACTTCAGACCTTATTATTTATTACTAATTTTTAAACTTACAGAACTCATTCAACAGCGAAACCAAACTCCAATAATTTTTTTTTCTTCATCATTTCATGTCGACGTGGCAATTTGACATCCTTTGGAGATGCTTTTGGAGAATCGGGATACGATTACTTGAACCATAGAAAGGCAAGGAAAAAGGGAAAAACAAAATTTTCATTAAATTAGCTAAGGATTCTCCTACTACCTAACATGGGAAAGGGGGCCTGTGGTGGCCATTCTACATAACTTGGCCGCTCATCATTCAGCACCCCGTGTCATAAACAGAAGAAAATGTATACAACTATGAAGAATATAAAAAACAACTGGATTTACATACACAGAAAAGCTATAACTATACAGCCGTCGGATTATAAGTCAGGTTGCTCAGTTTTCACTGGTGCTTCTAATGACCCATTTTGATTTTGAAGGTAGAGGCTGTTGGCCACCATAGAATCACTGACCAACCCCACATCGACATTGTCGAAGTTGAGAATGCCTCTCAGCTTGCGCGTACTGAAAAAAATCAAAACAAAGCAATACAAAATGCATCAGAGGAAAACATTCATTTGGTAAACCTTGGTTAAATATTTAATAATATCATCCATAAACTAATAATAATAGTATAATATACCCATTCAAGCGGTTGTTAATGGCAGTGAGATCTTTTGAAGGGCTTTGATACGCATGGGTGCTCTCCCCAACACAAGCATAATAGCTTTTTGAGCTATGCGAGATCAAAGCATCCATCTGTGGACAGTTCAAGATATCAAATTTGCCTGAGTTAAACGATTGCCTATAACATGTCACTGAGCTTCACTAAACCCCCATAGCAAGTAACAAATTGCAATGTTTGACCCATCAAAGACTGTTGAGATTCAAGATTGAAGTAATAGAAAACTAGTTAATGTTAAATAAATTGGTGACCAAAACATGGTACCATAACTTTGCGTTAAAAATGACTTCTTGATTCTAAGAGGCAATTCATATATGTGAATCAACATGTTAGTGGTAAAAGTAAACAAAACAATTAAATAAAGGAAAAGCCATGATTCTAGAGAACTAAACAACTAAAGAAGTACCTTAGATGATCGCAATGGAGAGACATAAACATTGTGTGCTGCAGATACTTTCTTTGGAGACATATCAGGGAGAGTTGGAAAAGTGGACACTTTAGGTGATCCTGGACATTGAGCTAATTGGCCAGTAAAAAATACAAAGATGAGCTTATTAGGGAAGGGTGGAGATGAATATTCCAAAAGAAACAGAAAATAAATTGTGGCAGTTACACATGAGTTTTAACAATCACATACCATCATTGTTATTATTTGCTTCAGGAACTACGTTAGCTCTTGTGGTTGTTGGACCAGCAGATCCTAGCTCAACAAGCAGAGATTTCACAGAAGGAATGAATATTTCATTGTAAAATGTAATGACATCGACGTGTTCCTGTGCTGGCCTCTGTTTCCAAAACATGAGAAGGGTTGGGATCTATCCAGAAAACTAACAGTCATACAGTAAAGTTTAGGCAATATACCCCATTGCGGCGTGCTGGAGGCCAATCAACATACACACTTCGAAAAACTAGGGATTTACATTGTGGTTGCTTTCTATAGTTGTGTATGATTTCCCTAAATGTCAGACTAAGTTGAGAAATCTGCAACCAGAAAACAGTGAATGTGTAAGAAAAGAAGAAAATTATTTAAATCCCATAAAACTGTCAGAAGTAATATCACACCTTTGCAACTCCATAAAAACAACAAAGAATAATCTGGTCGATATGGCGGTTAAAAAAGAGAGATGTCCGCTGAACGAGGATTTGTTGAAAGAGACGATAAACATTCTCTCTGATCTGCTGAGACAGTTGCATCCTTTCAACCATACCATTGATTCTGACAGCCGCCAGCTTGACTATCTAAATACAAGAAATGTACAACGTATAAAGCAGAGGATAAATTGTAACGAAGCAGAATTATGAGGTCAAGTGGCTACACATGCCAAACAAAAAGATCTTCATTGGTATATGAACAATATCTAGAACACACATCCTCTTCAATCGGGCAGATCCTCTGATTATTTACAAGAAAAATAAAACGAAAACTATTTGTTAGAAAAGAGCCTCGCACCTTGCTAAAGAAAATACTAATTCCAGTTTCTGCACATGTTTCCCCTCCACCTCCTGGATTTGGCCGAGTTGGACTGCACACAGGAATTTCAGAAGTATAATACCAATAAGAGAACAAATGAAGCAGTATCACTACCAACAGGTCTAACACCAATATTGTCCCCAACTTAACCAAACGCACATGCAGGTGTGGAACTATTCACTTATTTATTTTATTTTATTTGGTCAAGTTTCCGATGTGGGACTTTACATTCTTCAACAGTAAGTTGCTACAAAGAAATTAGATTTACTAGCTCCTGGGACAGCGAGACTGATACCTGGCAAATGCAGACTGTAAAGGAGGCGGTGGCAGCTTTGACTTAAGGTTGCTTGAGGCCAGAAGACGATCTTTCACAGGCGATGTAAAGGAATTCCGCTCCAGTAATACACTTCTATAATCCGTGCAGAGTCTCTTTGGAGACCTGATATCTCCATTCTGACCTGAAAATTAAGAATAAAAAGATGAACTCACCACTTCAGCACATTACTAAATCGTCTGCCACTAAGTTGTGTAAATCCATTTCCAATGTCCATGGACTTACGTGGGCCACATTAAATAGAGGGACCCCCATTAGAACTTCAGATTTAAGAAGAGGTGTATAAATACTATATATAAAGTAAATACCTGGTGAATTCTCATGCTTCTGTAAAGAAGGTACTGGAGGCAGCCCTCCACATGAGAAGTTAATTTGCATGGCAATTTCATCCAAAGATGGCATAGGTTCTGCTAATAACATAAGACGATTTATTTCTGCTGAGAGAGCTGGTCTTGCAACAGTCAAAGAATTATACATCGAGGAACCCTTTTCCCATACCATGCTCTCCAAAAGCCGTTCTTCCAATGAATTCAAATGTCGCCTTAATTCTCTTGGGAGAGATTCCTCATGTCTAATGAAGCTCTCTATCACCTTGCTAAGATCAAAAGCTGTAATACCTGTCCTCTCTAATACTGCTGGAAACAACATTGTGACAGTCTTATGTGTTGCCAGGACTAACTCTGCAGAGCAGGCTAGCATGCATCTATGGAACCGCTCATTTGTTAATAAAGAGGTCAAATTCGTTGCATGCAGTATTTGAGCCTCTGCCCTACACATTGCCTCCAAAACTCTATAATAAAGTTTGAGTGCTTCCAATCTCCGTTGTTCTGCCCAGATGTTGTCCATGAGGTTAGCACCTTGCAGGCTACCAGTTACACATCGTTCTCCCAAAGAAATACTTGGAAATATAGCCTCCAATATTACTTGTGCCCTGCGTATCACATCATTGGTAACATCCCTATCACACGATGCCAGGAATCCCTCCAGCTCAGTTGAGGGTTTCGATGGGAGTGGAGAAATAAATGTCCGAAGCCACTTTGCCGTTGTCATTGCAGTGCTCACAGGGGTAGCTACCATCTTTGAATTAGCACCACCATTAACATGAGATGCAGGAGAGTGATGGGGAGAGAGTGGACTTGTAATTGTCTTTGTTGGGGAGGCTATGGAATCAACTTTCCTCTATGATAACAGAATATATGAAACTATCAACAAATGCGCTCTACACAAAATGGAAGCAATGGAAGAAACAAAGAAGAACATTCAAAATAAAAAACGCATGGACCTGAATAGTGCAATTTATTAAAAAGCATACCTTCACACCAGATAAATTCATGGATCCTCCAGAAAAGCTCCTTGAACCAAGTAAGCTATCTTCTTCGTTGATGAAGACTCTCTCATCAAGTTCACCCTTACTCCGAATTGCATCATCATAATCTTTTTCTAGAATATCTAAACTGGATGACAATGATGGCTCCTCCATAAGACCTTCAAAGTAGGTCAAACCATCTGCATTAAACAGGAACAGATCTCAGAATCATTGATAAATGACAAAGGAACCTGTGATTTGTATCAATCACTGTACAAAGGAGAAAATTGTCAAACAAACCTGGATCCATATTCTCTAGATTTTCATTTTTACACTCAGATGCTGAACAGGGCTTCTTCTTCAGAATGTCTGCTATTAAAGCATTAGCCATTTCCATTGTATTTCTCAACTCATCTTCTGAGGTGTCATAAATGTTGCAAAGGGATGCAAGCAGGTCCACACCTTTATCGCCTTTCTTCGCTGAATTGGACATTAACCAAATCAGCTCCGACGAAGAATGCCAAAACGGAAACCCACCCCAAAAGATAAAGGGAAAAAGCATGGGGGAGATGAACAAAAGCCAAAGAAAATTTGAAAAATTGAACATCCCTCCTTAAAAATGAAATGAAAAACATACAATACACCAAATGAAAGTATTACCAAAGTGTGTTGAATCATGGATGCTGAATTTTCTGAAGCAAACAGGAACATGAATAATTAAAATTGCCTGTAAAAGGGAAAACCAAGTGGTAAGAGAAAATACATGTTCATGTAGGAAGCCAAAAAGCATATATGTATGTACATAAATATATACATATATGTATATACATAATATAACGTAATGTTTTCACACTTCTTAAGCAACCTATCTCTTGTTTACTGTAAAATTGAAATTAATATTATGTTTGACCTTTCAAGTAACTGACTGCCATCCTAATATCACTAACTAATATAAGTAATACAGTAATGCAACTGACCAAAATGGCAACCAATCCATTTGCGCAAGTCAACAGGTCCTTAAATCGGCTGAATACGTGTACACGAAGGGCCAAAAACAGCAACCATCCAAAACGATGATACTCCGACACATAGCCAGTGCCACTGGCAACAGCTGACTGCTTATCGGCATTTGCATCACTTGTCAAGAAGAATTCGCGGTATGCACGTTTGTAGTACCTTGAAGCATTAAAAATTTATGATATGACTATCAGCTTAAAACCTCTCACATAACGAAAGCAATTCATACTGAACAAAGTGCAATGAAACACATTTATTACATGTACAACGAAACATCAAACATGACCTCCGCCTAAAATGATGCAGCACTATGCATAGTTCGCAAAATATATGAATGAAATTATGCTGCATATGTCCCTTGGATCATCTCAAATTAGTGATCTGGTCTGAATTAAATGGAAATCAAACTAATGGTAAGTTTTCATCCATATAATGTTAATTTTGTGCTAAATGTCAGTGTGGAGCATGCAAAAACATGGATTGCCAGACTGCATAGGAAACACACCCCTGTAGGTTCTTAGTGGTTTCAGCATATCAATTAAAAGTTCATGAAACAGAAATTAGATAGACAGAAGATCAAAAGGAGTCCTCCATAGGGGTGTTGCATGATGTACGACAGGTTTCAACCATGTAGTCAACTATCCTAAAGATCAAACCACACCACTTTAGCGTACTTTTCTTTTATTCATTTCCTATTGTTTTAAGTCTTTTTTCACTAGGTCAGGAAAAGCTTAGAAGCATGAAAATGAATCCAAAGGGCAGGAAAATAGATTGAAAGGTAGACAGTAAGTTTAATGCAACCCAGATTTCTAAATATATGTAATCATCATGTTACAGGGCAGAAAAATCATAAATGCTCAGGAAAACCCTAAACCTTAAGTTTTTAAAGTATAAGAAGTCCATACTGCTCACCAGTCACAACTCAATGTATTTACTAGAAATCAAGAATAAAGCTTAATAAACCACTAAAGCAGCGTTCCTAGCATCAAGTTAAATCTTCACTATTCAAATTAATTTCATGTACCTATAGCATTCAGTGACAAGTGACAACAGTTAATAGTAGCATGAATTAATTCATAAAGCTCATCACTAAACTGGAAGCGTAATATTTCACAACATAACATAAAAACCAGGTTGTTTTTAACACCATATACTTAGGATTTTCTTTATATATATATATATATATATAAACAAATTAGTTCTGGGGCTATTAGTCAACCTTAAAGAATTAAGTGAAGATATCAAAGAAGTTGCATTACATATTTCTTTTATCATCCCTTTTGTAATTAACATTATTTCTAATCAATTTCACAGTCCTGCCACCCATTTCCACTACAGCCTCATAAACGTTTTGCCATGTCAAGCCACTACCATTAATTTCCATATCTGACATCACCACACATGCAATACCACTTTATTAGTTTCCCTAAGTATAGAGATCTTACACAAGATAATGCAAAATTTTAAGAGAGGAAAAATTCTTAAACTATCAGACATAATAATACATCAGGCACAATGGTGCAGAAGAAAGGACACTCACTTGCTTAACAGGCTCAAGTACACAAAATTTGCCTGCAACTCTTTTGCCTAATAAATTAAGAAGTCAAACTCATGAGCAAAGGATCAAGAAACAGAAAGTCCAAAGAAATAACAACACAGTCTTTACAAGCATAAGCTAACTCTTTGACAAGTCAATACCTCAAGTTTGTTTTCCCAATCTATGCCATAAAGATTACTCAAAATTGGGCCAGCCTTAACAACAAACTGAGGAAGCTCCTTGAAAAAATCTACAATGCTGTAAAACACCCAAAAAAAAAAAAAAGATAAGATGACAAGAATTGACGAGAAGCTAATTGTAAGCTAAAGGCGAAAAAACAGATTGGCAAACAACATACTTCAGCTTCACAGCTCTCAAAATTTGGAAGAGAGAAAAACCATTATCATCAGAGCTCAGCTGAGAATTGTCTGAATTCTTCTCACTCAATGTTTTCACGGAGTACAAAACAAAGGCAAACCAGAACCTTTCTGCTTCTTCAGGCTGTACAGAAAAATGCATTTAAGTTACAACGAGTTCAGATTTAAGCAAGTCTTCCAGCAAAACTATCCAAAAAGATATCACCTCAGACCTTATTTCAACATAACACAGATAATGGCTATACAATGGGAAAATGATTAAAACACATACTGTTCCATTTCCAATAGCCGAAGCATTTGATATTAATAGATGTTTCGTTTCTTTGAACAGCTTCATAGCTTGCGTGTAAGGATTCTCATCCAATGACAATCCATTCTGAAATTAGAAACCATATATATATTCACAGGAACTAAAATCAAGAAATGACAATGGAAACAAAGAAAGAAATTCTAAAAGTAAACGAAAGTATAGTTTATAAACTAAACGTTACAAACAAATGACATTTATAATAAGAAACAACAAAAGGATAAATTCGATTACAGTAAAAATGATAAAAAGTGGCAACCTTGCACAAATCAGTAAATCGAGCTCCGACGGGGTCTGAATCTCTGCTTTCGGAATTTGAGCTGTTGGAAGCTGAAACTTCATTGTTCGTATCTTCCATCTTCACCAAAGCAGGTGGACTCATCTAAACCCTAGCTGAACCAAGCCAAAAATCAAAATTACCACCAAAAAAAAAAAAAAAAAAAAAAAGGAAGTTCATTTCAAGCGACAATTTCTAATAAAAACAAAAGAAAATTGAAAGGTTTTTACGTGAATTACAGGATGCAAGTAAATGAATTGCAAAACCCCACTATTAAAAACACCCAAAATCCCCACATCCATGCCCAGTAAATAACGCAAATTTCCAAAACCCAAACCCAAATTCTCACTGTGCCCAACCCGTTTGGCAAGTGATTTTGTTGATCTCTCTCTTCGGAAAAATTCAAGCCAAGTTTATACTCCAAAAAGCAAAAAAAAGTAACATTTCAAAGAATAAACAGCCAACAAGCACAAAAAGCATGACAAAAAGAAAACGAGACCCAAAAATTGCATCTTTTAAAAGAAAAAAGAAAAAGCATACGGAGTTGCTTTCGAGGTGAAACCCGTGGAGATCTATCTATCTGATCTCTTACCCTGAGCTCTGAGACAGCAGTAGATCTGTCAATGTAACACACAAAACGACGGCGTTCCAAAGCAGAGCCCTCTCTCTCTCTCTCTCTCTCTCTCTCTCTCTCTCTCTCTCTCTTCTCTCTGTGATTTCGAACCCTATCTATCTTCTCTTCCTTTCTCTCTCTAATTGGTTTTGGTTTTAGGCCTTTTTTGGGGGAAACCCGGCATGCGGTCGCGCGGGAAAAACAACATGCCATGCCATCATGAATCACATACATACATACATCCGCAGCCAATGGCATTCGGCCACGTAATCCGAGTTAGGTGGTTTTTACCGCCAAAATTTCTCACCGTTACGACAGACGAGATTCGCTGCGCGGAATGTAATTGAACCTTTCCTCTGCCGTTACGGCACGGTGACGAAAGCGTTTACTGTTAGGTACATTGAGGTATAGTCCTCTCGGTTAAAACGAAACGGCCCACGGCCCACATGTGGGGAGGGGCGGCGCCCACTGGGGTTTTGTCGTCTTCCGGCATCTGAATGTCGTTTTCTTCCCTTCAGGGCCCACTCAACAGCAGCATTGCTTTAACTTTTTTGGGACATATTGATTCAGCCCATACCGAGGGTGTATTTATGAGAGTTTCTACAATGAGGAGTTAAAGTGAGGAGGTTATTTGAGGAGACCGATCCGACCGTCAAAACATTTAAAATATTTAAGTCCCATGATATCTTTACATTTGTTTATGGTGAGATTTGACCTCCTCAAATAACCTCCTCACTTTAAGCCCTCATTATAGCCTTTCCAGTATATTCACAGGACAAAAGTTTTAGTAATTGGACAAGAACGCCCCTCTTTTTTATTTATGAGCGCCGCCCCGGGGAGGGACAGGATCTGACCCGAATTTCATTTTAGAATCCGAGCCGAACTCTGTGTGTGTCCGACACTTAGAGGGTGTCAGGTACAATTGACCTAATTGCCCTTCTAATTAAAATTCCAATTTTATTACAAGTTCAACTTTTGCCGAAAATTCGACAGAATCTCTCATGCAATTTGATCATTTCCCAAAATTTCAACATGTCAACAAAGCATACACAAAAATATCTCAATTGCCAGCATGCTTCCAAATCATGAGTAGGATAGGTGTCGTGGTTTTTTTCCTTAAGAAACTTCTTTTAGCTTTAAAGAAAAAGAATGAAGATGGTGATTATTTCAATATAGAGGTGTCCTAAGTAACCATACTCAGCTGAAAATGATAGAGAAACTAAAATATTTTCTTAGTTA
The DNA here is from genome assembly GCF_000346735.1 of Prunus mume. The sequence goes on from NC_024130.1 coordinate 3,674,826, forward strand.
TACTCTAAATATAAATCTCTATATTCTACCATATTTATGCTAGCTAAGTAAATAATAGGAAAATGAGAGCAAATTTTGGTAATGACTTTTATGCCTAGTTGTTGATTATTTTTTAGCTGAGAGAAATGCTTGAATATATATAGTGGGAGTGTAGTACTTTTCTTATACTCATAACTTAATCATATGATTTATAATATGTTCTGTTAGATACTTCAATATTTCTCTAACTAAAGCTTGAAGAACATATGAGTTTTTAGATTTTTTCTTGAGTATAATTTTTTTATTGGGCTCACTAGCCGCTTTTTCTTTTTCCTCTAATTTCATGCTTAGATCTTGACATCTTAAATTAATAATTCTAAAATTTCTTACTATTGCCTCCTACTCATGCTTTAACTCTTCATATTTTGTCAGCAAAAAAACAAAAATATATATATATATATATATATTGTTTTGCTCTTCCATAATTATAATTATAGGCTAAAAATTCTTGCTCAAGGGCTTTGATTAGTTTCTCATGCCCTTTTATCATGCTATCATTATTATTTATAATATTCTAGATATTGCAATCTTCAGTTAGTGACCCTCGTAGAAGAGGAAATAACACAACACATTCATCCTATGTCTACCACATCAAATTCGGATCACGTAATTTGGTAGCCATAGGACATTCTGAAAATCGCTTTATTAGGCAACAAATCTTAGAAGTATCACAGTTTCAACCACACTTATTGCAAAGAACAGAAAACAAATGGTTGGAGAGGCTTTTCTCTCTCTGCTTTCATCCAGGCATTGCGCCGCGAGATTCTTCATGGGAGGGAGCTCATCGACTTGTTCAGAAGAAAAGGCACTTTCCTTATTGTTCAATTTTTTTTGAAGGCTATGGGTTCAAAGAAGGAAATCTAGTTTTACTTTGGGTGGCAGAGGGGTAAAACTCCACAAGCTGAGAGTTGGCTGTCTTTGTGTCTGGGGAATTTTGTTTTACAATGGAAGGGGAAGAATCACATAAAAAAAAATTCTTAAAAGAGCGTTTATTTATTTATTTTGCCTTTCCATATTACAAAAGCACTTCCATAAAATCACCCTTTTGCACTTTCAGTTCATTATAGTTTTTGGACCTTTGCATATAAATAACACAAATCATGCCAATTTCAAGGACAGAAACGTTGACCAAAACTGTATCAAGTCTCAAACCTTTGCATTCTCATTCCGAAGAGTATATATGAACACTTGCAAAATGATGACAAATATGAAGATGTGATCATGTGAACGCACATAAGCCCAATCAGGCAAGATCCTTCAAAAGAACAAGAAAAACCTCAAAATTGCTACGACACGCAAACCCAGTCGGTTCAACACAAGGACCACCTCCGAACTCTTTTCCATGTACTACTGGTTCAATTTGTAAACGCAGGACACAACAAAAAATCTGATAACTTAGGTCTTTCCTCTAACTAAAGAGTTTCTGAGTTCCCTTTCGCCAGACACCTTGGACAGGCAATCCTCCAGCTGAGTTACCGCTCCCATCTAATCGCTCATTACCAGCATCTGGCTGAGGATCAGAATTTCTGAGATCTAAACGTGCTGCAGCAGAGCCATCACCCAGTCGGACCCTATGAAACTTTGAGGATTTCTTACGCTGCTTACTCCCTCCACCGCCATCCCCTAAATTTAGATTAGATCCACTACCATTTGTCTGGGAATCCTTTTCGCCCCTTAGTTGCACTAGAGGTTGACTGCGGGAGTTTAATTCCTCTTGGTGCTCATTAACTAACAGCTTTGATTTTTCTTTGGCAGCACGGTACCCATCCTTTGGCAACACCTCCACTGCTTCAGAAGGCCTGTAGTTTGATTGAAGTTCCCGTACAGAGCTAAGAAAGCTATCTGCTAGTGTGTTCTTAGAATTGCTGTTTTCAGCCTCTGAAATCTTCCCTTTACCTTTCTTAGAACTATCACCCTCTTTCAAACGGACACTGCCCCGAGACCATCCATCGCCTTGTGCAATATTGTTTCGAATACTAGCATTGTAGGCATCGATCAGCTCTTTCTGCTTCTGACCATCAGGGCAGAGTCTAGCCAAGTCAAGGACAAGATGCGACAAGCCAAACTGCCTCACAAAATCTAAATATATTTCTGTGGCGACTAAACCTTGACGATACTGTCCAGATATGTCTTTAAAGGTAGTGTACTTTTCTTCGTCAAATTCAAGAGCGGCACGAATCCTTTCCACCAAAGACTTATTAGCAGTTTGAACATCCCCCACTTTCAATACAGCCTGGCTAGTTGTGGGCAACTTACGCACTGGTGCTGCAGAAACTGGAGGAAAATCTGAAACCGAAGGTTGAACAGATCCATTTTCAACCAAATTCGGAGCTGATGTAGAGTGGCTGATCCTACCAGACTTGGTTTTGCTTGAATCCCACAAAGAACCAGATGATGATAACCCATGTACTGTTGCCTGTCTCGTCTCAACTTGAGCCTGAGCGGAACTTGCATAACTAGATGGTCTGGATCCATTGTTCTGACCAGAACCGCGCAAAACTGGTGTCTGTCTAGTCTCGACTTGAGCCTGAGCAGAACTTGCATAACTAGATGGTCTGGGTCCATTGTTCTGACCAGAACCACCAGATATTATGGGTGAAACATTTGTTGTAGGCCAAGCATGAGCTGAACTAGTAGGTTGTACTACAGACCCACGCCTTGCTGCTGGCCAAGCCTGACCAGAACTATTAACAGCCACCTTGCGGTTGCTCTTGCGCCGAAGATGTGCTGCCATGGTGTTATTAGGCAAACCATCCGAGTCAGATCTGGGGTTTGATTGACCGCTGCTAGGTGCCACTGAGAGGGGAGGAAAGGAAGATTCCTCCAAAGGTGCATTACTAGAACTATGCCCCAAGGCTTGACGATACCTTGAAGATGTTTCGATATCCGTTGTACTTAATGATTCAAATGGGTCAATGATTGGATCAATATCGCTTATATCTCCAAGATGTGGAGCAACTTGCCCACTGGAGGATGAAGAATCATGGAATGTATTTTCAGCATGAGCTGTCTCCAAACTTGCTTGAATAGCCATAGAAAGTTGGTTTTCAGAAGAATCACGACGAAATGTCCGACCTCTTCCACCTCTTCCACGTCGATGATCTTGCTCACTTGTTCGTTGATACCGGAAGCTGGTTGGTATCTGTTACAAAATAAAAATAATAAATATATGAGATAAAAGAAAATTCACAAAACGAAACAAATATATAAATAAAAAAGATGCGAGAAGTACTCAGCCTAGCTGTAAAATGGAAAATGCAAGACAAGAAGGAAAAAAAATAGAATATTTACCTGCAAAGCAGCATTACGCTTAGAACGAGACAAACGCCCTCCATGTTCAATCGTATTATGCCTCTGAAAAATAAAAAATAAAGCAAAGTCAAAATACTTAAATGCTACAAGATGCAGGAACACAAAAAATATCTCACGTTCTAAAAATTCACCTTCATTTCTGCTTCAGATTGAAAGACAACAAACTTTTTGGAGAGGCAGGACTCATCTTCACATAGGAAATGACCATGGCGGAAGTGCATCTATGACATGAAAAAAAATAAATTCAAAACTCATACAAGGCACTGCAAACAAAATAAATAACAAAATCACCAATAACTTGCCTCCAGGTCATCGTAATTCTTATAATATTCATACTGTCCAGGATGCTGCCTGCATTGATCAGCATAGGATCTCATATGAGCTTAAACTTATTCTACATTACAATCAAAACATAGCATTCATTTCAGTAAAAGACGGTTTACTTACCTTTGGCATATATGACAAGTATAGTGTTCAGTAGACATGTGGGAGTACAGTTCATTATCCCCGTAGAATGGGGTTCGGCAAAACTCACACATAGGATGTCCCATGAAGCCACCTCTTTCACTCTCAGTTCCATCCACTTCAGAGTCACCCGAGTTTATATGCTGATTCAATTGTGCTCTAGTATACAATTTTTGTTCACAAATAAACACCTGTGTATAAGAAGCCAATGGATTACACACAAAAAAAAGGATAATGAAGAAGACCGAAAGGATACAATAGAACAAAAGCTCTGCTTAAAGTGTAAATATACGATAAATCTCAAGTCTCATAGCAATCATGTCTATGGATTCTACCTTCCTCCCTTCCAAACATAAAGAGCACATGAACAACCTATGTTTGTGAAATAAATGGCCCTTCAGCTGTTCAACGTTCCGAATCTTCCCCCGACGCTTTGGGCCGTCATTTGATTGCTCCTCCGTCTTGTCACATTCGCTGCATGAAAGCTTGCACATTGCCTTGATCATCTTGTAGTGGTCCACGTCATCAAAAAACGCTTGTGTGTCCTCATGGTACCAATATGATCCCACACGACCCTCCCTTACTTCAGATGGCAAGACTGAGAAGTCACTAATCATCCTTGTATAATCTCCTAGAGCCTGCAAAGATAGAAAAAGCACACCATATCACCAATCTATCATAAAGAAACCAGAAGCAGAGAAGAAGACAGTGTAAAACATCAATGGAACGGCGGGAAGGGATAACATTTAAAAGAACATCCTCAAAGCCAGAACAAAGAACATTCAGATTCTCCAAAACACAAAAATTCAAATACTTTCGAGCTGCTACGCGTGCTAAAATCGCAAATTTTCAATTATTATTTGAAATTTCAACACAGAATCGTAAATTGAAAAAAGAATCAAAACTCGAGATAAAGAAAAAGCCCTTACCTTGGTGACGAAAACGACGTCGGACTCGGTCTTGCAGATGCAGCATCGGCGATCCTGGCAGATGAAGCGGAGACGAACGACGCAGGTGGAGCACACCTCGCGATGTCCACAAGCCCCGTAAGCGACCCATTCGAGAGCATCGGCACACACAGCGCAGCTATCATCCATGGCTATCGTTCGCTCTCTGTGTGTCTCTGGGATTGGAGAACGAAAACCCTAATTCGGTGGTTGAAGACGGAGGAGAGGGGATCTTAGGGTTTTTGAACGGAGAAAATAAAACAGATTGAATTCTATAATTTGAGTATCAAATTGAGAAGGGATGCAAAGACTGAGTCGGTGGAGAAATTGCAAAGGTTTTGTATTGCTGAAGAGCCTTGAAGGCGGATGCTATACAACTCCGCAAAGACGTTGGAAAGTGGAGAATCCTGAATGAAATAGTGAGGGGGCAATTCCGTAATAAAGTAGGACTTCGTCGTCTAGGTAGGAGATAGGATTGAGAATTTGGAAAGGTTTTTTCGTTTTGTTTCCCCTTTTTATTAAAATTTGCGCAAACGAAAAAACCCGTTTTTAATTATATTTTGTTATAATTTTACATAAATAAGGTAAAGGTGCCGGTGAAAACACAAAAATAAGAAAAAGATTGTATGATTAAAGAAAATTATTAACTGCTGTAAGGAAGGTTCAAATATCCTGGCAAATTAAATATTGTTTTTAAACTTTTCATGCTAATGCTATCAAATTCGTATCCATACCATACTCATTAGACAGTAATTGTTTTGTCTCGGGAATTTTTTTTTTTTTTTCACACACATGGGTATTATGGGAACTTGAACTCAGGACCACTTGGAAGCACATTAAATGAGGATAATATGGTAAATTCATATTTTTTCATATTTAAAAAAATTAAAATTAAAAGAAAAATCAGATAATGAATCCTATTTTTATGGAACACAACTACCCATTATCTTTTTTAATTCTAAAATAAATTAAAATTTTTTTTTTTAAAAAAAAGGCTCTCACAAGGCGCAGAAGCGCGTGCCGAGAGGATAGTATATATAAATAGTATCACCAAACGGCTATATCGGTTTTTTAATTTTTTTTTTATAAATAGTTTAGCTTTTTAGAGTATATCCGCTCGACTATACTTATTTTGACACGTCGGCACTGACTGCTGGGCGCGTCCTCCTTTGTTTGTTTTTAAATAAATAGTATAGCCAATCTAGGATTTTTTGTTTTACCTTTTTAATAAATAGTATAGCCGCCCGGCTATACTGTTTTTTGTCACGTGGCCCCTAGACACTAGCCGGATCTTTTTTTAATATATATAAATAGTATAGCCGCGCAGTTATACCTTGTTTTTTATATTTTTTTAAAACAGTAGTATGGCTGATTGGCTATACTCGGTTTTTTATTGTTTCTAAAAATAATATAGCCGACCGGCGATACTCGATTTTATTAATGTTTCATAAAAATTGTATAGCTGAATGGCTTTACGTGAGGATTATTATAATAAATTGAGAATCTTATGAACAAATAAAATTTGAAAACAGGGGGAGAAAAAGAAGAATATAACATCAGTTAACCAAAAAACACACAACCAAATTCTATATAAAGAGAATTTCGCAATAAAAGAAAGTATAAGTTGGGATATAGAGTTATTTACACTCTCGCTCAAATGTTTGACTTTTCACAAAACCCCCTAAGGTTTCGGAAACATGAACACCCTCCGAGGTTTCAAATTGTTTTTATAAAATCTCTTTTCGTTGATTGTTGGTCCAAAACTTGATGGTTTCATTTTAAAAAAAGTGTGCAAATGACAAAATCAACCTCAATAAATGTATGTGCAATTTAATCTCAAACTCTAATTTTGTCATTTGGAGAAAAATTTTATATATAAAATCATCAATATTTTGATGAAAAATCAACGAAAAGGGGTTTTGTGAAAATAATTTAAAACCTCAGGGAGGGGGTGTTTGTGTAATTTCCAAAATCGCAGGGAGTTTTGTCAAAAATCCGAAAACCAAAGAGAAGTGTTAGTATAAATATCAAATTTGCCCTCACTTAAAAAAAAAAAAAAATCAAAACACAACTACTTTACTTTAAAATGACAAATACATAGAACAATATATATTAAAATAAGAAAGAAAATAGGTTGCGCGTCCAAAAAAAAAAAACCTTATCTGATTTCTGTTATTATTTTGCTTTATTTCATAGGGTTGTTATTCTGATCACAACTTATGTCCTTTTTAAGTCACAACAAATCCTAACTTGGTAGCCTTTTTGCAGGCTCCCATCTTCTTCAGTGTTCTTACACATCTCCACTCAACTCACACACTTTAATCCTTTGCTACCTTGCACCATCCCCTCTAGGGTCAATGTTTACATTGACCACTGGTCTTACTAGTCAACAATTTCTATTGTTTATCTCAAGGGCAAGATAGACATAAAAAAAAATGTCATGAACGTCAATTGACCTAAGTGGATGATACAAAAATATCCGGTTAAATATGACAATATTTGAATTGTTTGGGCTTGATTCTAAAAGCCTCTTTTGTAAATAACTCTTGATATTTCATGCTTCTTCCAAGGTTTGTGGTTACGATTAAAATGAATAAAGCAAGGTAACGTCACCTTTGTTCTTTCTCTTTTTCTTTTTTTGGGTAAAGTTGTTCTTTCTTACTTTTTCTTTTGCTTTACTTGAGGGGCAAGGGGAAGTAAATATAGTGTGTGTACTATATTTGACCAAGCAACTAGAAGCAAATCTAAGTAAGGCAAAGAATCCAACATTCGAATATTACAAGATGTGTAGACTCCCTCTCACCTATAAAAGGAGACCACCCTCCACTTAGGAAGGGATCCTTAGGTTGGGCTTGATCTTTAGTAATGGGCTTCTCCCTTCTTCCCTTCATCTTTGGGCCTAACCCCTTATACAAATGTAAAAATATATCATTATAATAATGAGAAAATATTTCTCCGTAGACGTAGCTTATTTATTAAGAGTGAACCACGTATATCTTGTCTTCTTTATATTTATCGTTTGCCCAAATCTTCACACACATGCTGAAGGTCCTCACTTTCACCCATCATACTTCATCTCTAAGTTGGACTCACTCTTGGCTGTCCATTGATAAGTCCATAAATTTACATTTAGGTACTCTATATACTTAGTTTTTGTAGGAGAATTTGATTTTAATTTTTTTTAAAAAAAAGGCTCTCACAAGGCGCAGAAGCGCGTGCCGAGAGGATAGTATATATAAATAGTATCACCAAACGGCTATATCGGTTTTTTAATTTTTTTTTTATAAATAGTTTAGCTTTTTAGAGTATATCCGCTCGACTATACTTATTTTGACACGTCGGCACTGACTGCTGGGCGCGTCCTCCTTTGTTTGTTTTTAAATAAATAGTATAGCCAATCTAGGATTTTTTGTTTTACCTTTTTAATAAATAGTATAGCCGCCCGGCTATACTGTTTTTTGTCACGTGGCCCCTAGACACTAGCCGGATCTTTTTTTAATATATATAAATAGTATAGCCGCGCAGTTATACCTTGTTTTTTATATTTTTTTAAAACAGTAGTATGGCTGATTGGCTATACTCGGTTTTTTATTGTTTCTAAAAATAATATAGCCGACCGGCGATACTCGATTTTATTAATGTTTCATAAAAATTGTATAGCTGAATGGCTTTACGTGAGGATTATTATAATAAATTGAGAATCTTATGAACAAATAAAATTTGAAAACAGGGGGAGAAAAAGAAGAATATAACATCAGTTAACCAAAAAACACACAACCAAATTCTATATAAAGAGAATTTCGCAATAAAAGAAAGTATAAGTTGGGATATAGAGTTATTTACACTCTCGCTCAAATGTTTGACTTTTCACAAAACCCCCTAAGGTTTCGGAAACATGAACACCCTCCGAGGTTTCAAATTGTTTTTATAAAATCTCTTTTCGTTGATTGTTGGTCCAAAACTTGATGGTTTCATTTTAAAAAAAGTGTGCAAATGACAAAATCAACCTCAATAAATGTATGTGCAATTTAATCTCAAACTCTAATTTTGTCATTTGGAGAAAAATTTTATATATAAAATCATCAATATTTTGATGAAAAATCAACGAAAAGGGGTTTTGTGAAAATAATTTAAAACCTCAGGGAGGGGGTGTTTGTGTAATTTCCAAAATCGCAGGGAGTTTTGTCAAAAATCCGAAAACCAAAGAGAAGTGTTAGTATAAATATCAAATTTGCCCTCACTTAAAAAAAAAAAAAAATCAAAACACAACTACTTTACTTTAAAATGACAAATACATAGAACAATATATATTAAAATAAGAAAGAAAATAGGTTGCGCGTCCAAAAAAAAAAAACCTTATCTGATTTCTGTTATTATTTTGCTTTATTTCATAGGGTTGTTATTCTGATCACAACTTATGTCCTTTTTAAGTCACAACAAATCCTAACTTGGTAGCCTTTTTGCAGGCTCCCATCTTCTTCAGTGTTCTTACACATCTCCACTCAACTCACACACTTTAATCCTTTGCTACCTTGCACCATCCCCTCTAGGGTCAATGTTTACATTGACCACTGGTCTTACTAGTCAACAATTTCTATTGTTTATCTCAAGGGCAAGATAGACATAAAAAAAAATGTCATGAACGTCAATTGACCTAAGTGGATGATACAAAAATATCCGGTTAAATATGACAATATTTGAATTGTTTGGGCTTGATTCTAAAAGCCTCTTTTGTAAATAACTCTTGATATTTCATGCTTCTTCCAAGGTTTGTGGTTACGATTAAAATGAATAAAGCAAGGTAACGTCACCTTTGTTCTTTCTCTTTTTCTTTTTTTGGGTAAAGTTGTTCTTTCTTACTTTTTCTTTTGCTTTACTTGAGGGGCAAGGGGAAGTAAATATAGTGTGTGTACTATATTTGACCAAGCAACTAGAAGCAAATCTAAGTAAGGCAAAGAATCCAACATTCGAATATTACAAGATGTGTAGACTCCCTCTCACCTATAAAAGGAGACCACCCTCCACTTAGGAAGGGATCCTTAGGTTGGGCTTGATCTTTAGTAATGGGCTTCTCCCTTCTTCCCTTCATCTTTGGGCCTAACCCCTTATACAAATGTAAAAATATATCATTATAATAATGAGAAAATATTTCTCCGTAGACGTAGCTTATTTATTAAGAGTGAACCACGTATATCTTGTCTTCTTTATATTTATCGTTTGCCCAAATCTTCACACACATGCTGAAGGTCCTCACTTTCACCCATCATACTTCATCTCTAAGTTGGACTCACTCTTGGCTGTCCATTGATAAGTCCATAAATTTACATTTAGGTACTCTATATACTTAGTTTTTGTAGGAGAATTTGATTTTAAAGGGACTTATTACTTTATTTTCTTAATTTTCAACTTTCCAGAGCAAGTAATTTGTTTTCAACGGAAATATGACTTTTTGGTGGAGTTTTAGTACAAGACCAGTTGGAGATGAAAGCTAAGATCTTGGAGATGATTGTGGAATTTTTCTAGAATTTTTGGAGCAGCCAAAGAGAGCAGTCTTTGAAGTTAAGTCAGCATAAGGTGCAATCCCGTCAAAACTGTGTTGCTGTGGAAGAATGATTATTTGAAGACTTCCCTGATTTTTCCTTAAGGAGTGTGATATATGGCTGGAAAGATAAGATAAGGGCCTACAATTTACATATTTTTCCCCAATTTTCTTGAGGAGGAACAACCCCAAACGTGCATACAAAGTAACTAACGTGTTATCCCAATCCAAGTAGGAAGATGAGTCAATTACTTACCCATTTTGGATTTATGCTTTAATTAGGTTTTTCTTTATTTTTGTGCTGTTGTAAAATCTAGATAGGGTAGGAACAGACGTGTGGTGTTTTTTATTTAGGCATGAGAAACAACTCCTTTGGGAGTTACACACGCAAAGACTAGGATAAATTAGAGACGCCAAAAGAGTACCGCAATTGGCTAAGTTTTATTGTTTCTACCTTATGTTTTTGTTTATGTCGAATTCTATGATTATGTGTAACTAATTTTCTTTTGTTAGGGCATGATGTAGGCCCAGTATAATCTTTCTTATTTTACCTATATATTGATTGCCGTTTGATGTTGGATTCTTAATCACCGTGCTTAATAACTTGGATGATTATCTTGATGCTTGATCACCACCTAGACTTTTAATTGAGTTAATCGGATGCAAATTAGATTAAATACCATACTTAATTTGAGGCTTGCTTCTTGTGATTAGAATTTGTAATTCGTCTAGGGTACATGCTTGTTGGAGGTTTTCACAGATCTTAATGAGTTTCTATGTGTTGATATTTGACCTAAATACCTTAGGCAAATTGCATGTAGGAATATACGAGTTAGCCTAAATACCATAGGTAATTCATGAAAAAAGAAAACTAAGCGGTGACATCAGGTGGTTAGTTAATAGGTAGGTGAATAAGAGGCTAGATCGGATTATTAGTGGTGAATTCATTGTCCTAGTGCTGTTATCAATTTGAATTTCTCATCCTTGTGTTTCGTGACTTTCTCCTTGTTTTTTCTTTTAATTTCGTTGTTCATTGAATCATTCTTTCAAAAATCCCTATTGTGTTTACGTGAGTATGCTACGTATTTAATTTATTGTTTATATAATTAGAGTAGTTAAAGTATTTTGTGAAGTAAATTAGGTTAGACTAGTTGGAAGTTGAACTCAATCATCATGGGAATGACCTCATATTTGCCACACTAAATTACGATTGACCTTGTACACGTGCGAGTATAATTTGTGTTTAGATTAATTTTTATAATCTCCATTTTTCAGGTTGTCTAAAATTCACAACATCCATTTTTAAATATCAACAGGTCTGCGTTGTCTGTGGGAAACACGAAGAATTCTGTCATTCTCCTCTTCTTTAGTGCCCTTCGGCACCCTTACAATCAGTATCACTTAACTTGCCATTCTGCAATATCATGCTGGAGCAATTGTGAATGCTAAGCAACAATTGCAAAAGATGACATTTCAAGGGAAGCCCACGTGGCCCACTTCCATGAGATAAATGGCATGTTCATAACCTTTTACATTATTTAATATTGGAGGAGAGAACCATCCATGGCATCAAGGAAAAGCCAACCAAAATGTGGCTATCACTTTGCATGGCTTGCATGACCAAGAGTGAAACCATCATCTCAACAAAATTCAAAGTGCCGAACGGTAATACCACCATTTCAAGTCCAAGAGGAAGCCCATGTAATTGGCCGTATGTCAAATCATGAGCCCTTACCATTCGACACCCATTTGAAGAGCAAAAAATATAAGGACTCAACCTTTATTTGCAAGCCTTTGTCATTCAACGTATGCGATGCCTTCGGCACCCTGTCATCATTCGGCGTGTGTACACTTGCAAGTAAACTAACCAATTACGATTATATATATATATATATATTTTACACCTCATTTGCTTTTTTAGTTGTTGATTTCCTTGAATTAAATTGGTTGTTTTAACTTGTTTTGTGAGATTTGTGAAGGAATTGTCAAATAGGAGAAATTGAGGTCAAAAGAGGTAAGAAGATGAAGATTGGAGATTAATTAAAAAGAAGCTAAGTCATTTCTTTTGTCACAAGGAGTGTTGTCAAATTTCCTAGTTCAAGATGGTTCAAGTTTTACCAAGTCAAATAAGGAGAAATAAAGAAGACCCTATATTAGAAGGAATCCTATTTTTATAATAATTGTAATTATATCTTAGATAGGTAGGATTTCTAAGAGTATTATAAATAGGGAGTTTCGGCTATTGATCAAAGGATCCTCCACCTTCAAATTCCTACATATTCATCCTCATAGCTGAAGCACCCAAAGGAGAATCCAAAGAGAGCTTGCGCAACCTTGGGATTCTACTTGGAGAATTTGGTGCCTTCCATGTCTTCATCAACCATCATATTTCTCAACAAGTCTTTCATGAACTAATTTCTTTTACCAGGACTACGATGTAGTCTAACTATGTGATAGATTCATATTTTGCATATATAATCTATCTCTATTTGCATTGTTTTCTGTAAAATTGGTTAGTTTAATGTGTTTAGTGAGGATTTTGTAGGCAACCGTTCCTAGCAAGGGTTTGGAGCGAAAATTATAATTTTGGAAGCTTAAAGGATCAAAATGGGTGGAATTATCAACTCAACGAAATCTCAAGAACTCACTTTGTCATTTCATCGAACACATGGAGTGCATTTGTGCAAGTGTCAATTTATACCCACAACTGGTCTCAGTGACCAGCGCCAGAAAGTTTAGTTAGATAAATTTACCATTATTTTGGAGCCGAAATTGTGCGAAGACCAGTAGAGGTGCTAGTTGATGTGCTTTTGCAGTTGCCTATTTCTTGAAGAAGTTTCCGTCGTCCATTGTCAAAGTTGGAGAAGACCCATTTCGTGCTTGCTAAGGAGTTGTCGCAGAATGAAGTATTGGCATTTGCTGAAGCAATGGCTGGGCTTTATTAATCAAATTCAATATTGCATGGCTAGGCTTTAGATTTCGTGAGATTCAATATTACATGGCTAGGCTTTCTTTGCCGCATCCCTTTTTCTCTCAGCCAATAGGAGAAGTGCAACCTTCGAGTTGTAAAAGAATTAAAAGAGCCTCAGCAGCAACACTTTCCTCTCCTAAAAAGCCACTTTCCTAATTCCATCTTTGACTTGGAGATTTTATTTCTAAGTCCCAGCCGCATCTTTTCTCTTGGTCGAATGGGTTTTGGCTATTTCAAATATTCCTATTATTTCTTTACTTCCTAAAACAAATTTTCCTTATTTCTAGAAGATTTCCTTGGCCTATAAATACAAAACTTTAACCTAAGAGCCAATACCACCTTCTATCATATAAAACTTTCATACACCCAAAAAATATACCAGAGAGAGCAAAGAGTTTGCTACTATAGTGCTTTTGGAGCTTACGAAGGTGTTTCTGTCTAGAATCCAGAGATCAAATCCATTTGGCAAATCGGTTTTATGACAATAATTCTTTTGTTTATCTTTTCTTTTGTCATGAACTAATTTTCCTTGCTAGGGCTGCGATGTAGCCTAACCATGAATACTTAATTTTTATAGTTATATTAATCTCTTATTATTATTCCATGTTGAGTATTTCTTGCTGTTCTTAATGCTTTAAATATTGAGCTAATATTTAATTGATTTGATGATCCAAATGGAGACCGAGAGGAGATGTTTGATGTTTGCTTCTCATAACAAATACCATGTCTTAAATGAGTGCCTAAGAGGGACTAACATGACTCATGCAGTTTTCTTACAGGTTCTCATAGAACTTAATGGGTTCTTAATTTTCTAAATCCGTTGCTCAAGAGAGAATGTCCTGTTAATTGAGAATACTTTTGGTTGAACTCGAGAGGGGATATCATATGAATTAGGAGAAACCAACTATCAACATCCGTAGTAATTATGGTTAATTGGTTACAAGAATTAAGTGGAATTGGTTATGGTGAAATCAGATGCTCTAGTGTCTCATCAACTTGATTTTCCACCGTTAATTAAATTGTTATTTTTCATATTTGTTTTAATTTAATTTAATAAATCAATCACTCTTATTAATCAATTTTTCAAATAAACTTCTGAATTAATCATAATTGGTACTTAAAAAGAAATTACAGTCTTTGTGGGAACGACACTTCACTTATCTCTATATTACTTGTGCGGATTGTGCACTTGCAAACATTTCACAACACTATGAATACTCAAATTCTTTGATACTATTAATTTTATTTATCTATTCATGTTGAGTGCTTGTTACCGTTCTTAATGCTTTCAATTAATTGGTCATTAATTGCATGATTAGAAGAATTGGGTTGAAGCCAGAAGAAGATGCCTAATAAATAGCTTCTTGTAACATGTACCATAAATTACACAGCCGACTTGGAAGATTAGGTTATGGTTTGTGTAGTCTTTAATGTTTTCCATAACTGGGAATAGAGTGGGTTGACGGTATGGAACACAACTAATATAACTCTGAAGAGAGTATTGGCAAGGTAAAGGAAAACGATTATCAACATGTTAGGTAATTAAGATTAACAAGCTAGAAAGATTTGGGTATGATTAGTTAGGTGAAATCCGTGTCCAAAAGCTTTATTATCTTTGTTTTCATCTTTTACATTGTTTACTTACTCTTATTTTACTTGCTTAATTACATTTTCGTCATCTTAATCCTCTTATCGTCTAATTCAAATATAATTAGAAATAAATCACTCCAGCATTCAATAGATTAACTTCATCCCTATTGGAATGATACTCTATTTACCACTATATTAATTTGAGTGATATTGCCCACTTGCAATTAATCACATCAGTGTGCAATGCCTTTGACACCTGGCCTCTCCGACGCATGCGATACCTTTGGCAACTTGTCATCATTTAGCGCAAGCGATGCCTTTGGCACCCCGTCATCATTCAGCGCGTTCTAGCCAAAACTGCTGAACGATAAGAAGAGAAAGTTACATGTGGTAATGCCTTCTCAGGAACATCACTCTCCAAAAAGATAAGTGGAATATCCTTGTCCTTTTCTATTTCATTATTCTATTAAAAATGCATATTTAATTAAGATTAACATTGAGCAAGTAAAAGCCTTATCTGTGGCCCAGGTGCCACCTATCATCAACTTCAATAAAAGGCATGTGCACTTGAAAAGTGAGGTGACATTAATATATGGATAATGCTTGGCTTTTGATATATCAGAAGTCATTCCTCATATTCCTCTCAACACAAGATGTTGCCTCTTACAAAATGACACCTGTTTTTTTTTTCTTTTCACCGACTTTCTCTCTCTTCTCACCCACTTGCCTCTCCTCTCCTCTTGTGCTCTCTCTTCTCTCATCTCTCCATCTTTTTTCCTACAACTTAGATCTGAAGAAGAGAGAGTGACGCAGGAGAAATGGCTATTGGAGAGAGAGCGGGGAATAGGGTAAGGGGAGGTGACAAGGAGATGGAAGATGGCGGTCGACGTTGATGCCGAGGATGGAAGATGGCAGCGATCAGGAAGAGAAATGGGCTGAAAATTTCTTCTAAAGAGTTGCTGAGGTCTAACCCAAGGGGTGGAAACCCAAATTATGAGTTTTGAGTCCAAAAATCTTCTCCAACCCATGTATTTTGGGGGGATGGAAATTTGAGAAATCTCAAATTTGGGGTAGAATTCCAGTCCAAGTATTGCTTGGATTGATATTTTATGTGGGCCCGAACTCTGTTTTTTTTTTTTTCTGTCTTGGAAGCCCACGTGAAGACCAAAAATTGCTGGGCCTCACATGACTTTTGCGGTCTACCAGCAACTTGTGCAACACAGCCCGCATGACATTTGATTCCATTCCAACGGCTATATTTTCAAAAAATCTGTTGTGTTTTTTTTAAATATAATTCCAACAGCTATATTTGTAATTAACGATCAGGATTAATTTTAGGCAATCTGAACGGTAAAATTTCACATCCAACGGCTCAAATTTAAATCAAACTGTCAAAATAATATTATAATTAATCTAGATCAAATCCAACCCCAAAACTTATTCCAAACTCTATAAATAGCCATTCATTTGGTAAATAATCCACCAAAAATCTTTTTTTCCTTTCTCTCTTTGTTATATTTTTTCATTCTACTTTCATTCTTGTTGAGAATGGCCCCAAAACCCCAAGGAGGTGTGAATTGGAAACCACAAGAAGATGAGGCATTGTGTAAATGGGGGGTTTCTAGCTATGAAGATGGGGCTATTGGCACGAATCAATCAAACAACTCATTTTGGTTGTGTGTGTACCAAAAATTTTTGGAAAATGATCCAGGCATGAGTGGAGCCAGGGTACAATCACCGCAAGCTATTGCTTTTCGAATCAACATCATCAACCAACAATCTTCTCTATGGAAGGCATGTATGACAAAGGCCAATTCAAGGCATGTGAGTGGCTCCAATCTTGAAGATGTGTTGAGTACCCATTTTTATCAATGCTTAAATTTATAATTCTAATTCTTTTCAATTATTAACTTTATTTTTATTTTATTTCATGGGTAGTATATGAATACAAAAACACTTTTCTTGAATGATAATAAACCTCCGAATAGGCCTTTCAAGTTGTATCATGCTTGGTAAATCTTAAAAGATTGTTCAAAATGGAACGACCTATGTGAATCTCCCACACAAACATTCAAAGATTCTTCTCATAGTGGCAATACAGTCAATTTGGAGGAAGATGAAGATGATGTGGTCATGCCCACTCCAAAGCCGTTGGGAAGAGATAAACAGAAGGATGAAAAAAAAGAAAGGGAAAGGTGTTGAAGGTTATCTCAACCAAAATGGAAAGTTCTTGTCTGAATTGGATCAACAAGGAAATGAGGTAAAAAAGGATAGGAGGTGAAAGTTAGAGCTCCTACAAGAGCAACATGCCTATCAAATCCAACAAGATAAGGAGGCCAATGAACAGAGGATAATGTTCATGGACCTATCCAAATTTAATCCAAGAAAGAAGAAGTATTGGAGGAATAAGCAAGACGAATTTATTGAGGCCCAGAAGAATATAAGTTTCCCCTACAATCCATAAGACAACTCTGGAGACTATTATCCAAGCCCTCCACATAGTGGTTATTAATTAATGTTTATTTGTAATTGTTGTTTATCTTTATTTATAATTGTCGTTTATCTTTATTTCTAATTGTTGTTTATCTTTATTTTTAATTATCGTTTATATTTATTTGTAATTATTGTTTATCTTTATTTATAATTATCGTTTATCTTTATTTTATGATTGTCGTTTATTTTTCTATGATTAGTCTTTTTTTAAATTTAATGATAAACCACATAATTCATTAAAATCACACAACCACTTTTATAATTTAAACACAATTTCATAATTTAAACACACAACATAATTTAAACATGCTTACATAATTTAAACACACAACATAATTTAAACACAAAACATAATTTAAACACACAACATAGCTCATTGCCCCCTCTCCTTCGCATCTCCAAATGTGGTTGATCAAATCATTTCTTAGATTGTGATGCACTTGCGAAGCACGAACTCTATTATGACGAACCATTTAGTTTGAGGTAGTTTGTCTATCTCGGTTTATATCGTATGTGGACGTTGGCTCAAGCTCATAAGCAAGTCTTGCTCTTGCTCTTCTAGATGTTCGTGGACAATTATCATCATCATCAAATTTTGCTACTAGATCCTCATACTCATCCTCAACAATCATGTTGTGCAATATTATGCATGTCATCATGATTGAAGGAAGTTGTTCTTTATGCCACATAAATTCAGGTCCCCTAACAATTGCCCACTGAGTTTAAAGTATTCCGAAGACTATTTCGACATCCTTCCTATAAGCCTCTTGCTTTTGGGCAAATAGTCTTTTTTTTGGAGTATCCGGTTGGGAAATCGTCTTAACCGATGTAGCCCAACCCGTAGATACCATCAGCCAAGTAATGACACATATTGTATTCATTTCCATTGACAACATATTGGATATGAGGAGGCACTCCATTGACTACATCATTGGACAACGGGGAATGAGCTAAGACGTTGATATTGTTGTTCGATCCGGCGATCCAAAAAAGGCATGTCATATCCAAGTGTCATACGAGGCCACTACCTCTAGAACGACATTTGGCTTATGCTTGTAGTCAGTAAACTGACTTGCCCAAGTAGCGGGACAATTCTTCTATTCCCAATGCATGCAGTCAAGACTGCCTAATTTTCACTACTACAATTATGGGAAACTACAACGCGTATTAGACGACGGTAAAACTAAAAAGCGTCATGTTTTTTAAAATTATGAAAAACCACGACAGTTCCTTCTAAACCGTCATGCTTTAAAATAGCCAGATAAAAATGACGACGTTTCCTTTCTAAAGCCGTCGTGTTTTAAAATGCGCTAGACAAAATTTCACTTAAAGTTCTAAATTTTCACACGAAGCCCTATCTCTCAAACACTCTTATCTCGAGACCTTTTCAGAAAACCCTCTCTCTCTCTCTCTCTCTCAACTCCCTTTCTCATCTCCAGAATGCCATCTCCATCGTGCTGCCTTGGTCATCGAGCTCGCCATCCACATCACAGATCTCGCCGTCCAGGTGACTGTGGTCACCATATCCCTCGCGTCCAGGTCACTGAGGTCGCCAAAAGTATCGTCATGGGTAAAGCCAGACGATATCTTGGTTTAAGTTTGAGATATGACTTTATCTTCGTTTTACTTTCCTTAATCTTAGTTTCATGTTTTTTTTTTCCTTCGGAAGCTCGACGACGCTATCCAATGGTTCTCTCACCCTCTGGCTGCAACTCAGATATGAAATTAGCCTGACTTTGAGGGAGATGATGACGAAAATGATTGTTGTAGAGTTTCAGACAACGAAGATGACGAAACGGCTGCTGGTTTTGATAAAGACTAATTCTCGAGGTTGCTTCGGAAGGTTTCGTTGGCGGAAGAGAGGTTGTACGCTCAAATGTCGTATTTGGGGAACTTAGCATATTCCATTCCTAAAATCCAGGTACGCACACACCATTCCCCTTCCCATTCCCAGTTTCTATAAATAAACAATCCTTCCTTGTAGTTTAAGATGAACATTTCTGGTTTAATTTGATTTGATTTGATTTCCTTTTTTATGAATCATAATGTGGATCTTTTATGTGGCTTTCTTTTTTGTTTGGCTTTATTTTATGAAATGATTCCTACTTTTAAACTGAACAATTTCACAGGGTAAAGAATGTTTGCTTTTCTGTGAGAAGCCAACAATTTCCTTTTTGTTTCAGATTTGATCGCCTGACCAATCAGTCGAATTAGGCCACCCTTTTTCAAATTATAGTTTTATTTATCCGTTTTTATACAATGGATTTTTCATCTTTATTATGGTTTGGATCTTGTTTTAATGTCTCCAAAAATTTTCAATCATGCTCATCTTTATTATAGAGCACATAAATTGTGTGCTCTGTTGATTTTTAGTTGGGGGTGGTTTGCATTTTTGATACCCTCAGGTTCAGACATACTACAGCAGGTTGAGGCCACTAAGCTATAGAGGTGCAGACATATTTGTGTTAGCTTTGTCTTTAATTAGTAGGGCAAGCTATGAGAATGTTCTCAAGAAGGTACTGATTCCATGGCCAATACTATTTCCTTTTTATGATTCTTGTTACCTTTTGGGTTGGGTGGTCTTTCAAATTGGGAAGATGAATAATGTTTCATCAAGTATTGAGTTTTGTTTGTCATATGCTTGGATTTGGTGTTTCACTGACTAAAGTTCTTCAATTCTAATATATTTCTCAGTGGATGCCTAAACTTCTTCGATTTTCACCTAATGTCCCAATTGTTCTTATTCGGACAAAGCTAGGTAGGCATCAACTTTGGCAATTTTGTTTCAAGGAAGAGGTGAGTTGTCCATTAATATATCTCTATGTTTGGTTTGTTTGCACAGAAAAACAAACCATTTGCGAGTGAGTACCCTATTGTGTCAATTGAAGATCCTTTTGACCAAGATGACTAAGAACACTACTCCAAGAAGACAGCTGAATGTGGAGAACAAGTACAAATTGTGGGAGATACAACAACTATAGGTTAATACTTTGGATATGGTGTTTTGTAATTATAGGTTAATTCTAAGGATATGGTATTTTGTATGGATATAGTAGGAATCTAGATTGGTAAACTATGTAATTATTATTGAATCTTTAAGTTTTATGAAAGAAACAAATTTTTAGCATATATATGTATGGTATGGGTGTTTTGGACCTAAACTTATTGTTCAAAAAGCATTATGGTTGTTTTTCTAGTTAAAATCGTTGTAGAGAACTATTGGAAACCCCAAAAAAAAAAGAAAAAAAAAGAAGCTAAAATATGTAAAATCACTGTCATTTTTACAGATAATAAACGACCGTCGTCTTTAATATGAATAAACGACAATTTTTTAATAAACCGTCGTCTTTAATATGAATAAACGATAATTTTTTAATAAAACCGTCGTCTTTAATATGAATAGACGACGGTTTTTCTAAAAGAACCGTAGTCTTTAAAATTAATAGACGACAGTTTGTAGTAAAAGCGTCGTCTTTACAACTAATATACGATGGTGATTTACCATCGTAGTTTGACATTCAAAAAGATGACGGTCAATTTAACGACGGTTTTCAAAGGCAAAATACGACGGTTTTTTCCCGTCGTCTATTTCAATTTTTGTAGTAGTGTTTGCGCAGCATCACTATCACTTCAAAGCTTCATATATATAACAAAACCCCTTTGTCTGTTGAGAGAAGTGCCAAATGTTTTTTGCTGAAAAGTCATCTACCCACATAGGAATTATATGCTTCATTGCTCAAAGCTTATTGTGGCCCCATCCACGTTTACAAAATTAAAAAGAACATGTGGTTTGAGCAAAAAGAGGCTAGGACTTGTCTTTGGCAACAGTGGGCCAACACCCACTAAACTTGTGGTTGCCTACCTTTCAACATTCTGCCCACCACTAAACTTATAGTGACTTTTGGTACCTTGCCCTTCAGTAATCCATCATGATGATCAACACCTTGTTCTTCAACAGTTTAAGTTAAGATGCTAGGATCGGCACGTACAAAGAACTGGCTTAAAAACTCTGTACAGAGCTACGTGCAAGTTTCTCCCTTCAAGATCCTTCTTACTTGAGAACATGGGGAACTGGAGGTGGTGCACCACACAACTTGGAAGAAGACTAAGATATTGCTCGGTTAGTGCACTGAAAATTACAAGTCCCCAAGTAAGAAGTACCTTCTTACTTGAGAAAATGGGGGACTACTGTTTGTACCATATTTGACCAAGCAACTAGGAGCAAATCTAAGTAAGGCAAAGAGTCCCACATTGGAATATTACAAGATGTGCAAACTCCCTCTCACCTATAAAAGAAGACCACTCTCCACTTAGAAAATGATCCTTAGTTTGGGCTTGATCTTTAATCATGGGCTTCTCCCTTCTTCCCTTTATATTTGGGCCTAACCCCTTATACAACTCTAAATACACATAATTATAATAATGATAATATACTTTTCCTTGGATGTAGCCCATTCATTAAGGGTGAACCAGTACATCTTGTCTTTTGTATATTTATCGTTTACCCAAATCTTCACACACATGTTGAAGACCCTCACCTTCACCTATCATCAATCATACTTCATCTCTAAGTTGGACTCAATCTTGGCCGTCCATTTTTTAGCATTAACATGTAGCATCTTTCATGCAAATTGTTCCTATTCAAACCCTAGAACCATTATCAAATGGACTCTTCCAGAAGCCAAACAGAGGACTCTTCCAGCTTGAGTGCAAGTAGTTCCTGCCTGTGAAAATATAATAACACAACTTGACATAAATAAATAAGGGCTAACGACAAAAGACCCCTTGAAGGTTTAGAGTCATTCTCAATATAGGGCATGCGTTTTCAATTTCATCAATTTACACCGTAATGTTTTCAAATTTGATCAATTTAAGCCTTCCTTTAAGTTGACCATTTGGTCAAGCATTAACTGATGATGTGTCCACTGTGGGATCCATCTACTAACCAATCTCTAAATTTTTTAAAATAAAAAATGATAAAATAATAAAAAATTAAAATAAATAAAAAAACCCAGCCCCTTCCTTGAAAACAACCCAGTGCCCGCTCCTGTTCCCCACCCCCTCTCGCCGACGCATAGCCACACCATACCCATTTCAACAAGCTCCTCATTTCGTCCGCTTCCGTCTCCTCTTCATCTTTTTCCCTACTTGTTAGGGTTCTTTCTCAAAGCTCTTAACCCTCATCACTCTTATTTCAACGTTTTTCGTCTTCAGCCCTTTTTCTCTTTGCTATCTCTGGAGGTTTGTGCTCTGAGGAACAGTCATGTCTGCCCTTGTTAATTACAATGGTATGTTTCTGTGTTTTACTTTTTGTGGGTTGATTTTGGTGGGTTTGGTTTAATGGGAGTTCTTCGTTTTGGTCTAGTTTTACCGAGTTGGTTTCAAGGTGTAATCTTTATATCCAATTCATATGGATCAATATGTCCTCTAGCCTTAATCTTTTGCTCCCTTATTGACTTGAGATTTAGCTTTCAAACTTAAGATGTGGATACTTGTAGCTGATTTTAGTTGTAGTTTTGGGGTTTTCATGTGATGATGATTTCTATTCTGCGGGTTCTTTTTACTCAAATCCTATGAATTTGGGTTGCGTGTTGTCAATTTGGCTCCTATATGTATTACCCTTCTAGCAAGTGGGCTCGCATTAAAGTCAGGAAGCCTTCAATTAAAGTTCTTCTTGATGAATGTCTCTTTGAGATCTTCGGGCACCTGGATGGTGGTAAAGAGAGGAACTCATGTGCATGTGCCTCTAAAAAGTGGCTTATGCTCTTAAGCAGTATCCACAAGGTTGATCTTTGCAAAAGCCCAATTGCAGATACGGTGATTCAACCCTTGAAGCTTGACAATTTAGATGACACTTAAATGACCACTGGTGAAGAAGACCAAGAACTGGAAAATGATGGTTACCTCACAAGGTGTTTGGAAGGGAAGAAAGCAACATATATTAGACTTGTTGTTGGGACCAATAGTCATGGGGGAATAGAGGGGCCACTGGGTTATTCGGCATGGAAGGGGATTTTTTTATTTTATTTTAAGTTTTATTTATTTATTTATTTAATATTATTTTATCATTTTATAATTTTTTTAGAGATTGATTAGTAGGTGGATCCCACAATGGACACGTCATTAGTTAATGTCTGACCAAATAGTCAACTTAACGGAAGGCTTAAATTGATCAAATTTGAAAACATTATTGTATAAATTGATGAAATTAGAACCTTATAGCCCATATTGAGAATGACCTCAAACCTTGAGGGGGTCTTTTGTCGTGTGGGCCAATAAATAAATAAATAAATAAATAAATAAATATCCTAGCTAATCCTATATCGTTTCATACTAGAGTGCTTTATTGGCCATGTGGGTCTCACCTGCCCACCCAATTTGAAGTCAACCCACAAATCTTATTGTGTTGTACACATTAGTAGAATATGAAACAATAGGTAAAAAGTCACTTTTGCTCATTGTAGTTTATCACTTTTATCATTTTGGTCTATGGTGTTTCAATTTTATCAATTTTATCCTTCTAGTTTTCAATTTAAGCAATTCAAGGACAATCCTCAATTTCTGTCAAATTTTTTAAACTTCCAGTACATGTGGAAGGGCAATTCCATCAAATTATTAAAAAAATTAATTCCTTTTAAAAATAAAAAATTTAATAATAAAAATATATATTCTTCCCTCTCTCTCTCTCTTCCGCTCCCCCTCCCCTAACATCAAACCACAACCCACCACCCACCACGAACCAGAAAACCGGAAGACCGGACCGAACCGAATAGAAAAAACCGGAAAAGAAACCGGTTGACTAAAAAAGTCAACAAATTGACACCGAATCGGACCGGACCGGTTTGAACCGGTTTCGATTCTGGTTTTATATACTACAGAACCAGACCGGACCGGTTATATTAATTTTTTATTTATTTATTTTAAAATATCTTATATTTAAGCCCAATTCAATTTAACCCAAATAAAAAGCCCAACTTTAAAATCCATGTAAATTTTATTTTCAAAGCCCATTCCAATCCCACTTAAACTCTCTATTTTTTTTCCCTTTCTTTTCTATTCCCAAAGCGCCCCCTCTCTTCCCAAAACTTTCTTTTTCTTCATTGCCAGCAATGCATGAGACTTTGATCCCGTTTCCCCTATTCTTTTCCTTTCTATATTCTTTCTTCTCTCTCTTACTTTTCCCATTTCTTTTCTTTTCCTCTTCATTTTGTCTTCTTTTTCTTTTGTCATTCTCTGATCTCTCTCTCCCCCTTCCCTTTTTCTTCATTCCTCATCCTTTTTTTTTCCCTGTTTCTTTTTATTTTCTTCCTCTCCCTTTTCTTTTTTATTTCTTCTTCTTCTTCTCTGCGACTTCTCTCTCTCTCTCTCTCTCTCTCTCTCTCTCTCTCCCCCTCTTTTCCTTTTTCTTTCCTTTCTTCCGTTCCCTTTTCTTCTCTTCTTTTTTCTTCTTCTTCTCTGCGACTTCACTCTTTCTCTACCCTTTTTTTTTCTTCTCTGCAACTTCACTATTTCACTCTCTCTCTATGTGATCTAATGAAGAGGATGAAAGAGAGTGAAATAGTGAAGTCTTCTTCATAGAGAGAGAGTTCCTTGAATCGAGTTCTTGCTATGGAGCCTTCTTCATATGCTGGTAACGAAGATCCTAGGACTCGATTCAAGCATCAAAGTCTCATGCAAGGAGAAATCTGGTGTTGTATTTTTTTTATTTTCATTTTGTGGTTTCATTAGATCTGATGTTGTATTCATTTTTATGTGTGAGTTTCATTAGATCTGGTGTGTTTATGATTTCTGGTCTACTTGGTATTAGATTGTTTAGGGTTATTTATATGTCGGCCATATGAGAAAATGAAAGGAAAAATCGAATATTTTTTGAGCAGAAAGTAAGAATTGTTTATCCAAATTTATGTTTTTTTTCTTATTGTCTATTGTGTATGTGACTTGCTATAGAACCGGTGCAAATCGGAAAACAAGACCGAAAATTACTAGTTTGGCTTGATCCGGTTTCTCTCCTGTTTTTTTCAAAAATCGGACCGGACCGGACCGAATGAACAGTATCGATTTCGGTTCCGGTGTGAGCTGCGAACCGGACCAAACCGGACTGCGCCCACCCCTAATCCATACCACCCTCCCACCACAAAACTTCGCAATAAACCTAGAACATCCGACATCGACCAACGGAGAGGGGGTGATGTGTCTTATATGTACATGACCACCTTCATTTAGTATGAGGCCTTTTGGGAGCTCACTAGCTTCAGATTCCATGGGAACTCTAAAGTTAAGCGACTTTGAGCTAGAGCAATCTCATGATGGGTGACCCTTTGGGAAGTTTCTTGTGAGTTCTCAAAAACAAAACCATAAGGGCAGGGGCCTAAAGTGGACAATATCGTGTTACGGCGGAGCCGATCCGGAATGTGACAAAACCCCACCTCTCTCTCTCTCTCTTCTCCCAAATCCAGCCCTTGGTGGGATGCAAATGAAAGTTGCTTCACAGCCATTTCCCTTCCATCAGAAAGTGTATTGTGCACCCTATATACAGAAATACAATTCAGTGACATGAAAGGGAATAAAAAGAGAAACTATCTTTGCTTCTCTCTCTCAACTTATTTTTGTAAGAAATCAAAGTCATTACTTTAAAGCAGTAGAAATGATGTAAAATAGATTTCACCTTATAAACCGGTCCATATCCTCCCTCTCCTAGCTTATTTGAAGGATTAAAATCTTTTATTCCAGCTCTCAACTCAGCATAACTGAAAGTATTTGGTCGTTCACAAAAAAAAAAAAAAGTATTTGGTCAGGGAGAGAGAGGAAGAGACGGGGAGAAAGAGAGAGAGAGAGGGACACGAGACTGTTGGGGTGGGGTTGGTTGCGGGTTGGGTTAGGGTCGGGGTGGGAGAGGATGATAATATGGGTTTCTTTTTTATTAATTTTTTTTGTTAGTTTATTCTCTTTTTTTTTTGGTATTGGTTACTTTTGTTTTTGGACCGAAATGCCCCTCAACAACTAACGACAGTTACTCTTTTTTGACAAAAATTGAGGATTTTCCTTGAATTGTTTAAATTGAAAACTACAGGGACAAATTAGATCAAATTGAAACGACAAGATCTAAAATGATGAAAGTGAAAAACTATAGGGACCAAAAATGAGTTATGGCTATGAATATCCAAGAGGGTTTGGGAGAGAGGTTTTGGTTTTTCCTTTCTTCTTAAATATCGAACTTGAAACCCTTAAGGAGGTCTGTTGATATGGCTAAGAATATATAGAGACATTTTTCACAAATGTGTTCCAAAATGCCCCCTTTGTGCCGCACCCTCCCTATCCTTGGCCTTTTTGGGCTATATTGGTCCAACACATTAATCCCTTAATATGTCATACTATGCCTAAGTCCATAAGGTCTATTTCTATAAATATTTAAGTCACATAGGACCAAAACTAAAGTTCCATAACTTTAACTAATCATTAAACTAATTTAATTAGTTTAATTGATTTAATGACTTAATAAATTAAATCACTATCTTGTCTAACAAGTGTTGGTCCTAGTCAACCTTATGTTGACCGTGCCAAGTCTTGAGTCAATGGTTTGACATTTGACTTTGACTTTTGACCTTGACTTTGACTTTGACTTTGACCGAGCCACAAAATCATTTATTCTCTTTTCAATTCTCAATCCATACCCTTTTGATGTGCAATCATATAGGTTCTAATTAGCGAGGTATTCTACATCTAAATCGAATGTGAATTGTATATCTTTATACAATTCTCCCTATTGGCGATGGCTAATTGTTATTAGTCTTCATAAGGCTTCCACAAACCATGATTGACACCTAGCAGTATGTTATAGCCACCCAAGCTAAATAGAATTCATTTTGAGAACCTAGTCAGTTTGTGATTACAATGCAATTTGATCATTCTCTATTACAATACCCTTGGTTGTGTATCTTGAAATATGGTTAACTTGTGTCAATTCTCTAACATGACATCTTTAGATTGTATGATTCACTTGGATGTAATTGCAAACATTCTTGTCTCAATTCTCATCCTGTACTTTGACCAAAGATTCAATGAATCATATATTTATAGTATTCTATCTTCTTACTTAGAGTAGAGATTTCTTGTTGTACATTCCCTTACCTCTGTGCATATGCTGAGTGTCTTGAAGAACACCTTTAAGTCACATCCTTTTGACACGACTGTATAGTGTTCTAAAAAACAAACAACTCATACACAAGACAACTATTGTGTCTCAGGTTTAAGGACTAATTTGCATTATTATAACTTAGAATTCCTTGTTTCACAATTGTGAGCAAGACTTCCATACAAGAATTCTTCAGTTAATCGCATTCGATGAACTCCATCTCTATAGAGCACATACACACTTGTCTCAGTGTCTCTACACGAATGACTTGAGACTAGTCATCCTCATGATTGAGTAGACATAACATGTACCAGTCTTCATGACTCACCTTTGTCCAATTGGTGATCCTATTACCAGGAACCTTGATGAAGAGGCCTCGTGAATCTAACTTCTTTAGACTGATTTTCATTCAACCAATTGGTGATTCAACCAAGTTGTTTTGGTCGTCTACTTTTTGAGTAAGCTGGTCGACTCTATGACTGAGGTATACTTGACTGTTTGAATCTGGCTGAGAGAATTGTGTGGGGCCTAATTGCACGCGAGTTAGGGTTTCGTTGGAGGTATATGCTCACATACGCCAAGTGTGGTGTCAAAGGAAGGAATTGACGTATCTGTTCCAAAATCGGCCTGTGGTCAGTTGCGGCACCAAGATGGTAGGTTTCGTCGTGCGTAGCCGTGGCATCATAGTGGTAGATCTCAGATCTAGCTGCCAAGCCTTGAGGATGGTGGCTGCCGGAATCGGCAGCTAGTCCCTTCAGCCGCACTATGATGCTGGCCACTGGACCAAGAGATGGGACGATTGTTTCAGTCGTGAAGACTCGCGTTAATAAGATGGAGCTGGCTACAGGATCGCAAAGAGATGTTGCTGCATGCATAGAAACTGCGCTCTCGGCCACAAAGTCG
This sequence comes from Prunus mume, assembly GCF_000346735.1. Next base: position 3,703,217 of record NC_024130.1, read on the forward strand.
AGAGGTGGAGTCACTGTAGCCTCGGTCTTAGTAGCGGAACGTGGCGGCTGGCTCGTCGCTGCTCTATCATGATGGCTTGGATCCATCGTGGATTGAGTCGTTGTGGTAGTCTTGCTTCATGTGCGCTTACTTCCAACCATGATTGTTTGGAAGGCTTCGGTTGAGTGATAAATGGGAGGAAATGGATTCCTTTGATTCAAGAGCATCGCTTTGAGTATATTTCATGCTCTTAATGGAAACACCAAAATGTTTGAGCAAAATTCTCACGGGAGAATATTTGCAAGAGATTTTCGCCCTTCGAACTACTTCTCTATTTTCTTTCTCAATCCTTGCAAAAAAGACTAGAGTGAATAAACCACACTTTTGGGGTGTTGGCTAGAGGCCCTTCGATGTGTAAGTTAGTTAAATAATCTTGAGAAAGATGCGGAGATAACAAAAAGATCAGAGTTTTCTCTACGGAACAAAAGAACCGGATGGCCGGAGCCTTGTGTGGTGGCGTTTAGCCTTGTGAGGAAAAGGAGAGAGATGCGGCAAGGGAGAGAGACAGAAAGTGATTTCTCTAGGGTTTCGGAATTACCTCATGTGTGTTATGTAGCCATGAATTTATAGACTCCTTACTTGGCCAGGGTTTGAAGAATAATCTTTATTTAATCAAGATTATTCTTGCCTAAAAAGATGATATGAATTAATCAAAGAGATTTGTTGGAAATTAGTTCCTTGATTTAGAGAGATATTCATATTTTAAATCAAAGATAATTTGGGTAATTATTTGACCTAAGGAATATCACTTTTCCACGTGTCACCTTCTTATTGGCCGCTGAAATATGTGTTCCCACATATTGGTTGATAAAGCGAGCAACATGTTTCATGAAATTTATCATATGAACTGGAGTATTCAGGGGGCTCAAAATTCTGTATCAAGTTGGTCTCCCCCCTGGAATATGTATATATATATATATACACACACACACACACACACACAGATATATATATATATATATATAGTAGAAAATCCAGAATTAAAATCTGAATATTTAAAAAAATTAAAAAAAGTCATTGGCCAGGAAGAGACAAGTCAACATAATCCCCCGAAGATAAGTCTGAGCACTACCTTAGAAAAATTCAACAGAAAGGAAGAATTAACTTTACATGATTTACAAATGAAAGTTAAATTAGTCAAAAAGGAAATAATAGAGTCACAAGTTACAAAAGTACAAATGAGTCACAAGTTACAAAATGAAAATTTCAAAATTAAACAAGATTTAATTAATTTAATGGAAAAAAGGATTTCTGATACTAAGAGTTAATCTGAAAGTCCAATAAATTCTGATGTTGAACCATCAAACAATGGTAAAGCCATTAATTTAATAAAACAAATAAATTTTAGAAAATGGTATTCTAAAGTCACCATATTTGTAAAAAAATTTGAGTTAAACATAATAGCTCTTTTTGATTCATGAGCAGACCTTAATTGCATACGAGAAGGATTAATTCCTACTAAATATTATAAAAAGTCAAAAGAGGCATTAAGCATTGCCTCTAGTAAAACACTCCAATTAGACTATGAGATTCCAAAGCCCATGTCAGCCAAAATAAGATCTGCTTTAAAACCTCATTCGTTTTAGTTTAAAACATTACTGACTAAGTCATCCTAGGTCTACCTTTCATAGCCCCCTTGTACCTTTTCCAAGTAGAATACGATGGAGTCATATCTATCCATATGAGAGAAAAAGTCAAGTTTGAATTCCTCACCAAACCCGAGTTACATAATTTAAAAGCTTTGCAGAAAAGTGCAATTTCAAAAACAGTCAAAATAATTCAAAACAAAAATAAACAACTAGATTTCCTTAAAGAAGAAGTCAAATTCAAGAGAATAGAACAACAACTTACTGATAAGCTTTTACAGTCACAAATTCAAAAATTTGAAGAAAAGCTAAAACAAGAAGTCTGTTCTGACTTACCCAATGCCTTTTGGCATAGGAAACAACATGTAGTCAGTCTACCCTATGTAAAAGACTTTAATGAAAAAAAAAATGGGAGTTTCACTAAAACACCCAAAATGGGGGTTGAAATTATAAAAAAACCCAAGCACTATTTAAACATATAAACACACCCAAAACTCATCATTACATACACTCAAAACTCATTTATAAACACACCTAAAAAGTTGACTTTGGGGTTGATTTTGGGTGTGTTTCTATGTTTAAATAGTGCTTGGGTTTTTTTATAAATACATGTCTAGGATTGGGTTTATTTATAAATTTGTAAAAAAAAATATACCTACTAAGGCTAGACCAATTCAAATGAGTCAAGAAATTATGGAATTCTGTAAAAAAGAAATCATGGAATTACTTCAAAAAGGTATAATTCGTAAGAGCAAGTCACCTTGGTCCTGCCCAGCTTTCTATGTCCAGAAAAATGTTGAATTAGAAAGAGGAGCCCCAAGATTAGTCATCAATTATAAACCCTTAATACGGTTCTAGAGTGGATTAGATATCCAATCCCCAATAAGAGAGACTTAATCAATAGATTAGACAAAGCAGTCATCTTCTCTAAGTTTGATATGAAAAGTGGGTTTTGGCAAATTCAAATCCAAGAGTCAGATAGGTATAAAACCGCTTTTGTAACCCCATTCGGTCACTATGAGTGGAATGTCATTCCTCTTTGTCTAAAAAATGCGCCCAGTGAATTCCAGAATATAATGAATGAAATTTTCAACCCTTTCAGTAATTTCTCCATAGTCTATGTATAGATGATGTTCTTATTTTCTCTCAGTCAATAGAACAACATTAGAAACATCTGCATAAATTCCTCCAAATAGTCAAACAAAATGGTATAGTTGTCTCTGCAAAGAAAATCAAGTTATTTCAAACCAACATTCGATTCCTTCGTTTTAACATTCACCAGTCACAAATAAGCCCAATTGATCGAGTCATTCAGTTTGCTGATAAATTTCTAGATCAAATTATTGATAAGAGTCAACTTCAAAGGTTTTTAGGTTATCTTAATTATGTCTCTGATTTCTATCAGAATTTGAGAAAACAGTGTGTTGATGCTCTTTTCGGAGAGGGTCAACTTAGAGAGAAGTGGATTGCCTTCAGTAGGGGAGAAGGTGAGGACCTTCTGTAAGGGTTGAGCCTACAGAAGACAAAGTAGGAGAAGCAGTCGTTAAGCTTCGGACACCGGTGTGGTGCCGGCCGAAGGCTCTCCGATGCTTAAGTCAGCTAAGAGTAGTAACTTTAGCAGAGTAACAGTAAAATGTAAGAAAGTAGTTACCTTTTTTACTAGGGTACTGTTCCCTATTTATAGGGAAGTGAAAGTGGGAGGTTTGTGTAGAATTTTGATGTGGGACTTTGTGCAAGTCGCTGTGGTGGTGACACATGTCTTAGATATTAGGTTTGGCAATTTGAGAGCTTTGGCAGTCGGGAGCTTCAGCAGGTGTCTGGCACCTTGGAAGAGTGTCTTCCTTCGGCAGGGGAGGAGGCATGTCTGCCTTGGTGCTAGTTGTTTTGAGGCAGGATATGATCGGTTGATTATGGTGTAAATAGTAGTCCCCCAAGTTCGCGGTCAAGAAGTAACTTCTGGGTTGGGAACTTGTTAGATTTTTGTGTAATCATGATCGAGCATTCTAGGCTCAATGGGAGCCGTAAGGCATTCCCTAGTCCCCCAAGTTGGCAAGCTAGAAGTTTCGTTAACATTTGAGAGGTATGTAAGCCTCTAGAACTGTTGGTAGCCGGGTACCATGCGGTCATTTGGGCTTTTGGAGAGGTCATGGAGCCGGGCCTTTGGGTTTTGGGAACCAGGCTTCTGCAAAAGAAGAATTGGTTGAGCCATTTCTTGCCTTAGTAGACCTTGCTGTTCGGCATTTTTTTTTTTTGGTTATCTGATATAACCTTTGGTGGTCCCAGCTCAATGTCTGCCGTTTGGCAGGCAGTCTAGGGAGGCCTTGGTCTTTGGATTTTGGGTCTAAGGATGAAGCTTTTTGCCTTAGAGTTGGGCCATTTGAGATTTGGCAAGGAGTAATTTATGACTTAATCTCGTGGGCTTGGGGTATTGGCCCAATTTGGAGCTAGGGTTTTTTGAAATAGGAGCGCAGCTTGTGCTTTAAGTAAGACCTGCCGTTCAGCGAGGGTCTAAGCAGAAAGAAATAAGAGGGGTGTTTTCAGTAGGGGTCTAGGTATTTGGTCCTCATGGAGAGTTGGAGCTGGGAGCTAGCTTCGATAGCCAAACCCTTTTGTGATTTTCAGAAGTCTTGGAGTGTCATCCCAAAGCTACGGATCAGCGTGTTCATTCTTGGATCGGGAGTTGCTCCACGCCTACAGTTTGGCAAGATGGCTCGGTAGGAGATTTGACGTGGCTGGAAGGTTGCTTTAGCAGCTCGTGGTGGCTTGGGCAAGTGACACGCATTGGCAAGGTTCTATGAGCTGGGCCTTCAATTTTTCTTCAGTTTGGGTTGATCTGGTCACAACTTTGGCAAAACTGGGAATTGGAGTTGGAATTGCTGGTTCTCATGAGCTGGGTCCTTCCCGTTCAGGATGAGTTGGAGCTGGGTCCTTGGTGTGAGCTCCGTGTTGCGGTGGTCCTTTTTCCAAGTTCAGCCAGGGGGTGTCGATCGGCAAGTCCTTCACAAGTTCTTGTTCTTGGTGAGGGGCTGATTCGAGGCTCCTTTTCCCTTTGCTCAACAGCAAGGGTGGTTTGGGGATGTTTATTTTGCTGTGTGTTGAGTTGTGCTTGATTTCTGTTCAACTGGTTCTGGAAGAATGAGACATTCGAGGTCTTAGCCATTTTTCAGCCAAGCTGCCGATCGGCAAGGGCTGATTGAAAGTTGTTGATGCTCTTTTTTGGAGAGGGTCAACTTAGAGATAGGGGGTTGTCCTTAGCAAGAGAAGGGCCTGGGCCTTCGGTGGAGGGCTAGCCTGCAGAAGACAAAGATAGGAAAAGCAATCGTTAAGCTTCGGACACCGGTGTGGTGCCGGCCGAAGGCTCTCCGATGCCTGAGTCAGCTAGGGGTAGTGACTTTTGCAAAGTAACAGTAATAGTGAGAGAGAGAAGTTACCCTTTTTCTTGGTTACTGTTCCCCATTTATAAGGAAGTAAAAGTAGGAGGTTTGCACAAAGTTCCGATGTGGGACTTTGTGCAAGTTGCTGTGATGATGACACGTGTCTCCTGTGTTTTAGGTTTGGCAGTTCAGAGCTTCGGCAGGTGGTTGTCTGTGGGACTTTGTGCAAGTCGCTGTGGTGGTGACACATGTCTTAGATATTAGGTTTGGCAATTTGAGAGCTTTGGCAGTCGGGAGCTTCAGCAGGTGTCTGGCACCTTGGAAGAGTGTCTTCCTTCGGCAGGGGAGGAGGCATGTCTGCCTTGGTGCTAGTTGTTTTGAGGCAGGATATGATCGGTTGATTATGGTGTAAATAGTAGTCCCCCAAGTTCGCGGTCAAGAAGTAACTTCTGGGTTGGGAACTTGTTAGATTTTTGTGTAATCATGATCGAGCATTCTAGGCTCAATGGGAGCCGTAAGGCATTCCCTAGTCCCCCAAGTTGGCAAGCTAGAAGTTTCGTTAACATTTGAGAGGTATGTAAGCCTCTAGAACTGTTGGTAGCCGGGTACCATGCGGTCATTTGGGCTTTTGGAGAGGTCATGGAGCCGGGCCTTTGGGTTTTGGGAACCAGGCTTCTGCAAAAGAAGAATTGGTTGAGCCATTTCTTGCCTTAGTAGACCTTGCTGTTCGGCATTTTTTTTTTTTGGTTATCTGATATAACCTTTGGTGGTCCCAGCTCAATGTCTGCCGTTTGGCAGGCAGTCTAGGGAGGCCTTGGTCTTTGGATTTTGGGTCTAAGGATGAAGCTTTTTGCCTTAGAGTTGGGCCATTTGAGATTTGGCAAGGAGTAATTTATGACTTAATCTCGTGGGCTTGGGGTATTGGCCCAATTTGGAGCTAGGGTTTTTTGAAATAGGAGCGCAGCTTGTGCTTTAAGTAAGACCTGCCGTTCAGCGAGGGTCTAAGCAGAAAGAAATAAGAGGGGTGTTTTCAGTAGGGGTCTAGGTATTTGGTCCTCATGGAGAGTTGGAGCTGGGAGCTAGCTTCGATAGCCAAACCCTTTTGTGATTTTCAGAAGTCTTGGAGTGTCATCCCAAAGCTACGGATCAGCGTGTTCATTCTTGGATCGGGAGTTGCTCCACGCCTACAGTTTGGCAAGATGGCTCGGTAGGAGATTTGACGTGGCTGGAAGGTTGCTTTAGCAGCTCGTGGTGGCTTGGGCAAGTGACACGCATTGGCAAGGTTCTATGAGCTGGGCCTTCAATTTTTCTTCAGTTTGGGTTGATCTGGTCACAACTTTGGCAAAACTGGGAATTGGAGTTGGAATTGCTGGTTCTCATGAGCTGGGTCCTTCCCGTTCAGGATGAGTTGGAGCTGGGTCCTTGGTGTGAGCTCCGTGTTGCGGTGGTCCTTTTTCCAAGTTCAGCCAGGGGGTGTCGATCGGCAAGTCCTTCACAAGTTCTTGTTCTTGGTGAGGGGCTGATTCGAGGCTCCTTTTCCCTTTGCTCAACAGCAAGGGTGGTTTGGGGATGTTTATTTTGCTGTGTGTTGAGTTGTGCTTGATTTCTGTTCAACTGGTTCTGGAAGAATGAGACATTCGAGGTCTTAGCCATTTTTCAGCCAAGCTGCCGATCGGCAAGGGCTGATTGAAAGTTGTTGATGCTCTTTTTTGGAGAGGGTCAACTTAGAGATAG
>NC_024130.1:3720639-3761847 GCF_000346735.1 Prunus mume
CGGAGCTTCGGTAGGGGGTTGTCCCCTCGGAAGGGCATCTCCCTTTGGCAGGGAGGAAGACATGTCTACCTTGGTGTTCAATCACGCTTGGTTAATTATGGTGTAAACAAAAGTTTTGGAGCTTGCGGTGGCTTCGGCGAGAGGAGTTTCGAGAGCATCTCTAGAGCTGGGGCATTTGAACTGTGGTGAGTTTTCAATTTTGGAGGACATATTTGTTTCTAGTCAACCCTTGCCATTTGGCAAGGGTGTGTTGAGAGGTTTTGGTGGTTTGAGCAAATCTCTACAGCTTCGGTAGCTTGAGGAGCTGGCCATTTGAGATTCGGTAGGCAAAAGACTTGAAAACTTTGTTGTGAGTTATTTCTGGAGCCTTCAAGCAGTTGGCAAAGTGTGGGCAAGGTGTGGGCATACTTTTGGTACCCGCTCGCTGCGACTTGAACCCGAGCTTTGGTCTCTACGTTTTTGGTGTTAGAGAGTTTGGGGTTGAGGAATTTCGATTTGTGGAGAAAGGGTTCCGTCTGCAGCAAGATCCTTGTTCGGCAAGTAATCTGGAACCGGGCCTCTCAATTTCTGAATGGGGCCTGGGCTTTCGGGCCGTGGTGTGAGCTGGGCTTTGGCCTAGGAGGCTTTGGAGCTGGCCCTTTGTCATACCTTGGAGCCGGGCCTGTTTTGGAGCTGGGCCTGACGAGTTAGCCATTTTGGTGAGCCACCTTTTTGCTTCTCCATAGGGCCTGCCGTTCGGCATGGAAAAATATTATATGTTGTTGTTTTGAAAAAAATAGTAAAATGCCTACTAATCTTCTGTAGGTCTTGGCGTGATTTTGGTGCACAGGTTAGGTTCAGCCTTGTGCACACGGGCTGGGCCTTGGGGATTCGGCAAGGTGGTGCCTTTAGATAAGAGCCTGGGCGTTGGGTGATTTGAACGCGCGAGCTTGTAGCTGGGTCATTGACAATCGGTAGTTGGCTTCACAAATTGGCAACTTGGTGTGGTTTTTGTTGTTTTACGGTTTTGAAGGAGCTGGGCCTTTTGTTAAGGTAACTAATTTGTGAGGGCTCCATTTCTTTGTGCATGGGCCTTGCTGTTCGACAAGGCCAGCTTTTTTCCTTATTGTTTATTTGCTGCCCATTGTGTCTTGTGAGGCCCCATGTTTGTTTGCATGGCCTTTTTTGTTTGTTATCTCGGCAAGGCCTCTCTGGTGTTGATTCTGGGGTGGGCCTCTAAAGCTAGGGCTTAGGAAGTAGAGTATAGCAAGCTTAGAATCTTGATTACCCTCCTTTGTACTTCTGCATGGGCCTTGCCGTTCTGCAAGGTCCTCCCAAGTTCTTCTCGTTTTTTGTTTTTTTTTTGTTTTTTTATGAAATCTAAAATTTGAATTTCATATTGTTGCAGGTACAAGGGATTTGGGAGGGAAGGTGAAAGAGTGCTAGGGTGTCTTGTGTACCCTAGGACTTTATAAATAGGAACTTGGAGTGACAAATGCATCACACTTAAATTTCTGAGAAAAATTTCTAGAAAGTGGTAAGGAGAAAAGAGAGTTTCGACGAAATACCTCGTGGTGGTGTTGTGGCCATGGTGATTTCCAGTGTCTCATTCGTGGTGGTGCAAACAAGGTTAGACCCCATTTCCCTTGAATTTTTGAATTGAAATGTCCTTTTTGTATGAACATGTTGAAGACTAGGATGAACACCTTGAATATGAGTATGAACATGATGAACATGATGAACATCTTGAGCATTGGTATATATTTGTTGAATGTATGCTTCTAGGTCAAAAAGCATGTAGGTGTGCCCTCCTTTTTTGTGTTCTTGTGTTTTCGATCCTTCTTGCATGTGCATTAGTTCATTTTCCTTGTTTCTGCATATTGTAAATGTCTGAAAGTTTTGATAAAGAAAGTCATGACCTCCCTGCCTTTGGTGGGGATGATACTGAGAGTGAAGAGGCCAGTGAATATGTTTGTTCTGAAGATGAGAGTTCCTAGACAGAGGGTTTGGTAAAAGGTCTTGTAGAAGCTAGGATGGTAGTTCATGAGGGTGAGAGGAGTGAGCCACTAGTGAACTCTGGGTCAGAGGCATATAAGGAGATGCAGATGAATTATAAAGTGTTAGAGGCCATAGCTGATCGGGTTCTAGCTATGCCTCGTTCACCAGAGGTGGGCTCGAGCAACCAGGCATCACCATCAGGGTCTGTGGGTGTAGCCATGGCTTCGGCTTCAGAGAGAGTGGACATACGGGTTGGTGTCCCTTTGGCGAGGCGGAATATACTGGTAGAGGTAAAGTTGGTCGAGCTTCGAATAAATTATTATGTTCCACCCTACGTGGGTTTGAGGTTACCCACCGCAGATGATGTGGTTAGATACCCTCCAGAGGGCTCGGTGATGATTTTCACAGATATGTATCATCATGGCTTCAGACTACCATTTCATCCTTGGGTGCAGATGATGTTGGCCAAGCTGAGGTATGCGCCAGGGCAATATAATCCCAACTTCTAGCTGCTTCTGCATGGGGTGTACATTGCTTGGTGGTTGGCTGGGTTGGGAGAGCTAACATTTGAGCAGTTCATGTACTTGTACTCGATTTCAAAGCAACAAGGGACCTTTAGCTGGGAACAAGCTAATTGCCGAAAGGCAAAAGAGAGAGGTTATTTATTGGTCATAAGCCTTTTACCCAGAAATTTTGTAGTGTTTATACCTACTTTGATTCTTGGTTCTCCATTTTTTGTTTGTGCACGTGTAAATGGTTGAGTAGTATCTAACCTTTGGTGCAGGTTCAGTGAAGTGGGGGCCGATCTCCGAGGTGCAAGAAGAGGAAGTTGAGAGGGTGAGATCACTGCTGTCAGAGACCGAGCGTGAGTGCAAAAACCTAGTCACCCAGAAGAATCTGTTTGAGTTTGGCCTTTTGCAAGGAAGTAAGTACTTAGATCCCCTTTGTTGTTTGTCTTCTGATTCCTTTTTGTAACTGTGACTAACTTAGCTTTTGATGTGCAGTGGCAAGTATTATAAAGGGAAGCACGAAAGTGGCTGTGGATTACACTGATGCCGAGATGCAGCAGCGAGTGAGGGAGTCTCGGGCCAAGAAGGCGGAGAAGGGTGGTGCCCAGCAGGTGACTGGGAAGTGCCCTAGAGATGGTTGAGTCAAGCCTCAAGACCAAAGTCTAAGAAAACATAATGTCCTAGGGTCTAGGTATGTTTACTTATAGTAGTACTTGAGGTGATCAGCATTCCAAGGATTAGGCAAGGTCTTGCCTTAGGATCACGAAGCTGATAAGTGCCGGGGCGGCAGACTTTGGTAATCGCATATGGACCTTCTCATGTGGGGCCCAAGGTACCTTCAATAGGGTTGTTGGTGGCCAAAGAAACCTTGCGCATGACCTAGTCCCCAATCTTGAAAGCACAGGGTTTGACCTGGGAGTCATAGTACTTAGCGATGTGATGTTTGTATGCGACGTTAAGCATGTTGGATTGATCACAAAGCTCGTCAATGAAGTCGAGGTTCAGGGCTAACTGATCGTCATTGGCTTCGGCCTCATAAGTGGAGGTTCGGTATGTCGGCTGGCCAATCTCCACTGGTGCCAACGGCTTCAGTACCGAAGAAAAGAGATAACGGTGTTTCTCCTGTTGAGGTATGGAAGGTGGTGCAGTAGGACCAGAGAACCCCTGGGAGTAGCTCTGGCCAGCAACCCTTAGCTTTGTCAAGCTTGGTCTTTAGAGTTTTCTTCATGATCTTGTTCACGGCTTCAACCTGGCCATTGGACTGAGGATGGGCTGGGAAGGCAAAGCAAAGACGTATCTTGAGGTTGGAACAAAATTGTTTGAACTTTGGATTGTCAAATTGCTGGCCATTGTCTGTGACGATGGTGTTGGGGATGCCAAAGCGACATACGATATTTTGCTAAACAAAAGTTTCAATGCGAGCTGCAGTGATGGTGTAAGCCCTTATTTGATAGACTCCAGAGTAATTCCCCTCCTTGGACTTCTACTCATACAGAAATTGTCAAACAAATTAAAATTCATGTCCAGACCCTACCTTGTCTTGGTATTCCTTTAGCCAATTCCTTCAAAATCGTTGAAACTAACGCCTCCAAAATTGGTTATGGAGGAATCCTAAAACAAAGAGTCAATCCACACCAAACAGAGCAAATTGTTCGGTTTCATTCTGGAATTTGGACATAGTCACAACGTAATTATAGTACTATTGAAAAAGAAATTTTATTTATAGTATTATGCATTACAAAATTCCAAGATGATTTACTAAATCAAAAAATTTTAGTCATAGTTGATTGTAAAAGTGCAAAGCATGTTTTAGAAAAAGATGTTCAAAACATTGCATCAAAATAGATTTTTGCACGTTGGTAAGCTATTTTAAGTATTTTTGATTTTGATATTGAATATCTGAGAAGAAGTGAGAACTCCATTCTAGATTTTCTTACCAGAGAATTTCTTCAGGGTAATCAATGGCAGACAAGCAAGCAAAACAACAAGGCAAACAACCACAACCAGTCAGACAGCTTTCACCATCAATGAACCCAGTCAAAACATAAATGCCTTCTCAAGTCATCCCTTATGCAAGTCATTCACCCATCCAAGTATCAAACAGATATGCCACCCTAGGATCTACAGTCAGCAACATACGCCCTAATTACCAGTCAGCTCTCATATCCAACTATGATCCATTCCAAGTCATAACCCCTTCTCCTACTTCTTCCCCAATTAGTCACACTAAATCATCTCCTTACTTCTCCATAAATAGTCAAACCCTCTTTCTTATTAAGCCATGTTTTAATCATCTAACCAACCCAATCAAAATTGCCAAAGCCTATTTTCCTCCTAATTTCCATTATATTCCATCACACCCTTCCAAGTCACTTAAGTATTATCGTGATATTCTTCTTGAAACGAAATCACTAGAAATCCGGCCAATCAAGAATAGAAATGACCCAAACATCATTCTCTATCATTCTATGTATATCAAAAACATTCTCAGTCAATCTGAATGGGGCGGCCACCCCTACTCTTTCAAGACACTTAATTCTAGTCTCCAATGTAGTTACTATGATTACATTGAAGCCTGGCACATTATTTTCCTTCACCAAACTGATGATTTTAGTCATTCATGGTTTGTCAATTTCGATAGTAAATTCAATAGCCCTTTTCCCTATTGGTTTTCTTCCTGGTGGGAAAAACATGGTCCAACTATTGATGTTCTTTCTCCCAATCTCAAAGAATCAGTCAAGTACTTTTCCAGTAAATACAAGTTTTTGCAAGAGAGTCAATTTTTACCAAAATCATTAATTTTCATTGCCAAATATAAAGTTCCATGGATCCTCAAATGGTCCTACCAAGTCAACTGGGAATCATGTATTAGACAATTCTCCATCAAATGGTGGGATAAGTTCAAGACAGAAAGAATTATTGAACAGGTCAACACCGAGTTTCCCCAAGTCAATACTCCCCAGAGGATATATATATATATATATATATATATATACAGTCCCCTTTCTATTGAGAGATCCCTCAAATAATTTTATTTGAGGGACACCCATTGGGGTACCCTACAATTTTGTTTTCAACGATCTAAATCATCTATTTTTTAGGCATTCACTCATAGGTCATCCTTGCAAAAATTAGAAAATCGGAAACCGTTTAGACATCTAATTGTGTCCTACAAAATCAACAAACGTGGTGCTTCAAAAAAGTACTAAAATTTCAATAATTTAATTGAGTGGTCAATGATATCATATTCAAGTGATTTTTTATAGAGATGATCTTTGAATAAATATCTACAAAATAGATAATTTGGATTTGTGAAATATAATGCGGAGTACGCCCTATAAGCAGTGGCGAAGCCAGAATTTCATGTGTGTTGGGGCCTCTCACAAAATATAAACAATAAAAAATTTGAATTCACAAGACACACCAAAACATCAAAAATCATATTGTGTATTCATTACAATCATAATTGTCCTCGACGAGTTTTTATATTTTAAAATCGTTGCATAACAACCTCGTCATCTATATTATTAAAAATGTCTCTGTCAATGTAAGCAACGAAGCAATCATTCATCCATAAATTGAAAGACCTATTAAAATCTATTAAAAGAAGGAAAAAAAAAATCAAAATTTCATGAAATAAAAAAAATCATAAATAAAGAGAAAAAGAAAAAAGAAAAAAGAGAACTACTAACAAAAAATTTAAATTAATAAATTAACCTAATTAAAACTTGATAGTTTAATATGGAGTTTGAGAGAAAAACTCACAGGTAGTGCATTGAGAAAGTCTGCTTTGCTGCTTGTGTGTTCTCCAAGAAAGAAGAAAAATGGGTTAGGATTTTATCCATTTTTGTAAAAGGGTAAATATATAATAATAAGAGCTATAAACCTTTGGGAAAAGGAAAGGAAAGTTATGGTGGCAATGGCCCTTCCTCTCTGCACATCCACGAACATGCATAAATATCGGCTTTCTACTACTCGAATTGAAAATGTCGTTGGATGCAGGCTTTTCTACTATTTTGGTAGAATCAGATGCTCAAGCTGTTATTCATCAGTTGACAAAAGAAGAGGAGGACTAGGCTTCTGATGGCAATCTTGTTGATGAAGTTAAGGGGTGTCTTAATCAATTTCAAAAGATTGATATTGTTTATATCCCTAGATGTTGTAAATTGTAATCTAATAGCTCATAAATTAGCCAATAATGCTTTCAAACGTCAGGATGTTGTTTTTTGGGATGAAGAAGTTCCCTGTCGTCTGCTTGTTAAAATATAATAACACAACTTGACATAAAAAAATAAAAATAAAAAATAAAAAAAATCCTGTATCTAGCAACTTCTCCAGCTAATAATCCTAGCTAGTATTATTTTGTTTTCAGACTAGAGTACTTTTGGGTCTCACCCACCCACCCAATCCTAGTACTATATTGTGTTCTACGCGTATTAGTAGATATGAAAATATAATAACACAAATTGAAATAAACAAATACAAAAACAATAATGTAGTACGTAGTGTTTCTTTGTTTTCATCCTTCCCTGTGTTTCCAATATCAAAAAGCTTTCATAATTCCAGACCTGTGTTTCTTTGTTTGCGTACGTTGGAATATTACTTCATTCAAATCCCTTGCAGAGAAGAGAAAAATGGCTGGAGCTTTGATCGGAGAGGCCTTTATCTCTGCTTCCATCCAGGTGTTGTGTGACAGACTTACTTCACGGGAGTTCATTGACTTATTTCGGCAGAAGAAACTGGATCAACCTCTCCTCATGAAACTGAAGGTGACACTGTTGACCTTGAACGCAGTGCTCAATGATGCAGAGGATAAGCAAATAGAGAACCCGGCTGTGAGAGAGTGGCTTGACGAGCTCAAGCATGCTGTCTTTGATGCAGAGGACTTACTGGATGAGATCAACTATGAAGATTTGCGATGCAAGCGTGAAGGTGAAGGTCAAATCGACAATTTAACCAATAAGGTGTGGAACTTCCTCTCTACTTCTCCTAACCATTTTTATCAGAGCATGAATGTTAAGATACAAGAGTTGTTACAAAGATTAGAAGACTTTGTACAGCTGAAAAGTGCTCTTGGTCTGAGAGAAGATGTTGGGAGGAAGGTTTCACAAAAAACTACAACTTCCTTGGTTCATGAACCATGTGTTTATGGTAGAGATGAAGTCAAAGAAAATTTATCAAAAATATTGTTATCCGATGACGCAAGTGAGGATGAAGTGTCTATGATTACCATTGTTGGAATGGGTGGGGTTGGCAAGACAACCCTTGCTCGAATGCTTTACAATGACCATAAGGTGGAAGAACATTTTACACTTAAAGCGTGGGCTTGTGTTTGAGAAGACTATGATGCTATTAGGGTAACTAAAACTCTTCTTGAGTCAGTCACCTTAAAGCCTTGTAAAACGATAGATCTGAATTTGCTTCAAGTTCAACTAAGAGAACAACTGAAGGGAAGAAAATTTTTATTCGTGTTGGATGACATATGGAATGAGAAATATACTGATTGGAAGTGTCTCCAAACTCCTTTTACTTCAGGGGCAAGGGGAAGTAAACTCCATCGTAACAACACGTAACAAAAATGTAGCATCTGTCATGCAAAATGTTCCTATTCAATACTTGGAACCATTGTCGAATGAAGACTGCTGGTTGTTACTTATGCAAAACATGCATTTGGAAATGAAAGCTCTAGTGCACATCCAAGCTTGGAAGAAATCGGCAGGCAAATTGCATGCAAGTGCAATGGGTTGCCTTTAGCTGCACAAACACTTGGCGGTGTGTTACGTTGCAAGATAGATTCTGAGGTATGGAATAGAGTATTAAACAACAACATTTGGGAGATACCTTACGAGAAAAGTGATATTCTTCCAACTCTAGGATTGAGTTACCATTATCTTTCAGATAAGTTAAAACGATGTTTTATTTATTGCTCAATTTTTCCAAAGGACTATAGTTTCAAGATAGAAGATCGATGTAGTTTTTCTCTGGATGGGAGAAGGTTTAATTCCTCGAGTTGAGAATGGCGAAAGAATGGAAGAGGTGGCTAAGGAATATTTTGATGAACTATTATCCTGATCACTGTTTCAAGAGTCATGGAAATCAAGTTTCACCATGCATGATCTCATCAATGACTTGGCTGTGTTCATGTCTAAGGGAGTTTCTTACAGGTTGGAAGGGAGGGAATCACATGAAGTAGAAAGAGTTCGCTATTTGTCATATGTTAGGGGAGAATTTGATATCGCTCTTAAATTTGAGCCATTAAATGGGGCTAAGTGTTTGCGGACCTTCTTACCTACCTCTTTAAACCCTTATCGATTTTATAATAGGTATTATGTAAGTAAAAAAGTTGTACAAGATTTAGTGCCATCACTCAGATGCTTACGAGTGTTATCATTGTCACAATATCAAAATGTCACTGAGTTACCTGATACTATTGAAAATCTCATTCACTTGCACTATTTGGATCTCTCCCCCACTGCAATTCGAAGGTTACCTGGTGTACTTTGCAATCTCTACAATTTACAGACATTACTATTGTCAGATTGCTCATTTCTCATTGAATTGCCCGCAGACATGAGAAAATTGATAAACTTACATAAATTAATGTTGGCAGGTTGCGAGTCTCTCACTAAATTGCCTGTAGACATGAGGGAATTGAGTAATTTACATCATCTTGATATCACTGGAACTAAAATTGCAGAGATGCCAGTGGAAATGGGTAGACTAAAAAGTTTGAGAACATTGACTGCTTTTGTTGTGGGCAAATCTAATGGGTCAGGCATCGGAGAATTGAGGGAGTTGAAGCATTTTGGAGGAAAACTTTCAATTCTGAAGCTGCAGAATGTAGTTGATGCGAGGGATGCCTTGCAAGCCAATTTGAAGCATAAGAAAGATCTCAAGGAGTTAGAGTTGGCATGGGGTGCAGAGGACGTAGATGATTCTCAGAAGGAGAAAGATGTACTTGACAAGCTCCAGCCTTGCGTGAATTTGGAGCAACTAACCATCAAATTCTATGGTGGAACCAACTTCCCGAATTGGTTAGGAGACTCGTCCTTCTCGAACATACAAGTCATGCATCTCAGTGATTGCAGTTATTGTTGGTCGATGCCACCAGTCGGGGAGTTGCCCGCTCTTAAAGAGCTCTGTATAAAAAGGATGAAATTTGTTAAGAGGATTGGTGTTGAGTTCTATGGAAGAAATGGGGCTTCTCTTATTCAGCCATTTCAATCACTGGAGAAGCTGGAGTTTGAGGAGATGCCAGATTGGGAGGAATGGATTCCAAGTGGAAGTGGAGATCAATATCGTCCAGACTTTCCTTGTCTTATGGAGCTGATTCTAAAAAAGTGTCCGAAGCTGAGAGGAAACTTGCCTTGTCATATGCCTTACTTGGAGAAGCTTAGCGTGTCTGGATGTGGGGTTTTACATGATCAAAGGGCCACTACTACTACCATTAGTAGCCTTAACATGTACTCCTACAAATCTCTAGAAGAATTGAAAATAGAAGATGGATGCCAAGCAAGTCTATTATCAGTTATAGAGACAAGGTTCCTGTCCGAACTTGACATTCGAAATTTTGTTGACATACAATGCTTGCCCAACATCAATCGTCTTCAATATTTGGCTCTTCATGATTGTCCAACCCTGTCGTCGTTCCCAAAAGATGGCCTGCCCACTACGCTGACAGCACTTCATATATACGGTTGTAGGAGATTAGAATTCCTACCTCATGAGATGTTGGCCAAACTGACATCGCTCGAGAGACTGGGCATACTAGAGAGCTGTGATTCAATGAGGACTTTCCCTTTGGGTATTTTTCCCAAACTCTGGTATCTTAGTTTTGGGAAGTGTGAGAATTTGGAATCCTTTTCGATTGAAGGAGTTGATAAGAATCTCAGAGACTTGTATATCTCAGACTGTCCAAATCTGGTGTGTTTTCCCCAGGGAGGATTGCCCGCTCCCAACTTGAATCACTTTATTATCGATGGATGCAACAATTTGAAGTCATTGCCTGAACACATTCACACCCTCACAGCCCTTTGAGGTTTGGTTATATATGATCTTCCAAATCTTGTGTCATTTGCGGAATGCGGCTTGCCTCCCAACCTCCGAGATTTTAGCATTGAAAATTGTTGTGAGAGACTGAGGCCTTCATCAGTGGGAGAGTACTGGGGTTTGCAAGGACTTTTCTCCCTTGAAGAATTTTCAATTGGTGGCAGGGGCAGTGATGATATCTTGGAGAGGTTGTTCAAGGAACAGCTGCTCCCTCCCAATCTTCACACTCTCCACATCAATAGACTCTCAAGTCTGAAATCTTTGGACAGAAACGGACTTGGACACCTCACTTCTCTTCAACAACTACATATTAGTGGGTGTGACAGTCTCGAATTCCTCCCTCGTCTTCGACACCTCACTTGTCTTCAACAGCTTCATATTTATAGCTGTCCGAGTCTCGAATTCCTGCCAGAAGAGGGTTTGCCGCCATCTCTTTCTTTACTGAGCATCTCCTGTTGTTCTGCCCTAGTGAAAAGGTATGAGAATAAGACGGGACAAGATTGGGCCAACATATCTCACATTCCTTGCATCAACATAACTGGCCTATGTCATTATATGATAGATCATTGACCTCTCTCTTTCACAGACACACAAGTCAGGTACTAATAACTGCTGTAACTGGTTTTCTTCTTATTCAGTACAAAGCCAAAAATAAATACTCTTTTTCAATTCAAAAAACTGAAATAAATATTGGATTGCGCCAATTCAATCCAAATAAACCAAAATACACAAACTTTTGTTTTGTTCTCCGTGGGTATTTCTAATTGTACGTATTCAGGAGATTTAGACTTAAGCTCGCATTCCGTATCGATTAAATAATTTCGGGCATTTGATCAAAAACCATGTTGTACATAGCTTATAATCACTGTTTTTTGTCAATTACATTGTGACTGCTGTTTACTGTACTGGTCTCATGCTTTTTGGCAAGTCATTTTCCAGAAAGACAAATTTGTGTGCTTTACACAAAAACTCAAATCTGATTTCTATTATTACTTTGCTGCAGCGAATTCTCGTTCTATTTACTTTCTTTCTGATTGGGGTTGTTCTGCTGATCACAACTTATATCCTATTAAGTTTTACAATGCTGAATATTTAGTGGTCTTTTTGCAGGACAGGATACCTTCTCTTGCAGAGCTTTTCATTTGCAAGGTTACTTTACTGTCATTTCTGGGGAAGGGTTTACCATTGTGTATAGCCTTTTTGTTTTTCTACAACAACAATTGTCATTTGGAATATCTCAATTGACACATTCCTACATACAGGCATTGAATGTACGACATTTTTAGGTACATTTGAGCTAGTTTAAATTGTATTCGATGCCTATAGATAGTCTGTGAGCTTAAGTTGTAAGTTTTTATCATTAACTAGAGGCACATTCATTACGCTCCGAATCTTTTGTTCCCATTTTGTCTGTCCCCTCCTTGTCTCCTATCTAACTTTTTGACATGTGTCTTCTCACTTAACCCTAACCCTATCTTTAATTTTATTAAAGTTAACACTGTTAAGTTAGGATTAAGTTGAAAGACACATGTCAAAAAGTTAGATAAGAGACAAAAAGGGGACATAAAATCTGGACTCCCATTCATTGGGATGGGTTCATACCGTTAGTTAGCCTTTGGACTTTCCCAAGTACTACATGTACGTTATTAATGTTGCGCTGCGTTACAAATGTATATTGTCTTAGTATCAACAGGTGATCTTTGGTTGAGGAGAGAGATCATTCAGCAATTATAAAATTTTATAACTGAATTAAGCTTGTTTAAGCTTTGTTTATCATCTCTCTCCTTTTCTCTGTTTTTAGATTTCATTCATGTTATGATTGGAGTAGTGCTGCATTTTAGATTCCTTTCATGTAAGAGGTTTAGGGTGTTTATTCAATGTTTTGCAGGGGTAGGGGTGGGAGAGAGAAAAGGGCAGCCTGGAGTAATTTCCTTTTCTTTTCTGTTTTCCAAGCTTTTGTTTTTTGGTTTTTAACTTTTGAATTAAGGGAGCTCTACATTTGGCTTTTCCTCTTCAATTTTTATTTTTATTTTTAAAACCTGTAACCCATCACCTTATTTTTCTATAAATAAAATGTTAAAAGGTTAAAGTAGTTTTCTAGAAAGTCTTTTTATCTACTCACCTTGGTAACCTACAATTTTATTATGCACAGCTGGTGCTATTTAATTTTCTTTTTATTTCAAGAAAATAAGTTGACTTTTTGAGAAGTTCTGCTCTTTAGGGGTTCTTATCTAGGACTGATAATGGGTCGTATAGTGTATTGTTAGGATAATATACGTGTCAAGAATGCTCAATCCAAACCCGACCTATTTAATAAACGTGTTGGGTTGAGCCGCTAATTTTCTGTGTGGGTTTCGAGTTGTGTATTGGGTTGACCCATTAAGTGGTAGACTAGTAACTAGCAAGGTAAAAATGTAGACCAAAAACAAAAAAAAATGTAGAGAAGGAGATGACAATTCAAAGAATTTTTTCATGATCACAATAATGTGAGAATTGGTTATGATGTGCAAAGATACATGTGCAAATTACTAAAGACAAATTATAAAAGAATTTTTTTTAAAAATAAAAAATAAAAACAAAGACCCACATCTCAAATTCACAAGGTCATAAAAAAAACAAATAAAAAAAACTTGAATTTTCATAATTTAATCAAGTAATTGTATTTCTTTTATATATAAAATAGTGGTTACATTTGGCCTCTCTCTATATATATGAATATTGAGAAAGAGAAATAAAAAAAAATTAGAAAAATGAAGAAAAATGAAAATTATATGATTAATGAAGAAAAATGAGAAAGATAAATAAAAAATTGTATGATTAATGAAAATTATTAGCTGCTGTAAGTAAGCTTCAAATTTCTTGGCAAATTAAATATTTTTTTTAAACTTTTCATGCTAATCCTATAAAATTCGTATCCATACTCATTAGAGAGTATTTGTTTTGTCACGGGGAAAATGTTTTTTTTTTCTTTACATATGTGGATATTATGGAGACTTGAACTTAGGACCACTTGGAAGCACGTCAATGGAGAACGCTAAGGGGTTATTTGGTATGACAGACTGTCATGGACTGGACTAAATCTTGAGACTATCTCGAATTAGCTCGGATTGGTCTAAATTGAATTAAGTACTGACCTACGTTTGGTGTTGCGTCGGGTTAAGAAGTTGGATTGTAAGAATAGTGAAGACTTATGTTTGGTGCTGTGTCGGACTAAAAAATAATTATTATAATATTTCAATTTAATTGGGGTTTTTAACCTAAAAGATAAATAAATGCTACAAAAAAACCCAATTCAAAGATTTATAATAATATTTGGCAAAAAACAATAATAAAAAGAAAACAAATAAAATTCGTTTTTCTTTTTCACGAAGAATAAAATTATGATATTTGTTTTTTTAGCCTCTCAAGATTAATCTTAATTGGTCGAAACATTGTTAAAGGAGCTAAGTTCACTCTATATAATTCTAGGTTTTTCAGGGACCAAATAAAACAATAATGAAAAAAATTATATATATATATAAATATAATTTTTGTATATTTGACTTTTGGCTTCAAACTGAAAAATATAATTTGACAAGGTAAAAATTGCTTGTGATAAAGAAAGCATCACATCATGAATTATTAAACTTATTTTAATATCAAAAAATATCAAACGTTTGTAAATTACTATAGTTTGAATTTCCAAATGCAATATCAAAATAATTATTGTAATATTTTAAGGATTTTTATTTATAAATAAATAAATGCTGCAAAAAAAACCCCATTCAAAAATCTAAGACAATAATCAAAAGAAAACAAATAAAATTCTGATATTTTTTTAAAGAGACACGTCGAACTCACATGTTCTATTTAGCGAGCGTAAACCACTTTTCAGACTCATTGTATTAGACGAGTGAGTGAGGTGTTTTTTTTCACTATTGGACTATACAATCTCATTGAAGTTAGTCTCATCTCCTACCAAACAAAGGTTTCGAGTGCTATTTACCCTAGTTCAGTCCCGTGAGGCATACCAAACATTCAATCCAACTAGAACCCCATCGTTGGAAAAATGCCTTTCATAATATCACAAATGCCTCTAGTTGATAAAAATATTAAGAAAGAAAAGAATTTATTAAGTGAGGATTATATAATAAATTGACAATCTTATGGATAAATAAAATTTGAAAACAGGGGAAAAAAAAAAAAGACAAGAAGATAACGTTAGTTACACTATTAAGCAAAAAAAACACAACCAAATTCTATATAAAGAGAATTTCGCAGTAAAAGAAAGTCAATATAGGCTAGAAAATAGAGTTATTTACACTAACACTCCCTCAAGTTTTTGACTTTTCACAAAACCCCCTAACGTTTAGGAAATTACACGAACACCCTCCGAGTTTAAATTGTTTTTATAAAATCCTTTTTTTTTTATTCCTCTAAAACTTGATGGTTTCATTTAAAAAAATGTGTGCAAATGACAAAATTAACTTCAATAAATGTATGTGCAATTTAATCTCAAATGCTAACTTTGTCATTTGGAGAATTTTTTTATATATATAAAATCATCAATATTTGGATATCAACGAAAAGAGGTTTTGTAAAAACAATTTAAAACCTAAGAACGTGTTCATGTAATTTCCAAAACCACAGAGGGTTTTGTCAAAAATCTGAAATCTAAGAGGGGTGTTAGTGTAAATAACTCCTGAGATATATATAAAGCAAAAGACTTTTATTGTTAATTTTTTAATAACTCAAATTTTCCCTCAGTTAAAAAAAAAATTCAAAACACAACTACTTTATTTTAAAATGACAAATACATAGAACAATATATATTTAAAATAAGAAAGAAAATAGGTTGCACGTCCAAGAAAAAACTTAATCTGATTTCTGTTATTATTTTGCTTTATTTCTTAGGGTTTTTTTTTTTTTTTTTAAATCGCAAGTTCGCTACTTATGTCCTTTTCAAGTCACAACAAATGCTAACTTGGTAGTCTTTTTGCAGGCTCCCATCTGATTCAGTGTTCCTACGCATCTCCACTCAACTCCCCCCCTCTAGGGTCAATCTTTACGTTGACCACTGGTTAGACATTAAAAAAAAAGACTTGTTTGGGCTCGATTCTAAAAGTCCCTTTCGTTCTACAGGGTTTGTGATATTAAAATGAATGTAGCAAAGCAACGTCACTGCCTTCAGTATTAGTCAACTTATTTGTTTTTTATCTTTTTCTTTTTTTGGGGTAAAGTGTTTTTTTTTTCTTTTTCTTTTGCTTTACTTCATGAGCAAGGAGAAGTAAAGTCCTGTTGACCAAAAAATAAAGGAGAAGTAAAGTCCTCATAACAACACCGAACAAAAATGTAGCATCTCTCATGCATATTGCTCCTATTCAAACCTTGGAATCATTATCAGATAGACTCTTCCATAAGCCAAATAAGAGATTGTTCCAGCTTGAGTGCAAGTGGTCCCATGTTGTCTTCTTTAGTAACAGTGGCGGATCCAGGATTGGAAAGCCAATTGGGCGGAACTTACATATTAAAATCGACGATACAAGTAAATTTCATTAATAATCAGAAAAAAGATACACCTAGTCAGGGGGGACGTATTGAGCCTTACCCTCAAATACATCTATACATAAATAAAAGCTTAACAACAAAAACAAAAACCACAAGTGAAAGATAACCTACGAATAACATGTAAAAGAAATAATTTAAATTAAACATACCAACAAAAAATCAAACAAATTCTCATAATAATAGCATCTCAACAATATGAACAAACAACAAATTAAACATTGAAACATCTCAACAAAATTCCTAAAATCAAAGCCCCAACTTAATTTCAACAAAATCACAAAATTATAATTTAATCTCTAAGTAAATCCTAGAATATTCAATTTTAAATTAAAACAATAATTAAAGATATATAGAAAATGAGAGAATTAGAAAATACTTCTTGTTGTAGGAAGGAGAGGAGATGATTTTGCCAAGTTGCCCACTGCCCAGCCAGTAAAATAGGAATATGCAGCAAATAGAGCGGGGGAAAAGAGGTTGCTGTGGTCGCTATAGAATAGAAGAGATAAACAAGCTGTGGCAAAAGAGAAAAGACAAAATATATGGGACCACTTCCTCTTGGAAGTAGGATGGGCAACGTGTTTATATTGGATTAGCTTTTAAGTTTTTAAATTTGGGCTGCCCTTATAACATATATAGGTTTTAAAAATAAAAAAAACTTTGGGATGGTCAGGCACCCATCCTGCCCTTTACACAAATCCGCCACTATTTAGTAAGATGTTAGCTACCGGGCGGGGCTAAAATTGTAAAGTTGGGGGAGGTCGATATAGAAAATACAAGTATATAAAACACCTAAATATTCAATAAATACATATTTAGAACTAAATATTTCTAATTGAGTCATGTCTAATTTGTTTTAGTGGAAATTTTAACTTTAATTATAAGTTGTTTATTACAAATTTCATATGTTATATATCATATAATAGAGGAGAGATAAAGATCTAGAGGGGCCAGGGAGTGGCTCCTCCACTAGCTACCAGTTAGGTTCTTGCTTGTGAAAATATAATAACACAACTTGACGTAAATATATAAATAAATATTTAGCTCAAGGTTGTGGGTCTGCTTTGACGCAGGTAGTGAGAATGGCCAATCTCTCTCTGAACTTTTATAAATGAAAAAAAATTAAAAAGTCCAACCTAATCGTATATCGTTTCAGACTATAGTTCTCTATTGGCCACCCAATTTGAAGTCAACCCACAAATCTTATTGGTCCTACCCACAAATCTTATTGGTCGTACGAATTAGTAGAATATGAAACTATAATAACACAAATTGAAATAAACAAACATAAAAACAATAATACAGTACTTAGTGTTTCTTTGTTTTCATCCTTACCTGTATTCCCAATATCAAAAAGCTTTCATACTTCCAGACCTGTGTTGCTTTGCATTACCCTAATCGTTTGCAGACCAGAGAGATGGCTGGAGCTTTGATCGGAGAGGCTTTTATCTCTGCTTCCATCCAGGTGTTGTGTGACAGAATTACTTCACGCGAGTTCATCGACTTATTTCGGCAGAAGAAACTGGATCAACCTCTCCTCATGAAACTGAAGGTGACACTGTTGACCTTGAACGCAGTGCTTAATGATGCAGAGGAGAAGCAAATAGAGAACCCGGCTGTGAGAGAGTGGCTTGACGAGCTCAAGCATGCTGTCTTTGATGCGGAGGACTTACTGGATGAGATCAACTATGAAGCTTTGCAATGCAAGCTCGAAGGTGAAGGTCAAATCAACAATTTAACCAATAAGGTGTGGAACTTCCTATCTACTTCTCATAACCATTTTTATCAGAGCATGAATGTTAAGATACAAGAGTTGTTACAAAGATTAGAAGACTTTGTACAGCTGAAAAGTGCTCTTGGTCTGAGAGAAGATGTTGGGAGGAAGGTTTCACAAAAAACTCCAACAACTTCCTTGGTTCATGAACCTTGTGTGTATGGTAGAGATGAAGTCAAAGAAAATTTATCAAAATTGTTGTTATCCGATGACGCAAGTAAGGATGATGTGGCTGTGATTGCCATTGTTGGAATGGGTGGAGTTGGCAAGACAACCCTTGCTCGAATGCTTTACAATGACCGTAAGGTGGAAGAACATTTTACACTTAAAGCTTGGGCTTGTGTTTCAGAAGACTATGATGCTATTAGGGTAACTAAAATTCTTCTTGAGTCAGTTACCTTAAAACCTTGTACAATGACAGATCTTAATTTGCTTCAAGTTCAACTAAGAGAACAACTGAAGGGAAGAAAATTTTTATTTGTGTTGGATGACATATGGAATGAGAAATATACTGATTGGAAGTGCCTCCAAAGTCCTTTTACTTCAGGGGCAAGGGGAAGTAAAGTCATTGTAACAACAAGGAACAAAAATGTAGCATCATCCATGCAAAATGTTCCTATTCAATCCCTGGAACCATTATCCCATGAAGATTGTTGGTTGTTACTTGCAAAACATGCTTTTGGAAATGAAAACTCTAGTGCACATCCAAACTTGGAAGAAATTGGCAAGCAAATTGCACGCAAGTGCAAAGGGTTGCCTTTAGCTGCACAAACACTTGGCGGTGTGTTACGGTGCAAACTAGATTTCGAGGCATGGAACAGAGTATTAAATAGCAGCATTAGATCGGAGGGTTGCCTTTAGCTGCACAAACACTTGGCGGTGTGTTACGGTGCAAACTAGATTTCGAGGCATGGAACAGAGTATTAAATAGCAGCATTAGATCGGAGGGTTGCCTTTAGCTGCACAAACACTTGGCGGTGTGTTACGGTGCAAACTAGATTTCGAGGCATGGAACAGAGTATTAAATAGCAGCATTTGGGAGTTACCTTATGAGAAAAGTGATATTCTTCCCGCTCTAGGATTGAGTTACCATTATCTTCCAGCCAAGTTAAAACGATGCTTTGTTTATTGTTCAATTTTTCCAAAGGACTATGAATTCAATATAGAAGATGTGGTTTTTCTTTGGATGGGAGAATGTTTAATTCACCAAGCTGAGGATGGAAAAAGCCTCGAAGAGGTTGCTAAGGAACATTTTTATG
Organism: Prunus mume; assembly: GCF_000346735.1. Next base: position 3,739,752 of record NC_024130.1, read on the forward strand.
AATTGTTATCCCGATCTTTGTTTCAACCGTCGGGGAAATCAAGTTTCACAATGCATGATCTCATCAGTGACTTAGCTATGTTCATGTCTAAGGGATTTTGTTCTAGGTTGGAAGTGGGGGAATCACATGAAATAGAAAGAGTTCGTCATTTGTCATATGCAAGGGAAGAATTTGATGTTGCTCATAAATTTGACCCATTAAAGGGGGATAAGTGTTTGCGGACCTTCTTGCCTACCTCTTTGAATCCATACGAAAAGTGTTATCTAAGTAAACAGGTTCTACAAGTTTTGTTGCCATCACTAAGATGTTTACGGGTCTTATCGTTGTCACGTTATAAGAATGTCACTGTATTACCTGATTCTATTGAAAATCTCATTCACTTGCGATACTTGGATCTCTCCTATACTGCACTTGAAAGGTTACCTGGTGTTCTTTGCGGTCTTTACAATTTGCAGACGTTAATATTGTCACATTGTTCCTCTCTCGTCGAATTGCCATATATGAGAAAATTGATAAATTTACAGAAATTAATGTTAACAGGCTGCAAGTCTCTTACTAAATTGCCCGTAGATATGAGAGAATTGATTAATTTGCATCATCTTGATGTCAGTGGAACTAAGATTGTAGAGATGCCAGTGCAAATGGGTAGACTTAAAAGTTTGAGAACATTGGCTGCTTTTGTAGTCGGGAAATCTACTGGGCCGAGCATTGGAGAATTGAGGGAGCTGCCACAGCTTCGAGGAAAGCTTTCAATATTGAAACTGCAAAATGTAGTTGATGCTAGGGATGCCTTGCAAGGCAATTTGAAGGATAAGAAAGATCTAAAAGAGTTAAAGTTGGAATGGAGTGATGAGGATGCAGATGATTCCCTAAAGGAGAAAGATGTACTTGACAAGCTCCAACCTTGCGTGAATTTGGAGAAACTAACCATTAGATCCTATGGTGGAACCCAATTCCCTAATTGGTTAGGAGACTCGTCCTTCTCCAACATACAAGTCATGTGTCTCAAAGATTGTAGCTACTGTTGGTTGATGCCACCAATTGGGCGGCTACCTGCTCTCAAGAAGCTCAAAATAAAAAGGATGAAACTTGTTAAGACGATTGGTGTTGAGTTCTATGGAAGAACTGAAGGTTCTCCAATTCAGCCATTTCAATCTCTGGAGAAGCTGCAGTTTGGGGAAATGGCAGAGTGGGAGGAATGGGTACCAAGTGGAAGTGGAAGTGGAGGTGAATATGGTCCAGACTTTCCTCGTCTCAAGGAGCTGATTCTAAAAGATTGTCCGAAGCTTAGAGGAAGCTTGCCCTTGGCTTGTCATCTGCCTTGCTTGAAGAAGCTTTGGGTGTCTGGGTGTGAGGTTTTACATGATCAAAGGGCCACCACTACTACTACTTCTAGTCTTAAAATGGACTCATACAAATCTCTTGAAGAATTGTTAATCCACGAAACAGGTCTGTTATCATTCCCAGAGATACTATTGCCCAACCTCAATCGTCTTCAACATTTGAGTCTCTGTGATTGTCCAAACCTGTTGTCGTTCCCTGAAGATGGTCTACCCACTACGTTGATATCACTTGAGATAGTCAATTGTAGGAGATTAGAATTCTTACCTTATGAGATGATGGCCAAGTTGACCTCGCTTGACAATTTGCGGATATATTATAGCTGTGAATCAATGAGGTCCTTTCCGTTGGGCTTTTTTCCCAAATTGACGTCGCTTTACATTTGGGAGTGTGAGAATCTGGAATCCCTTTCCGTTGAAGAAGGAGTTGTTGAGAATCTCAGTCATCTCAGAACTTTGTATATCACAGGCTGTCCAAAGTTGGTGTGTTTTCCCCAGGGAGAATTGCCCGCTCCCAACTTGAATGACTTTACAGTCGGTGAATGCGAGAATTTGCAGTCATTGCCCGAACGCATTCACACCCTCACAGGCCTTCGACATTTGGGGATAAGGGGTCTTCCAAATCTTGAGTCATTTGCAGAAGATGGGGGTTTGCCCCCCAATCTCCGAGTTTTTCGCCATGAGAATTGTGAGAGACTGAGGCTTTCATCAGTGGGAGAGTACTGGGGTTTGCAAGGACTTGTCTCCCTTGAAGAAATTAGAATTGGTGGTAGGGGAAGTGGGGATATCTTGGAGACGTTGCTTATGGAACAGCTGCTCCCTACTACACTTCGCACTCTCCGCATCTGGGGACTTTCAAGTATGAAATCTTTGGATGGTAAGGGACTTGGACACCTCACTTCTCTTCAAAGCCTACATATTAGTGGGTGTGACAGTATCCAATTCCTGCCAGAAGAGGGTTTGCCGCCATCTCTTTCTTTCTTGAGAATCTCCCAATGTTCTGCCCTGGAGAAAAGGTATCAGAATAAGGCTGGAGAAGATTGCGCCAAGATATCTCACATTCCTTGCATCAGGATAAATGATGAGGTCACTATATGATATGAGCTCTCAAAACTCTCGCACATAGACGAAGTACTGTTTTTTGATATTTCACTCTCAACTCTGAAATCAAAGTCAGGTATTTACTTCAAATCATTCCTTGAGCTGCAGAAGTTCTATTCAATGAGACTTAAGATGGTGTATGTATACTTGCAGACTTGAGAAGTTTTCCCATTTTTGGAGGTCAAAGCAACGTGTGAAGGCAACCATGAATGATTTCAGAGTCGATGCTGATGGTGTAATCATAGATGTCATCTTAGCTGCTTACTTCACTGTAAACACCTTTCTTGCTCTCTTCTGTAAGGGTCTACACAGATTAATTTTTTAGCAAGATTTAATGTGGCTCACTTTTTTTTTGTTGCTTGTTCATTTAGAATCCTATTACCTTCAATTTTTATTTATTTATTCCAATTTGGATTGGTAGGATCAGGCCAAGCAGGTTCATACATTACATGCATTACGGCATCAGCATTTCAAACAGAAAATTGGCCTTGAATTGTCTTCTGATATGACTCAAATATACACTGTGCTTTTGAACACTCAAATTGACATAGATTGTTTTTCTGTGGATGCCACCGTTTATTTATTGTATTTGAACACTCAATTGAAGTAGATAGTTTTGTATGTTATTTATTGTCATTTCTTGTGTCCTTTGCTTCATTTCTGTCCGTTGCTTAGTTAAATCTGTCCTTCAGCGGTTCAAGTTGAGGCTGGCGTCGAACAAGGATTAGGTTAGCTGTGTAATTCGCGGTAAATTCATCGTAGAAAAGCATCTGTTGGATACGTCCCCTCTTCTATTCTATGTAATAGAATAGGGCGGCTTGCTCTGACCAAGACTCCACTTTTTGCTCCCCCCATGGAGAGTATGATTTCCTGGAATGTATATAGACCAAAAAAGGGAATGCAGGGATAGGAATAGGAGTTATAGTACCATTGGAAGAAGGGGCACCTGTGGGAACATCTCTACTGACATACCATTTAAATAGTACGGGTGCTGCCGTGCCACAAGGCACAACCATGAAAATAATGAAAAAGAAAAAGTAAACGCCTGTATATGATTCTTTAGATTAATGGTAGTTTTCATATCAGCTGGAACCTTTCTGACTGTACGATGTAAGTAATTATTCTCTTATTGTTTTCCTACTGTTAAAACTTAAAAGGAGCCAGCCACAGAATAAAAATTTACGGATGGGAGCCATTCTTATTTCATACAATTTTTCTAAAGTGTGCATTCATCCCATTCTTCTTCAACAACGGGGGAATTTATACTTGTCGCATGGTTCAAAGGAGGCACCTTTCCTTTGCCCTATTTCCCTTGTCCATCTGCTGCTTCATTGCCTAGTAGCTTTATCTATATGGTTGCAGCTGGTTAAGGAGGTAAGAATGAGTTGGTTTAACCCTGCTTCCTATAATGCATTGTTGTGTAAAGCTTAAATTTTTTTGGTGGAAAGAAGAGGGCTATGGCTTTTGGGGAATGTGATGAATGCCAAGTTAAGAGAGGGTGTTGATCACTTGTAGGAGAGTGTTCATTTCTCGCGCACCTGATTGGACTCTGTATCTTTGGAGTTTAGGGATTTTTCTTTCTCTGTCATCCACTCAAATAGGCAAGCTGCAGTAGTTTTGACTTTTTTTATATATAGATATTTAGTCATATACCGATTCTTAGCACTAAAACTATAAATAAACTCTATACAATTTAATTTCTATAAACAAACCCCAAAAAATAACAGCTGGCCCTTTTGAATTTAATTTTGATTATTAAATTACTTTGATGCTCTATTGAGTGTTTTGGGCTTTTTTATGAGGTTTTTGGGTTAAGTTTGTTTTAAGAAATCAATGACAATTTTGTAATTTAAAAGAAGTTAAAAGCCTTTTTGTTATGTTGTGAATGGACTTTGGGTGTGTTTCTAAAGTCCATTTCATATAGGGTTTTTTTATAATTTGAGTTCCTATATTGGGTATAATAGTGAATCTCCCTTTTTTTTATGCAATATCGTTTCTGTTTTGTTAATTTGGCGTTTGAGTCTTTCTGTAATTGTTTTTGTTTTGACCTGCTAACGGTGGATACCTTGCCAGCTGTTGCTGTAGTCTTTTATTTTTTAAATGAAAGTTGTGTTTCTCCTTTAATGAAGAAATTTTGTACATGTAAAAAGGTACAAAAGTAGGACTATATAAGTTGAAGGCATGTTACATAACTAGAGGGAAAATATCAATTAATAATCAGTTAACCTATTTTCCTGGCCTAAATCCTGATATCCGGGAGTAGTATCTTCCAACATAATTGAGGTATTCTCATGCTAATTGGCATATTTATTGCATATATATTATCTTTTGTGCAAATGATTTTCTCTTTTTTGTCTCACATATCATTCCTTGAGCTGCAAAGTTCTATTTGATGAGACTTGAGATGTTGTATGTGCAAGCCTTGAGAAATTTTCCAATGTTCGGAGGTCAAAGCAACTTGTGTAGTTCCACGCATGATTTCAGAGTTCAAGCTGATGGTGTAATCACAGATTCTTTTAGGATCCTATTACCATCAAATTGTTTTATTCCAAATGTGGATGGGCAGGATCAGACCGAGCAACGTACATTACATGCTTCATGTCATCAGCATTTCAGACAGAAAATGGCCCTTGAATTGTCTTCTGAGCCAATGAGTTTTTCTAGTATCTGAAGTGCGAAAATTAATGAATTGATGTGTACAAAGAGTCTTGAACATTTTTTCTTGTTGAATGCTGGAAGTGCCTCTTATAAGTGGTGTCATCAATGCTCTGCAAAGAGGTTTGTCATCAACTTTGTGCTTGAGATAGATTGTTTTGTCTGTGGATGCCACTGGTTATTTATTGCATTTGAACACTCCATTGAGATATAGATTATTTTGTCTGCGTATTGTCACTTCTTGTTCTTCGCTTCATTTCTGTCGGTTGCTTACCTAAATATGCCCTTCAGCAGTTAAAGTTGAGACTGGAGTTGAACATGGTTAGGTTAGCTGTATAATTCGGGGTAAATGCCTTTTTCTATAAACAATTGTAACTGTCTATATAGATTAATTTGTCAGCATTATTCTATGGTTCATTTAGAATCCTATTATCACAAAAAAAAATATAAAAAAAATTCCTATTATTATTAATTTCCTGATTCCATTTTGGACCTGTAGGAGCAGAGCAGACGAAGCATGTTCATACATGGCATGGCTCAAGACATCATCATTTGAGACTGAAAATCAGCCTTCAACTGTCTGCTGAGTCAATAGACTTCTGTAGAGATCTCAAGTGCAAGGGAAATTTGATGGGTTAACATAAAAGATTCGTGAACATTTTTCTGTTCGAAATTTTCTACTGTTGGCTGGAAATGCTTCTTATAAGTGGCTAAGTTTCAATTATTTTGTGGGATCAAAGGCTCTGCAGAGAGGTAAGAAATCCATCGTCAATTATTTTCTAGAGTATGTTACAACTGGTTGTGGCAACTTTCTTAACGCATAGTTTTAATTTAATTCACTGAGCCTCACATCATTGCAGTTTGCTGACCATGGTGTTGAAAACAAAGGGTGCTGCGCATCAAGTACGAGAAAATCAGGTATTGTAGTGTTTTATTCTTGAGAAATTTGGTTTATGTAAATGACAGATTATGTATTATATATAATTATGTGTACACTCCGAACGCCAGTTAGTAAATTAATATGGTGCTAGGTACTTGTTAAGAGTCTGAACCAACTCCGCAGCGTGATCCAATGATTCACATTGAATACTGTGCAGTCATCTAACCGTGATCAAATAAATATGAATGCAATTTCTTCAATACATAATGAAAAGTATACATATTAACCAGGGAGAGTGTCCAAATTTGGTGCGTTTTCCCCAGGGGGAATTGCCCGCTCCAAACTTGAAGCCGCTTATAATCATTGAATGCGACAATTTGAAGTCATTGCCTGAACGCATTCACACCCTCACAGCCCTACGAGAGTTGAGGATAGAAGGTCTTCCAAATCTTATGTCATTTGCAGAAAGGGGTTTGCCTCCCAACCTCCGACATTTTAGCATTCAGAATTGTGAGAGACTGAGGGTTCTGGTGAGAGAGCACTGGGGTTTGCAACAACTTGTCTCCCTTGAAGAATTTTATATTGGAGGTAGAGCAACTGATAATATCTTGGAGATGTTGCCCAAGGAACAGCTGCTCCTACCACTCTTCACACTCTAGGCATCAACGAAATTACAGGTCTGAAATCTTTGGACAGAAAGGGACTTAAGACACCTCACTTCTCTTCAATGCCTACAAATTGGAAGCTGTACAAGTCTCGAATTTCTGCAACTTCAACACCTCACTTCTATATATTAGGGAGTGTGACCTGCCAAAAGAGAGTTTGCCGCCATCTCTTTCTTCTCTTCAAATAGTAATGTGTTCTGCCCTGTCTAAAAGATATGAGAATAAGACGGGACAAGATTGGGACAACATCTCTCACATTCCTTAACCTGGAGAGACAAAGTACTACTTTTCGATATTTCACTATCAACTCTCAACTCTCAGACCAAACTCAGGTACGTACTTCAAATAACAGGCTTTACTGGTTTTCTTCTAATGGAATATATATTCCTTTTTGTAACCGAAATACAGTTTTAAACTATTTTTATGTCCACAAATTCGTTGAATTACCCCAAATTTGTTGATTTGCCATCAGTTGTGCATCCAATCAATAAATTTTACAGTTGCCAACAAAGCATAGCATATTGATTGAATGTTCTTCCCAGATCATGGTTTCTGTTCTCAGGACATCTCTTATAACAATTTGTGCGTAACACAAACACTATCTGATTTCTATTGTTATTTTTCTCAGAAAATTCTCCTTCTGTTTACTTTATTTGTCATTGGGGTTCCTCAATTGATCACAACTTATATCCTATTTCAGTCTCAAATGCTGAATAATTAGTAGTCTTTTTGCAGGACAGCAATCTTCTCTTGGAGAGCTTTTCCCTTGCTAGGTTTCTTTACGTGTCGTCTTCATTTCCAGAAGAGGGTTTACCATTGTATGTAGCTTTTTGGTTTGCTAGCAACGGAAAGGTTCAGCTGGCTGGAATATCTCAATTGACAATTTCTTTATAAAAATGTATTTAAGTCTCATTTTCGCTAGTTTAAATTGTATTCAATGCCTATGGATAACCTGTGAGCTTAAGTTGTGAGATAAAAGTGACACTATATTATTGTTTTTATCTTCTTAAAGATGTGAGCATGATATTTATCATTCATATTGTTGCAGTGCACATTTGTTGCCATTAATTAGTCTTTGGACTTTGCCAGGGACTGCATGTATGTTAGCCATAGTACCTTGTCTTCTGTCGCTGTACCCTTTTATGTTTTCAATGAAACTTGTGTTTCTCTTTTCTTTTTTCTTTTAAACCGAAGTATCAAGGGGCCCCAACTATCAATTAGAAGCAGTTAACCTGTTTTTCTAGCCTGGTTCTTGATTTCTGGGAGAAAAGCTCGGGGTGAGACAGGGATGTTTAATGGTGAAATGGATGTTATTTCTTGTTCGAGCCCGTTCTCAAAGTTCTTGTTTGCAAATGTAAGAGATGAGAGTATTTGGATTGAAAGGAGCCGTTCTCAAAGTTCTTGTTTGCAAATGTAAGAGATGATAGTATTTGGATTGAAAGGAGATGACATGTCTGAGAATAAGCAATCTCTGTTCTTAGATTGATCTGGAGGTGAAATCAGTCATTTTCTTTTCCAATTTAAGCAAATCTGTGTTCTTAGATTGATCTGGTCGTGAAAAGCAGTCAGGGTTTCTTTCAAGAATGCCATCAATTGGAACGTTATAATTGAGAGCAATGCATTCCGACCAAAAAATTGAGAGCTAATTATCAAATTCCTTTGTCGACATAATTGATGGTAAATATACTTCGTAAACACTCAGTGTTGAAGAATATAAGTCTCTCATCAGAAACTTAACTAAATAAAATATAAGATATAATGAATGGTTTCACTACTAATATCATCGAGGCCTTTTGTATAAAATCTCTTGTATGCTAAACAAATGGTTAAGTTAGGGATGATATCAATATTGCTAATTAGAGCTGGGCATATGGGACCGAAAACCGGCCAAAAAGGCCGAACCAAACCGATCGGTCCGGTTTGGTTTGGTTTTTTTCCTTCTCTTTTTGGTCAACAGTGCATGAACCGGACCGAACCGGTAGTCATGGTTCGGCGTTCGGTTCTTAATTTTAAAAACCATCGGTTAACCGAACCAAACCGAATATGTTAAATTATATATAATTAAATAATTATAATACATGTGAACAGTGAATAATGCATATGGTTTACTTTGAAACTTTGGATGGGTGTGAATGATGAATGATGCATATGTTTTAGTTTGAAAGGATTGATTGAATGAATGAATTTGAATATGTTGTGATGTGAATTGTGAATGAATTTCAAGTAGGTTTTGAATGAATGTTTGAGTTTGAATTGAAAGGATTGATTGAATGAATGCATTTGAATATGTTGTGATGTGAATGGTGAATGAATTTCAAGTAGGTTTTGAATGAATGTTTGAGTTTGAATGAATTTTAGAGTCTACATGTTTTCAAGCAAGTTTTGCATCAAACCAAACTAAACCAAACCGAGGTAACCGGTTAACCGAGATGATCGGTTTCCCACCTCATTGGTTCGGTGTACGGTTTGAATTTTCTCCAAACCGAGGTTCACGGTTCAGCGCACGATTTGGCCTCATAACCGAACCAAACCAAACCGAACCCACCCCTATTGCTAATAGTGGGCCAAGGGTCCGTCCCTCTTAAGTCCCTCTTAAATCTTAACACTTAGTACATGAATTTGTGTCAAACTTGACAACCAACCAGAGTTTGGAATTTTTTTTGTCTTTCGAATGAACATTTGAAAGATCATAGAAACTAAACTCATTGTCGGGGAAATGCATCATTTAGCCGCAGCAGAAGTCCAGTTTCTGCTAAGCAATCAACAATCACCATAATTGCAGATGGGGGCTGTGGGGGAGACATACAGGAAGAGGGGTTAAGGGAAAGATATACTGGAAGGATTAATCCAAAAAATATTGCATTTAGTTCTACTTCATGCTTAGACGCATTCTGATTCAGACACACTACCCTCCAGTATCCACAAATAGAGTTCGTACATATTTTTACTATGTATGACAGAGATACAAACATGCTCTAGTACAACTGAGTTTTTTTTTTTTCTTTTTCCCTTTCTAATTTATATAAAACTGGCACTAGCAAAGATTGCCATCTGAACACTCAAAATCCAGCTCCAATGGGTTTGACCCCTCCTTTGTTGCATCATGTCATGCTTTCTGTGCAGCAAATACATTATTAGCATGTGAGAGAGTGGACAAGAAAACAAAAAGGTACAGAAGCATAATTGTTTTCGTTAAGAGATTGGATCAATCTTTACCTGCATTGGAAGGTACAACTTAAACTCGGGCGGAAGTTCCTCTTCGGAGTACAAGCGGTCAGAGAAATATATCCTCCTGAGGCGGCAATTCGCATGAACCTGAACTCGCAATGTCTCCACATAGTTTGTTCCATAGGCTCTCCTGGTAAAATCGGCTAGATTAAACTGGATTTGATTCCAGCCCTCATCCATCCTCAGTGGCATGGTGCAGATGTATGGCTTCACCCGAGTTACAGCCTACGACACATAAATAAATAAATAAATAAATCCTCGTATTTTTTATCATTTTGATTCTTCTACAGCAGTACAATCACTTCAAATACAAGTATTCTTTAGCAGTCAAAACATCAACACTTCAAACAAAAAGTCATCAGGGTGAGGTACATGGCATTTAAACAATATCGCACATAAAAGATGATAGTAATTAAACTTCAGTAAAGGTTAGCTGATTTCTCAAAATTCCTATGAGTCCAATTTATCCGGCATTTGCAGAAGACACCCTGTTCACTGATAAAACTCAGAAGACAGAATAACAATATACTAAACTATGAATCATTAAGCAACAATCTACTGGAGTGGTCAATGAGTTTTGCATCCTACACTGCTCGACTCAAAATGGTAGGCAATCTCCGATCAACATCAATGAATTTTTTTTCTCCTGATTCCTGAAGCTGCCAATGGCATATCTAGAAGCCAGATTCCTCTACAACCTTGGACTTAACCTTGGTACATGATTTTTCCCTCAAGTATATACATGTCTTACAAATGCAAGACATCAGGCATAGTTAATATGTTCATAATGCAGCCGGAAAAACTTACAAAAAAAGTCGGCATGAAATATGACCAATTTTACACTACATAGATCTTCAAAGACAACAAAAGAAGCTTAGACTTGCTAGTGAAATAGATACATCTTTGAGAAAAACATATGCAGCAGCCTTCATTACTTACCTGAACATGCCCTGAAATACCAACGGAAAGGAAAAGAAAAGAGAACAAGAAAAACAACCATTATGCAATTGACAAACATCAATAAACATGGGCAAACTTACACACTTGAAAATTGGAAGCTCGAAAACGTCTCCTGACGTTCTTGTCATCCAGAACTTGAATCTCAAATGTGAAATACTTCTTCAGATTCTTTACAATCATAACCAGGAATGGAAGTTTTATACCAAGTGTAGCTGATGGGTCTGCTGGGCAAGTAATGTATGTGGACTGGATGTTCGTACCAATTATTTCAAGGACATTGGATTGTATGTCTTCATCCTGTGGTCTTTTAATATGGCCATCGACAACTGCTCAACAAAAGAAAAACATAGAAAAGTCAACCAGTCACTAAGTCATTCCATCATCATGTCAACATCTTAAAGGCATCCGCCTTATACTACGGTCTAAAGTAGAAAAATAGTTATTTCCACTCTAGCATCAAGCAATGCCCCATCCAATATAAACATCAATTCTACAAACTTTCCAACATGCGCGTGCCTCATTATTTACTATGTCATGAACAGACTTAAAGAGACCCTAAAATTTAATGGTATATCGCAGTGGAAGGGGATCCATCCATTAGAGATTACTAAGTCTTTTAGCTAATGCGCCTATCAGCAGATTAGATGTTCATCAGTCACCAATCTTAACAAAAAGACATGGTGGGTTAACATGGATGTTGTATGACAAGCATGAAACAAAAAGGGATGAATTGCAAAGAATAAGAGAGTATTGAACCATGACTGGGCACCTCCATGTATTAAACTATAAAAAAACATACAACCAATTTAGTCCTTGTGCTACCACTTCAAACTATTTAGATTTGTAGAAGCTACAGGCACTTCTTTAATTCAGACGATACTTGGGAGAAAATATATAAAAGGCATAAACAACACAGAATTGTCAAAATTGCATCTTACATTGATATTTGAAACAAGTTCAATTTAACAAGCATTTCAACATTTCATCAACAGGTTTTACATTTCCAAAGCCAAAACCACTCACCTTCTTTATCCCAAATCTGCAACGGTTTGCTCCTACATATTCAAAAGAATGCACAGATTAAAATCAAAGTTACAAGTGCAAGGATAAAAAAAAGATACTCAAACACAAGAGACAGAGACGGCATACCCAAGGCTGTATAGAATTGACAGAAATCCGGATTGAAATGTGTTCTTGAACATTTTTACTTCTTTCTAAACCGAGCTGCAATGAAAGCACAACCATTGTAAGCTATAACTGGACTTAACATTTCTTTTCCTTCTGGTTTTTCGTTCAATTGGAATTGGAAGCCCATTAATATATAACAAAAGCACATAATCTACAAACAAAAAGAAAAAAAAAATCTTAACGTTTTAAACTCAAGTATTCTATCAATGGCTGAATATAAATCCCAGTTATCCTTGAAACTAGCAGATGTGTAGAACCCTAGATTATATCATCACAATTTATGGAAGGAGAAACTATAGTAACAACATAAGAACGGCAACCATCTGTTCAACTCCATAGATTTTGAATATCACGTTTGGCCGAGACAACGAATTTGATCAAATTCCAAATGTCTGTACTTTTAGCTTACAGACAGACAGACACTCAAATATACTTACCCAGGAAAGAGTCGTTTCGACCACAACGCCAATTGCAGACCTTAAGCTTCTCAAAGCCCCAACCTGATAGACCAATTGCGATTCCCCTCTCTCCCAATCTGTCTCTGTCTCTCACTCTGCAAGCCCTAATTGTCCCGCGTGTGTGCGCTTTTGTTTTGGTAAATATTGTCTTGCGTATTTTGTGCATTAGGCCGAATTAGAATTTTTTTTTTTTTTTTGGGAGCAATTTTTATTAGGGAGTTTCACTAAAACACCCAAAATGGGGGTTGAAATTATAAAAAAACTCAACACCCAAAACACTTTATAAACACACCCAAAATTCATCATTACACACACTCAAAACCCATTTATAAACACACCCAAAAAATATACAATTGTTGATTTTGAGGTTGATTTTGGGTGTGTTTCTATGTTTAAATAGTGTTTGAGTTTTTTTATAAATACATGTTTAGGATTGGGTTTATTTATAAATTTGTATTTTTATTATTCAAGAAATGTTAGAAAACTCCCCTAAGAGCAGCTCCACTGAGAGCATTTCCAGCAATGCAGGCTGGGCTCGGGCTTGGGGGGGTGTTGTAGACGTTTCCAACAACAAAATGGAGCCCGGGCAAGAGGTGGGGGCCAGCAGCCTGGGCTGGCCCAAGGTGGGGTTTGGCCCGAGTGCTTGCCTGCGGGCTGAGCAAACGTCACGACGATGTCAGCGTTTCAGTTAAATCGCACGTACCAACGTTAAAAAAAAAATTTACGTGCCCGCTATAGTGCCCGCCCAACGGCTATCTTCCACGTGTTTTCTTCTGGGCTATCCGATCCGCTTTTTCCATATATCCAACGGCAGCCATTTTTTCGCGAATAAAAAAATCGAAACTGCCACCCCCAACGGCTCTCTGCCACGTGGAAGCTTCTGGGCTCTCCAATTCTCTTTTTTCCAGCAATCCAACAGCAGGCAATTTTTTGCCCAATAAAAAAATGAAAAAAAATCGAAATTTTTTTAAAAATATACCAAAAAAATATTGAATTTTTTTTCTATAAATACCAAACAATACTCTTCACTTTTAACACCAACTCCTCATACATTTTCTTCTCCTTCTACTATTATTCACTTTCTACTCAATTTTTTTTCACTTTCAAGTTGTTTTTTTCTCTATCATATTATGGGTTCTTCTAGTGAAACTGGAGTTAGTTTGCTTGCCTTTCATTTCATTGTACCATTAAGTTAGTTTGTTTGCCTTCCATTTCATTGTATTTTTTGTTTTGTTTAAAAAAGTAGTGGTAATTCAAGTATTTTATTTTATGAGTTCTATTGATTTTCTTTTAGTGAATGAAGAAAATATTCAACAAAATTCCTTTTTATTCAAAACATTCCATACATAAAAAGCAAACCACAACCAAAGCATAAAAAATAAACAAACCACAACCAAAGCATAAAAAATAAACAAACCACAACCAAAGCATAAAAAATAAACAAACCACAACCAAAGCATAAAAAATAAACAAACCACAACCAAAGCATAAAAAATAAACAAACCACAATTAAAGCATAAAAAAACAACAAAGCATAACTAAAAATACAACATAAACATAATACATTAAAAAAAACATCTTCACTTCATTTCATTGTCCTTCATTCCCTTTTACCGCCCACAAATGCTCCATCAAGTCAACTTGACGGTGTTCATGAATATACGACGATTGCATCTTCGTGTAGCGCTCAATCATACGATGCATGAAACTACTGTCTCTAACTAACAGATCATGCTGCACTGGTTCTCCATCTGGCCCCATAGGTTTTTCATAAATTCGTGTTAAGGCCGTGTTTATGGGATTTGGTTCATACACTTCATCAGCATCGTAATCATACTCATCTTCCACAATCATGTTGTGGAGGATGATACAAGTCATCATTATACTCCTAAGCACCTCCTCATCAAATAGACGCGTCGCGCCCCTGATAATTGCCCACCAAGCTTGAAGGATACCAAAACACCTCTCCACATCTTTTCTGTACCCCTTTTGATAGGCAGCAAAAAAAATTTCCTTATGGGATCGGGGATGTGGAATTGATTTCACAAATATTGTTCAGCTCGGGTAGATACCATCAGCTAGATAATACTCGTTCTGGTAGACGGTATTATTAATTTGATATGTGATAGTTGGGCCTTCACCTCTCAGAACATCATTGAACACCAGGGATTGACCCAAGATGTTCAAATCATTTTGAGAGCCGGCAACTCCAAAGAAGGCGTGCCAAACCCATGTATCAAAACCAGCAACTGCTTCGAGGATGATGCTTTTCTGCCCTTTCCGATTGCCATAATCCCCTTGCCAAGCAGTTGGACAATTTTTCCATTGCAAGTGCATGCAGTCAATACTACTAATCATCCCAGGAAATCCACGAGACTCAGCTTTTTGTAGGAGTCGTTGCAGGTCCCTGGGCGTAGGTCTGCGCAGGTAGTCCCTGGTGTACAGAGTTTCCACTGCATCACAAAATCGCACTAAGCTCTCCAAAATTGTGGACTTCCCTATCCTAGCAATCTCATCCACCTGATCAGCAGATGACCCATACGCCAACATTCGTATCACAGCTGTGAACTTTTGCTCGGGAAGAAGTCCCAAATTTTCAGCACAAATTTTCTTTTGAACAAAGTAGTCATCATAATTGCAAATATCATGCATGACTTTATTGGACAAATAGGGTTGCATTTTATATCTTGCTCGAAAATGAACATCAGAGTACAGAGATTGTGGGATAAAATAATCTTCTATAAGATTCTTACTCCGAGAATGTCTATGTCTATCCACATTCGGTGCCCGGCCTTCTCGTGAACCACGGCGGCTCTGGTTTTCTTCCTCCAGCAAAGCAACGGCCACACCAAGTTGCTCATCTAGTTCTCTCTGCGCCCTTTTGCTTGCAGCTCTACGCATTCTTGCTCTCCTTTCTCGCTCTTGCCTCTCCAAAACCTCTTCCATGTCGTCTGACATTGAGAATAAAGAATGAAATCTAAAATATGAGAAATGAAATCTAAAATATGAGAAATGAGATGTAGAGAAGATATGGTGTGGGAGGTATGAGCTGAGCCTCTGCTTTTATAGAAAAATTTAGGCAGATAGAGATGACACGTGACGCAATTTTAGAGGGTGAAAATCTTATCAGAAATTTGAAATTCACATGAAATTTGAAATTTGAAATTTATCTGGAATTTGAATTTTGAAATGTATCTGAAATTTGACATTTTGAATTTATCTGAAATTTGAATTTTGAAATGTATCTGGAAACCGAAAATTTTATCCGATATGAATAGTATTGACACGTAGGAACCCAATAATCTTATCCGAAAATATTATCCAAATTAATTGTTTAAGTAAACAAAGTTGTGAAAAAAACAAAAAAATGAATAGTATTTGACATGGCAAGCCTTGCACTGCTGGAAACACACTTTGCTAAGGGGGATAGGGCAGCCACTATTCACGTGAATAGTAGCTGCCCTAGGGCTCTCCTTGCCATGGCAAGGGGCTAACTGGTGGAAGTGCTCTGAGGAGCCCAAGCTCAAGGCTGGGGGGCGGCCAACCGAAAAATCCAATTTCAGCGGGCTACTTTTGCCTGGGGCTGTGGGACCCACAAAGACGGGTTGGCCCGAAGGCAAGTCTCACCCGAACTGCAGCTTGAGGGGGAGATGACGTCAGCGCACGGTAAAAAAAAAATTTGAACTCGCATGCACTGACGTCATCCCTGCGCGTTTCCAATGGCTAGAAGACACATGTCTTCGCCTGGGCGCTCTGATCTACTTCTCCTCCTCCAATCCAACGACTGGCCTTTTTTTGGCTATACAATTATGAAAAAAATTCAAATTTTTTCCAAAAAATTCTGAATTTTTTTTCTATAAAAACCTATCAATACCCTTTACTTTCAACACCAATCCTCATACATTTTTTTCTACCTCTACTATTATCCACTCTTACTCAACATTTTATTCTCTTTCAAATTGTATTTTTATTTCTTATCCTTATTGCTTCTTCTATCAAAACCGGAGGAGCATGAAGCACCATGGAAGATGTTTTATTGTCTGAGTCTTGACTCCAAATTAGTCATTGTCCTGTGTCAGGCAATGAGATGAAATTTTGTCATATGTGGAAAAAAAATTCATGCTAAATTTTGTGAAAGAATTTCGAGGTCGACTCGTACGGAAATGACATTGTCTAGTAGGTGGAAAATTCTCAATAAAGAGTTAGCAAAATGAAGAGATGTCTTGGCAAAAGCAAGGGACAACCATAGAAGTGGGGAAAATCTTACTAGCGAGGTAAATATTTTGTAATTTTCGTTTTATTAAGTATAATGTCCTAATATATATATATATATATATATATATTTTAATGTTTCTTGCATTTTCAATATTTTGTTAATATTTCTTGCATTTCCAATTATTTTTTAATATTTCTTGCATAAATAATATTTTGTTAATATTTGTTGCATTTCCAATATATTTGTAAGGTTAATTGCATTTCCATTATTTTTTTATGTTACTTGCATTTCCAATATATTTTAAATATTTCTCGCATTTTCATTTTTTTTTTGTTAATAGATTATGCAAGCACATATGTGGTTTGGTGCAATTGGACAAGGCAAAAAAACTTTCAGCCATCATGAATGTTGGGAGGTGGTGAAAAATTGCAAACGCTTCAGAATTATTCCCACGAGTTCTCCCGTTATGTTAAACGAGACGCCACTCCATGATTCAACGACATCGGATTCACCTCTCGATTGCCCTATGAGTCAAGACTCACTCATCGAAAAGGAGCCGAGGCCCATTGGCCGAAAGGGTGCGAAGGTGAAGAAAGAGAGTAATTCTAGCACTAATACATCAAAAAATTTGGAGGAAATTGCAAGGCAGAGCGCCATAAGAATTGAAATTGAGAAGAAACACCAAGAGAATGAGATGGCAATTTGAGTAGAATATGTACAAAAAAGGGAGTATTTGGGCAAACAACACATTGAGAAGACGGATCGGGAAATCATGGCCATGGATACAAGCCATATGTCCCCTGAAACAAAACAATTTTGGAAGCTAGAACGAAGGGATGTTATGAGAAGAAGACTTTTCCGTGGCGATGAACCTAGCAACATGGATTGGTTAAATGATCAAAACCATTAAATTAGTTGGCATACCTTTTATTTATTTGTATTTTTCATGTTTTGTATTAAAGTTGTTGTAATTCATGTATTTTATATTAGTAGTAGTAATTCTTAATGACTTGTATTGGCTTTCTTTATTTAATAAACAAAGCATTCAATAAAATACCTTTTTATCCAACATATTCCATACATCAAACATGCAAAACATAATTAAAAGGAAAAACCACAACCAAAGCATAATAAATAAAAAATAAATAAAACTACAACCAAAGCACAATAATAAAAATAAACCAGAACCAAACCATAATATATAAAAAACAACACAACCAAACCATAACTAAATAAAACCTAACCAAAGCATCTATGCTCCATCATTCACCGTCATTGTGTTTCACCGCCCATATAGATGTTCCATCAAGTCAACTTGACGCCTTTTATGAATATAAGAAGATTGCATCTCTGTATATCGTTGCAGCATGCTCCATATAGTCTACGGCTTCTCTCATTTGTTTCTCGCTCTTGCCTCTCCAAGCATCTCCTCATGTCTTCCATTGAGAATGAAGTATGAATTCTAAACTCTAAGAAATGAAAATATAAAAAGATGTGGTGTGAGAGGTATGAGCTGAGCCTCTGGTTTTATAATTTTTTTTTGGCTAGATAGAGATTCGCCTGGGCTAGATCTTATAGGATGACAATCTTATCTGAAATTTGAAATTTGAATGTTGAAATTCATCCAAAATTTAAAATTTGAAATTTATCTGAAATTTGAATTTTGAAATGTATCTGAAATTTGAACCCAAAAATTTTATCCGGAAATTTTATCCAATTATGAGATATGAATAGTCGTGACACGTAGGAATCCGAAAATATTATCCAAATTAATTATTGAGGTAAAAACATTTGTAAAAAAACAAAAAAATGAATAGTAATTGCCCTTTGCCATAACAACGGATGAAAACACACATTGCTTTTTGCAAAAGGCAAATGGGCGGAGTTGCTCTAAATATCTCTCTCTCCTAAACTGGTTCATCAAATTATAATGACAAACCTAGCCCTACACAATAGGAGGAATGGACATGCAAGTCCTGTGCATCTGACTGCTAAAGCCAAGACCAGCAGCTAACCACCGAAACCAAGACTAAAACCAATATCAGCAAGTAGAAATGGTTGAAACACCTTTTGTCTTTTCTTGCATGTGACTTGTGCATTGAAATTGTAGATTTTGTTTGCTTATGTAAGTGTGTGCAGTGCAAGCGAATCTTCGTAGAAATATCAGAAGCGTTTTGTAGTGTAGAAAAGTTGATAAGAGGTAAAAAATCCAACTAATAACTGGGTCTAGTCCTCGAATTATTGTTTATTGATACAAATCCATTGATTACTTTGCCACGTATATTATATTCCATCTTTGACATGTTGATTCAAATTTTTGTATTTAACTGATTTGTATTTAAATTTTTTTGTTCCTATTATATCCCTATTGTCTAAAATGAGTAAGATGAGAATTTATATGCCATTATTTTTATTTTTGTTCACCCTATGGTAGAAGTATAGTATATACTCTTGTTATCCTATGGTGTAGGCACTGGCGCCGGAAAAATCGTTAGAGGTGCCTGAAAATGGCCCTCTGCTAATGCCCACAGCAGCTATGGTTGCCATGCGATGTAAGCTCTATGAGGCGCCGTCAATGGCTTATTCCTCTCGAAGAAGAAGACCCAACCCTGACACAACTTTTGTTTTCCTCTAGGTTTTAAGTGAACGACGTCCGATTGAGATGCGTGGGTTTTTTTTAATGAAACGATGTGTTTCATGTAGTCTGGTTTCATACAATAAAGACACCACCATTTGGTTTGTAAAATCTCCTATTTTACCAAAACTCTGCCTTATAATTTAATTCCATATAATCTCTATCATTTTCATTCACCTAATAGAATCACTGCACTTAGCCTCTATTTTAATGTTTGGAACCTTGCCACTACTAAATTCATTTAATGTTATCACAATTTATGACCACAAAATATATATATATATATTTATATATATTGTATAATACAGTCATTTTAGTTGTTTTATATTTTCTTAAGGTCTGGTATTTTGTTTCGTCTTTACCACCACTGTCAGTGTTCCTTCTTTTTTTCTATTTTATTTTTTTCATTTTTGTTTGTTTGTTATTTATTTATAATATGTTTGTTATTATAATAATAATTGTTATTATTATTACTGATTTGGCTCTCTTTGTATTTTGTATGATTAATACGATAGCACATGAATAGATGATCAATTCCGATTTATTTGTTTAATTGATAATTTGATATGCATTTCAATTAAAAATTTTTTTTCAATCGATGGAATAAATTTTATTAAAGCCGAATTGAAATGTTTACATCAGCCGCAACTCAGGCCAAAGTTGATCCCAATAAAACAAAGAGAGATATGCATTTCAATTAGATTAATTGAAATTAATTTTTTTAGATTTTTTTTGTTAGATTAATCTTCGTTAGATTCTAAAGGTATTTGGTTGTTTAATTATTTTATTATTTTTGAGTTTTTAGTCTTTTATTTATTGCCCCTTTCCTGAAAAATTTCTAGATCCGCCACTGGGTGTAGGTATATTGTCATATTGCCTATTGCATAGGTAAATATTTGTTTTTTCATATTTTAGACAATGAATAATTGTATTTTATGTACATTTTTTTTATAGGTAACATACAATTTTATTTGTCTATTTTTGTATCTAACTTATAGGTAGTTTTCTAATTTATGTTCCTAACTTATAGGTAGTATTCTAAACTTTGAGTCATGAACATAAATTAGAATGTACCTATAATATATGTTACCAAACTTTGAGTCTCATTTTTCCACATACAATTGTCAAGGATGAGCACAAATACCATCTCATCGCATGCCATTAAATTTAGGGGTTCCTAGATGTAGGTCCAAAATGATTAGCTGTCATTGGGTTTAGTCCACACGTTTTTGGTTTTAGATGTAGGTCCTTTAACTTTTATTACTCTTTTTATTGTGTCGATTTTACCCTTTGAGGTACATAAGGAAAACATTGAAAATCTAAATTTAATGAATTATTTGCTTGTAATTAAATTTCAGAATTTAAATTTGGAATTCTTTCATTGATAATATTTACCTAATATATGGGTAAAATACAAATGAATCAATTGAAGTAAAGGCCCACATATTATACTAATCAATTAGGCAAGCACCCACATTAAATTAGGTACCTAACACTCAGGTAAATAGTGTTCTTATTAGCAACGAAAAAAACTTAGTGATAAATTGTGTTACCTATAAGTCATGAACATAAATTAGAATACATACACCATAGGCAATATGATAATATACCTACACCATAGGATAATTTATCTACAAGAGTATATACTATACCTCTACCATAGGGTGAACAAAAATAAAAATAATGGCATATAAATTCTCATCTTACTCATTTTAGACAATAGGGATATAATAGGAACAAAAAAATTTAAATACAAATCAGTTAAATACAAAAATTTGAATCAACATGTCAAAGATGAAATGTAATCTACGTGGCAAACTAGTCAATGAACTTGCATCAATAAATAATAATTCGAGGACTAGACCCAATTATTGGTTGAATTTTTGAACCTCTATCAACTTTTCTATTAAATTTATGTTGTCTTTATTAACATCACGAAATTTGGAAGTCAAGCGTAAGCAATACGGATCACAGCTTCGATAGACTGGTCTGGCCCTACTCACCCACTATCTAGGCTTCAATTGTGTTATATATATCCACCACAAGTTATTAATTAAATATAAGATGAGGCCAAACAATTATATTTTGAAGTGTATGAAAGTGGATTTGAGACGTAAGGACTAATAGCTCAAGTCATTAAGAGTATTTATTACGTACTCGAGGTCTTAGATTTGATTAATTCTCCCTCCCTATTATTGCTTGTATAAAAGGAAAAGTAGATTTGAGGCCATTGAATGACTATTGGGTTTAGCCATGATTAAACAAGGCAACCCTCATGAAATATGTGGGAACCAATTAAATCAAAACCCTAGGTCAAATAATTCCTTCCATTTGGGGATTATTTGACCTAATTGGGAATTACTCAACCTAATTGGGAGTTACTCAATTTAATTGGGAGTTACCCAATTAAATTGAGAATTACCTAATTAAGTTGGGAATTGATTTGATTCCTACCCCAATTCCCAATTAAATGAGGAGTTACCTAATTAAATTAGGATTTGATCTGATACCTACCACGATTAGGGATTTGATTTACCCTAATAAATCAAATCCCTAATTAATCAAATCAATTCCAAATAGGGGAGGAATAATTCCCTTCCATCTATGGAATTATTCCTCTGAAACCCTAATCTCCGAGACCATTATAAATACTTGGCTACGCACAAAGATCAAGGTACGTCTAAATTCCTACTGAAACTCTGCAGAAATTATTTCTCACAAACCCTAGCCACCACTTTCTTTCTCTCTCTGACACAAGGCTCCGGCCACC
>NC_024130.1:3769637-3851268 GCF_000346735.1 Prunus mume
TTTCTCACAAACCCTAGCCACCACTTTCTTTCTCTCTCTGACACAAGGCTCCGGCCACCACACACGGCTCCGGCCACCCGGTTTTCCTTGAAATACCCTACCTAACTTAGGCATCGGAGGGCCTTTGGCCAACACCCCCCGGGTGTGGTCCTTTTACCCCGATCTGTTTTGCAGGGAGAAAGAGAAGTGGAGAAGACGAAGGAATCTTAGACGAATATTCTAGTGGGACGAAATTTGCTCCCACAAAATACAATGCAAATTAAGCACAAAAATGCAATGGAGAAAGATGGAAAAGATTAATTAGCAAACACTTGACCAAGGGATTGACTATTCTTAGTCGCTGCAGGCCAGTCTCTAATGCCTATAAATTAAAGAGCAAGAGGCAACATGGAGAGGCACACTTGCAATACTTCTTAGAATATTTATCTTTTCCTTATTATCATGGCTAAATCCAATTCATCTAGAGGCCCTTCAAGGATTTCCATAGTATTTCTACTTGGGCTGCTGATGACTAGCTTTGAAACAACAGGTATGTATCTCTCGCACAAATGCACCCACACCCACACACAAACACCCGCAGGCATGCATGCCTGATGCACGCACATATGTAGTGTATATGTGTGTGTGGTTGTCTATGAATCGAGAATTCTTCCAACAATAAGGATTTTTGTTAAGGATTAGTTGAGGAATTTTAATCTCAGCCATCCTTTAGATATATGTATTAGTGAGTTACGTATTTTTGTTCATATATACTATACATGCGATTCAATAGGTGAGATTAGAAGTCCATAACCTATGCTTAGCATAAAATCTTTCATTAATGGAGCTAAGCCCAAAGAACTTTACATTGGCTGAAACAATTCATATATTTTTTGAGCAACTGTTTAAAATGATCCGCATAGAAAATCGATCAAATTGGATATCATTTAGCAATTTGAATATATTCACGATCATTTTAGCGACAAATTATATTGTACAAATCTAGTGAAATTTTCTCCAAGATCATAAAACCTCATCATAATTTCTTCTTCAATATTGCAGGAGCCCAAATTGGTGTATGTTATGGAATGCTTGGAGATCGTTTGCCACCCCCATCAGAAGTTATTGCTCTTTACAAGCAAAATAACATCGGAAGAATGCGTCTGTATGATCCAAACCAGGCTGCTCTAGCAGCCCTTAGAGGCTCTAATATTGAGCTCATACTAGACGTTCCAAATGGCGACCTTCAAAGCCTTGCCTCAAGCCAAGCCAATGCAAATACTTGGGTCCAAAACAATGTGAGAAACTATGGCAATGTAAGATTCAAATACATTGCGGTAGGAAATGAAGTCAAGCCCTCAGACTCCTTTGCACAATTTCTTGTCCCAGCCATGCAAAACATTCAGAACGGAATTTCTAGTGCTGGTTTGGGAATTAAAGTCTCCACTGCCGTAGACACTGGAGTGCTTGGAAAGTCCTTTCCTCCATCGAACGGAGAGTTCAAGTCTGAATATGGAGCACTTTTGAACCCCATCATCCGCTTCCTAGTGAACAACAGATCGCCGTTGCTGGTTAATTTGTACCCTTATTTCAGCTACAGCAGCAACACTCGCGACATTCGTCTAGATTATGCTCTTTTCACAGCCCCATCAGTTGTCGTACAAGATGGCCAACTTGGCTATCGTAATCTTTTCGATGCCATTTTGGACGCTGTTTATGCCGCTCTTGAGAAGGCTGGCGGAGGGTCTTTGGAAATTGTCATATCCGAAAGTGGTTGGCCATCAGCTGGTGGAACGGCAACAACAATTGATAATGCAAGGACTTATAACGCAAATCTGATTCAACATGTGAAGGGAGGGACTCCAAGGAAGCCCGGAAGGGCCATAGAAACCTACATCTTTGCCATGTTTGATGAGAACAGAAAGAACCCTGAGTTGGAGAAACACTGGGGGCTGTTTTCACCAAGCAAACAGCCGAAATACCCAATCAATTTCAACTGAGTAGCTAGGCAAGTGTAGTTGTGGTTAGCAATCTAACCACCAATAAAACCGCAATAAATAGGCTGTCATGTATCGCATCACATGTACCCAAATAATGCTCACATACAGCAAATAATCTTATAAAATTACCTTAACTTAAAATATTATGTCTTTTCTTGGCAATATTGATGCATTACAAAAGCAACTTAAAATTTTAAAGAGTGGTGATTTCCCCACTCTTTTTTCTCCTATTTTATCCACTTACACTCCTTTTTTATAACTAAAAAAGGAGTGTAAGTGGATAAAATAGGAGTGGGGAAATCATTACCCATTTTAAAATATTTTAAAGATTATGTCAAGAAATTTCTTGGCAATATTATGTCTTTTCTTAAAATATTATGTCTTTTCTTTTCTTTTTTTTTATAAAATTACCGTAACTTAAAATATTATAATCTCATTATGTTAAGAGTCTGTTAAAGACAAATTGCAGATATAAGTTTAGTAAGTCGGATTAGGGGATGTGCTCCCCACTTTGCCCTGAGTTCAAATCCTTCTTCCCATAATTTAGAATAAATTAAAGTAAAATATTGCTTGTATAAAAAAAGACATTATTTAAGTTGAGATAGATGTCAGTGTCATTGTCATGACCCGAACTCGGGGGTTGGTGGAAATCCCGCACCTGGAGGGTGAAAAAAAATAAAAAATAAAAAATAAATAAATAGAAGCCGAAACATGAGTTTAAAATAAACTTCTTTTATAAAAATAGCTCCAAAAATCTTACAACTTTACAATAAATAAATAAAACTCTACAACTCTCATCTAATTCAGCCTCAATCGATTTAGTCCTCGTCTTGTCCACTAATTCATCTGAAAAGTTAAACAGGGTGATGGATGAGCAATTACCGCTCAATAGGGACATGAGACCTTACCACAGTAGATTGATATCACTAAATTAAGTGACATGCAATCTATAAAACCCCATATTTTTAAATATGTATATTAATATTTCATAAAATTAATTATTTATAATTATTAGTTTTCAAAACTATATATATATATATATATATATTAGTTAGTTGTATGGTAAGCTACGCGAATCTAGCTATAGCCCATCAAACCTCATTGTATGACTTTAACTATAGCAATTCATTTAATATTTATTCTATACACACAAAAGCTTTTAGAAAGGTATCGGTGCTTACTAAGCTTTCTCTTAAGTGACGTGTTGCATTAGGGAGTCTTCAAAAACCAATTGAAGCATGAGGTGGTATGTTTTGGTATGAGGTGTAAGAACAATAGATATTCATGTATATATAAATGTAATTGGCAAGTGCTCACTAAGCACTCTCCGGAAGCCAACACCTAAGACTAAATGGGGTGGCAGTTTTACCTTCAAGCCACCCATATAGTCTATAAATCCTAGGATGTAGTCTAGAGATCCCTAGGTTCGTTAGGTGGCATAATGTTAAGCTTCATCTATATTTCCTTTATCGACTCTAACCTACTATATATAGTTCTAACTAATAGTTATTGAATCATAGGTTCTTCAAAGTTGTGTTAGTTTCTTAAAAATTCGAGAGTGAAAACTAAGTGTGTTAAGATTTTGGAAAAGCTCAACTGGGAGATAGCTTTGGATTTGAGGTAGGGGTTTTTCTTGGGGAAGTTTTGCATACATTGATTTAATTAAATATTGTAAATACTATATTATGCTTGGTAATATTATGTTGATTATTATTGTAAATCCTATATTAAGCTTGGTTATACTGTTTGATTGTTATCCTTGATATTGGATATATACGTGTTGTCAATTATCATTATAATTTGATTAATTTTGACATATTCATATGTTGTCGGTGGTGGTTGGAATTTTTGGGTTGATAAAGAAATTATGGAAAAGAGGATAATGGGAAGAATCTTTTGTATAGTTGAGTCTAACCATTGTAGGGACCAAGTTCAGGCAAGCCTGTGTGCACAGTAGATTAGGAAATCGGTAGTATAATTGTCGATTGGGTGATTTGGGCTTGGAGATCAATGGTGTAGACAAGATGACTAGCAAAAGGGAAATTATGGGATGATTCAAATGGGTGTTAGTTTATATAATGGGGCATTCGGAATCACAGTGGTAAAATGCATGGTATGGGACATGCTGATTTGCTTGCCCTATTATATAGATTAACAGGTTGGGTAGAAATGAAGTTCATTCATGTATTGCATAAATTGTACATTATAAATCTCACTAATCACATAAGACATAGGACCCCTACTGAGCATGTAATGCTCACCCCTTATAGAATCTGTTGCAGGCTTTGAAACTGAAGTTTAGTTTTTGCTGAGTAAACAAGAAGAATGAGTTGTGGATAGTTTTGAGTGTTTTATTGAAAGTTTGTTACTTTCTTGTTATTTTGCTTTGTAATAGTACAATGTAAATTACTTTAACTTAAATAAAAGTTTATGTTCAATTTTCATGTTTCTTGATATTTAAATTTTCATGTACCATTATCTATATACAGATCGAGCTGCAGGCCATACAAGTTTTTTTGTTCCAAAATTACACCAATAACTAGATGTTTAAATACTTATAGCCAGACAATTATGTGCAAATTCATTAGCATTGTAGATCCAATAAGTCAGGTTAACAATGGAAAATGAAAACACATAGTGAAGAAATACCCTGGAACATATCCAAAAAAGAAGCCACAAATTTCCCCAATTCATTTTCTAAGACCTAATTCAACCTCATCATTATCCAAAATAAATAAATAAACATATAAAAAATAAAAATACAAAAAGCAAAATACAAAATAATAATAATAATAATAATAATAATAATAATAATAAGAGCAAAAAATAAATAGAAAATAAAAAGGAGAGTACTACCTGTTGGAGGAGAAAGAAGAGAGATCTGGAGATGTAGAGAAGAAGTGAAAATCAAGAGAGGAGGCGCAGAGAATGAAGCTAGGATCATTGGAATTGCAAGGATCAGCTGTTATTCTGGACTCTGGTGCTGCCCGAAATCTTATTAAGGGCACCAAACATTGGATAGGACACTAGTCTACTTTAATTGACCCAGCAACCAAACAATGCCTTATTGTATAGATAGCATACCATGGAGCCTTCTTTCACTATGTTGTTCTTTTCCTATGGTTTCAATATTTGTCTCTTATAGAAAAAAGCAAAAAGAAAAGAATGATACTCTTCTTATGAAAAGAAGGCTAGGATTCTAAGACTAAAATCAGAATAGCTCCCAGGTTAGGAACTTCTGAAAAGGAGGTACATGATTCATCATTCTGTAGTATCAATTGAACTTCTAAGTCACTCAGATGTCACACAATAAAACAAAAACAAGTGAACAAATAATGATCTAGGTCTACACAGGTCTCTTCGTATACCCAATTTGCAACAACAATGCAAAAAATAAAATTTCAGTGTCATTAAATTACTTTGATACTCCATAACAGGTCAACAGAAGTAAGAAGAATCAGTTTTGGTTGCAACTTGTAATGAAACTTCTTGTGTTTTAGTCTAATTCTGTTGTTCATGAGTTTAAAAAGCCAAAAATGAATAAGAGATGGCTACTTTTTTTCCCCTCTTATTAATTTCCAGGTAAAAGAGTCGAACAAAAATTCCTGAAGAATAGTGGAATGTTGATGCAGGTATCTGCTGAATAAATTATCATGAACTTCAAAAAATGGTAGAGGACGGTTGGTAATCTTTATCCTTCATATGCTTCATTAGCCTTCGGATCTCATGACGTACATTTTCAATTTGTGGATGCATCTCATCACCAACAACAAATACATGAACCTGACTCTTCAACTCAATCCAGCTACACCCAGGTTCTTTGCTCACCCCTCTAAGTTTCATCAGACTCCTTACCCGCTCAACATCTTTACTACTGCCCAAGGCAGTATATATGCTTGACAACAACACATAAGCTGATGATTCCTGAGAGCCTAACTCCATTAACTTCTCTCCAACATAGGCTCCCAATTCGTAATTATGATAGTTCCGACAAGCACTTAATAGAATACGCCATAAACACATACCATGATCAATAGTGGCTGATTCTATAAACTCTTTGGCTTCATCTAACTTCCCAGCACGGCTCAATACATCAACCATGCAAGCATAATGGTCCACCCTTGGGCCTATGCCAAATTCATTAGACATCATGTTGAAATAAATCCACCCCCTCTCTACTAATCCCATATGGCTGCAAGCAGAGAGAATATTCACAAATGTAATGTAGTCCGGCTTTGCGCCCTCCAATCGCATCTCCTCAAAGAGCTCTAGAGCCTCTGTACCCCTCCCATTTTGTGAAAGCCCAGATATCATTGCATTCCAAGATACTGTATCCCTCATTGGCATCCTCCTAAATACCAGATTCCCATCTTCCAAATTCCCACACTTTGCATACATGGTTGAAAGAGCACTTCCAATTGGAACTTCAAGACTGAATCCATACTTGATGGTACGTGCGTGGATTTGCCTTCCTTGTTCAAAAGCACTTAGACTCGAACATGCTTTTAGGACACTAGCCATAGTTAGTTCATTGGGCATCATTCCTTCCCTCTGCATTCTGCAATACAAAGTCAAAGAAGCTTCATTCTCTCCATTTTGCACATACCCTCCAATCATAGAAGTCCAAAGAACAATATCAGGTTCTCTTAAATAATCAAACCCCTTACGAGCATCACTGACATTACCACATTTGGCATACATGTCAACCAAAGCTGTCATTATATATATTTGGAATTCGAAGCCCAACTTTAATGAATAGCTATGCATTTGCTTTCCTTCTTCAAGAGCACCAATGTCACTACAAGCATTGATGACTCCAACAAATGTAAACTCACTTGGCATAACCCCAGAAAAATGCATATGTGAAAACAAGTCCAAAGCCTTTTGAGAATCCCCACTTTGTGCAAAACCAGTTATCATGGCAGACCATGTGATAGAATTCTTATCACCAGACGTTTTGAAAGTTCTAAGTGCATCATCCAAGCTCCCACATTTTGCATACATGGTTACAAGCGCATTTTCAACAGAAACGAAAGATATCAACCCAATTTTCACTGCAAGAGAATGAATTTGCTTACCAGTACCAACAAACTCAGGAAGCGCCAAGGCACTAAGAACACCGGTCAAAACAAATTCATTCACCTCTTCCTTCACCTCATTTCTACGCCGCATCAATCCAAAAAGTGCCAGTGCATCTCCCGCCAGCCGTTGCACAGCATACCCAGATATCATAGTAGCCCACGAAACTGAATTCCTCTCAAGCATTCTATCAAACACCTTACGAGCATCCAATACAAGACCCGCTTTACAATACATATTGAGCAGAGAACTCCCGACAAACACATCATAAAAGCTGTCAGCTTTGATTGCAAGTGCATGAGCTTGCCGGCCGCCAAAGACGTCCGGCGACGCATACGAAGCTGCGGTGAAAACTCCAGCAAAAGTGTGCGCATTTGGGAAGGCGTTCTCAGCCCGCATGCGTTGAAAAAGCTCCATGACATGGGAGGAGCCGTTTTGTCCTTGCTGAGAGTAGCCATTGATGAGAGAGTTCCATGAGACGACGTCCTTGTCGGGTATAGCCTCGAAGACGAGCTTGGCTTTGGGCAAGTCTCCGCATTTGGCATAGAGGTTGACGAGGCTGTTGGCAATGTAGACGCAGGAGTTGGGACCGGTTTTGATGATCTGAGCGTGGAGAGCTTTGCCCTTTTGGAGGTCCTTTTGACGACTGTATTGGATGAGTGTGGTGAACAAGGAACGGTACTGAGATGGAAGCGAAGAAAGACTCATCAACAGACACAGCTATAATCAAATGCCGTCCCTCTTCTTTTTCTAGTTCTGTTTCTCTCTCTCTCTCACTCACTCTCTCTTCCCATAATTGAACACACAGAGCAACTTCTTCAAACAGTTAGCACAATGGCGCAAACCCCATTCTTATGTTTGCTAAATTATGCGGTCCCTCTCCTCAAAGTTGGCAATTTTGACAACCAGAAACAAATAACTGGAACAGCTCACACAAGGTTACCAAAAATATATATATATTGGATATGCAAGTAACATAAAAAAAAAAAAAAAAAAATGGAAATGCAATTAACCTTACAAATATATTGGAAATGCAACAAATATTAACAAAATATTATTTATGCAAGAAATATTAACAAAATATTGCAAATGCAAGAAACATTATATATATATATATATATTAGGACATTATACTTAAGAAAACAAAAATTACAAAATATTTACCTTGCTACTGAGATTTTTCCCGCTTCTATGGTTGTTCCTCACTTTTGCCAAGGCATCTCTCCATTTTCGCAATTCTTTATTGAGAATTTTCCACCTCCTAGACAATGTCATTTCAGTATGAGTCGACCTCGGAATTCTTTCACAAAATTCGGCATGAATTTTTTTCCACATATGACAAAATTTCATCTCATTGGCTGACACGGGACAATAACTAATTTGGACCCAACACTCAAACAAGAAAACATCTTCCATGATGCTCCACGCCCCTCTGGTTTCGATAAAAGAAGCCATAAAGATAAGAAATAAAAATACAATTTGAAAGAGATGATAATGTTGAGTAAAGAGTAAATAATAGTAGAAGTAGAAGAAAATGTATGAGGATTAGTGTTGAAAGTGAAGGGTATTTATAGGTATTTATAGAGAAAAAAAATTCAGAGTTTTTTGGTTTTTTTTTTTAAAAAAAATTCGAATTTTTTTCATAATTTTATTGCCAAAAAGAGGCCAGCCGTTGGATTGGAGAAGGAGAAGCAGATCGAAGCGTCTGATAATGTTGAGTAAAGAGTAAATAATAGTAGAAGTAGAAGAAAATGTATGAGGATTAGTGTTGAA
The DNA here is from genome assembly GCF_000346735.1 of Prunus mume. The sequence goes on from NC_024130.1 coordinate 3,778,469, forward strand.
AGTGAAGGGTATTTATAGGTATTTATAGAGAAAAAAAAAAATCAGAATTTTTTAGTATTTTTTTTAAAAAAAATTTCGATTTTTTTTCATAATTTTATTGCCAAAAAATGTCAGCCGTTGGATTGGATTCGGAGAAGTAGATCGGAGCGCTGGGGGCGTGACACGTGGCTTCCACCTGTTGGAGGCAACATCGCATTGACGTCAGCGCACTCTGGTTTAAATTTTTTTTACCGTTAGCGCGCGATGACGTCAGCGTGACGTCACAACACGCGGGCTCGACCTCGGGCCGGACTGGGATGGTTGAAATTTTTTTTGCCTTGCCCAATTGCACCAAACCACATATGTGCTTTCATAATCTATGAACAAAAAAAAAATGAAAATGCAAGAAATATTTAAAATATATTGGAAATGCAAGTAACATAAAAAAAAAATAATGGAAATGCAATTAACCTTACAAATATATTGGAAATGCAACAAATATTAACAAAATATTATTTATGCAAGAAATATTAACAAAATATTGCAAATGCAAGAAACATTATATATATATATATATATTAGGACATTATACTTAAGAAAACAAAAATTACAAAATATTTACCTTGCTACTGAGATTTTTCCCGCTTCTATGGTTGTTCCTCACTTTTGCCAAGGCATCTCTCCATTTTCGCAATTCTTTATTGAGAATTTTCCACCTCCTAGACAATGTCATTTCAGTATGAGTCGACCTCGGAATTCTTTCACAAAATTCGGCATGAATTTTTTTCCACATATGACAAAATTTCATCTCATTGGCTGACACGGGACAATAACTAATTTGGACCCAACACTCAAACAAGAAAACATCTTCCATGATGCTCCACGCCCCTCTGGTTTCGATAAAAGAAGCCATAAAGATAAGAAATAAAAATACAATTTGAAAGAGATGATAATGTTGAGTAAAGAGTAAATAATAGTAGAAGTAGAAGAAAATGTATGAGGATTAGTGTTGAAAGTGAAGGGTATTTATAGGTATTTATAGAGAAAAAAAATTCAGAGTTTTTTGGTTTTTTTTTTTAAAAAAAATTCGAATTTTTTTCATAATTTTATTGCCAAAAAGAGGCCAGCCGTTGGATTGGAGAAGGAGAAGCAGATCGAAGCGTCCAGGCTGTGACACATGTCTTCTAGCCATTGGAAATGTGCAGGGCTGACGTCAATGCACGTGAGTTCAAAAAATTGAACTGCGCTATGGCGTCATCCTCCCCTCGGGCTTGAGCTCGACCGAAACCTGCCTTCAGGCCAGCCCGTCTTCGTGGCTCCCATAGCCAGCCCGGGTAAGAGTGGCCCGCTGGAACTGGGTTTTTTGCGCAGCCCCCCATGCATTGGGCCTGGGCTTCTCGGTGGAATAGCTCTAAGGGGGTGGGTGTATTGAATTAGAATTTTAGAGAGTTTAAAATTCGGGTGTATTCAATTTGGATTCATATGAATTTTAAAAGAGTTTCTACAAGACTAATTTCCCTCAAAGACCTGGCCCAATTTCATGTAGAATTGACAAAATCAAACCAAGAAATTTCTAGGTTTTTCAAGAGTCAAAATCATTCGTTCGAGGGCTTTAACGGTGGAATTGATCTTTGAGCAAAGGTATAAAGTTACTCCCCTTGATGTGCTTGATCTATAGGTATGAATATTGACCCGCAGATTGGAGTTCTCTGACTGTTCAATTCGGACCAAACTTGCAGTGCATATTTAGTAAAGTGTGTTGAACCTATAGGAACTCTCAGATTGGTAATCGGCGGTCGTGGACCTCATGGGGTACCGAGTTGACCATTATGGGAAATTAATCGCTTATTTAATCTTGAGTTTTTTCAGACCATTCCAGCTGTCAGAAATGTTGAAAATGGGCATAGGAACCTTCTTAAGTTACGTACACGCACTTTTGAGGCCAGGGGTTAGGGTTTTGATTAAATATTTGTGCTTGAGCTATTTTATTAATTAAATATTTCTAATTGCTTAAATAGGTGCTCCGGCTTTATTGAACCTGCAAGAAGGACCCTCAAAGGGTCAAGCTAACTCGAACGCACAGTGAGTGGAATTTTGTTTTATAAATGAATTTTATGCAGTAAAAGTTTTATTATTTCTCTGGAATGAATTATTTATGGTTTTGTTTTCCAAGCAATTAGTTTGAATCCAAATTTTTTTAATAAATTCTGTTTATGTTTAAAAGTGAATGGCTTGGAATTATAATTTTTTCAAAAAAAGTTTTTAAACCACCATAGGTACCCAAAATGTTGTCTTTGGATAAATTGTTGCCTTCAGTTATAATGATGTCCACAGACATTTTAGTTGCCTTCGGTTGAGTCAGCGCGCGTTTGACAGTTACCCCACGAGTCTTAGGGATATTCGGACTGTGAGGAGTGAGGACTGCGGCTTAGGTTGACCAAGTGTCTCCTGAGTCTTGCGAGGAATGTGGCTCAGGTTGACTTTGTGTCACCGAGGCTTGCAAGGATGTGTCGCATTATGTGACATAAGGAATTGACGGTATAATGTGGGGAATAAATATAAAAATCATGGAATTGACGGATATATGATGGGTACACCTAGGTGGAAAGGAATTATTTCTTTACAATGCTTTCAATAGGTTTTGATGATTTGATTGAATGCATGATCAGTTATATATGCATGTCTTAATTCTTGTATGAATATAGAACATGGATATAATTGAATTTTCAAATGGTTTTGACAGTGTGGTTAGTATGTTGATATTATATTTTCCAAAACTTTATTTTGTCCACTCACACTTTTAAATGTTTTGCGCCCCCATGCAATAGTCGTGTACCAGAGCACCACAACAAGGCGGTCATCACTCATCACTCCTCCTTTTCCTCTTTGTAGGATGTTCTCGTGTACTGTTCTACTTTTGTAATTTACTGAATTAGCTTGCTTTGAAATTACCCTAGGATTTCTGTAAGGCTTGAGGCCATAAAGATTTGTTGTTTGGTTGCATGAATTCTAACATTGTGCATGATGAATGGTTGTGGACATTTGAATTGCGTGTTGTACAGGTAAAAAAGTTTGGGAACGAGCAATTTACAGGAGTGACTTTGCTGAATTTTTTGCAGAAGTCAAACCCTAAAGAAATTTTTGAATTTTAGTTAGAATGGCAATTTGGTCAAGTGTGCTCGGCACCTACCAAATGTCGGACACGCACAGGGTTTGGCTCATATTCCAAAATAGAATTTGAGTCGAGTCCTGTCATATTTAATTTAATTGAAACCATATTCATATTTATTTTGATTACATTGGTGGTTTGATTAAATTGTGAGTTTTTATTTTCATTATTTTGTATATGTATAATATATTTAATTTAATTGAAATTCAATTCATATTTATTTTGATTATATTGATGGTTTGTTTATATTGTGAGTATTTATTTTGATTATTTTGTATATGTAGAATTATTATGGAATGATTTTTAAGAGAAAGTCATCATCGAGTTCGGGTAGTTCAGATAATGTTGATAGTTCAAATAATGTGGGTAGTTCAAGAACTCAAGTTCAAGACAAAGTCAGTTAGACGGTGTTTTGGGTAATCTTCAAGTGGACCCTGGATTAAGAACTTGAATGATAGATTATGATGCTAATATGAGAGATGAGGTCCGAAGATCATATCTACAAAAGAGACATTGTCAACCTAGAGGTCATAATTTCCCACAAACTAATTTTTCATAAATTAATCGACGCTTCATTCCTTAATGGTTTGATGAGTTTGATTGGTTGGATTATAGTATATCTAAAGATGCGGCATTTTGTCTTTATTGCTATTTCTTTAAAACCAATTTTGAACAAGTAGGTAGTGAAGCTTCCACTGGAGATGGATTTAAGAATTGGAAGAAATGGGGATAAAGATTTAAGATGCATGTTGAACCGGTTGGGAGTGTTCATAATAAAGCTAGAGAAGCTGCTATAAATTTGATAAATCAAAATACGCATATTGAAACGGTAGTAAGCAAACACTTCGACCAAGCTTGTAAGGCTTATCGCACATGCTTGAATGCATCAATCAAGTGCATTAAGTTTTTATTGCGACAAGGTCTTACTTTTCATGGCCATGATGAAAGTGCCACTTCAAGCAATATGGGAAATTACTTGGAGCTATTGCAATTCCTTGAAGATAATGATGATAAAGTTAGAGAAGTTGTGATGGAAAATGCTTCGGGGAATCTCAAATTAGTAGCTCCTTGCATTTAAAGAGATTTTGTGAGTTCATGTGCCCTTAAAACACTTGATGCTATCATGGATGGTCTAAAAGATATATTCTTTTCAATATTGGTGGATGAAGCAGGTGATGTGTCAATGAAAGAGCAAATGGTTATGGTGTTGCATTATGTGGATGACAAATGACATGTAATTGAAAGATTTGTGGGTATCCAACATGTTACCGACACTACTTCAAGTTCACTAAAGGATGCTATTGACACATTCTTTTCTCGCAATGGTTTGAGCCTTTCCAATCTACTAGGATAAGGTTATGATGGTGCTAGCAATATGAGAGGTAAGTTGAATGGCCTTAAAACAAAGATATTGAGAGAATAACCTTGTGCATATTATGTTCATTGCTTTGTTCATCAAGTTTAACTAGCTCTTGTTGCCGTGGCAAAGAAAAATATAGACATTGCCTCTTTTTTGCAATGGCTAATAGTATGGTTAATCATGTTGGAGCATCTTCTAAGCGGTGTGATTTACTTAGAGGGCAACTCCAAGAAGAGCTTGTGATAGCTTTTGAAAATGATTGTCTTATAACGAAGCGAGGCTTAAATCAAGAAACAAATCTCAAACATGCCGGTGACACATGATGGAACTCACACTATGTGGTACCTTGATTAGCATCAATTCTATGTTTTCATCTGTGGTTCATGTGCTTCAAATGGTTATTGATGATAATCTCAATGATAGTGCAAGTGAAGCAAATAAGTTAATGAGAGAAATACGTACTTTTGAGTTTGTGTTTCACCTTTTCTTGATGAAATTCATATTCGGACTCACAAATTATATGTCACAAGCATTGCAAAGGAAATATCAAGAAATTGTGAATGCAATGACTTTAGTGAAATCATGCAAGGAAAAACTACATTGGATGAGGAATAATGGGTTCGATGCATTGGTTAATGAAGTATCTTCTTTTTGTGAGGAACATCATATTGATGTTCCTAACATGAAAGAGGCACTTTACTTTTAGGGAGGTCAAGGTGTAATGCTCCAATAAAGACAAATCGTCATCATTATCGTGTGGAGCTCTTTATTTATGTCATTGATGAGCAAATTACGGAGTTAGATAATCGGTTTAATGAGGTAAATACCGAGTTGCTTATTTGTTTGGCATGTTTGAGAAAGATTCATTTGTAGCTTTTGATAAACCAAAGCTACTATGTCTTGCTCAATTTTATTCTCAAGAATTTTCGGATGCGGATCGTTTGGCACTCGAAGATAAACTTGAGATTTATATTCATTATGTGTGTTCGAGTAGTGATTTCTCTCAATTGGAAGGGATTGGTGATCTTGCAAATAAAATTATGGAGATAATGATGCATCAAGTATTCAATTATGTGCATTTGCTTATAACATTGTCTTTAGTTTTACCGATTACAACTGCTTCATTGAAGAGGGCATTTTCCGTTATGAATATTATTAAGGGGCCACTTCAGAACAAAATGGGAGATCAATGGTTGAGTGATAGCTTAATTGTTTATATTGAGAGAGATATTTTTGCTTGTATTGAAAATGAAGCTATAGTGCTACGTTTTCAAAATATGAAACCTCGTCGTGGACAATTGTAGCTTGTAATGTTGTTTTTGATATGAATTATGAATGAAAGTACTATGATTTCAGTTTCAATATTTCCTATCCTAAATTCTTACTGGGACTTTTACACTAAGACCCCTTGTGGTAAGATTCTTGGCTCCGCCACGACTTTTGATGGTACACTTTTGGACTGGTTTAAGGATTTGAATAGGTCAATTACCAACAAATACAGACTTTTATTCGTGGCCAACCTCTCTGTGGGAAGCCCTTAACCAACCCTCCTCCTAATATGTTTCACAGCTATAACATCATCATATTGCAATTTGTTATTTATGAATGGTTGCACTTATATATTGGTGATTTCATACATAACATATTGCAATATGATGATGTCATAGTTGTAGAGCATATTAGGAGGAGGATTGGTTAAGGGCTTCCCACAGAGAGGTTGACCACAGATAGAAGTCCGTATTTGTTGGTAACTAACCTATTCAAATCCTTAAACCAATCCAAAAGTGTACCCTCAAAAGGGGTGGTATATACCACCTCATGCATTGAATCAAAATAAGGTGAACTCTCAAAAACCGTCAATACATATGGACTCGATAAAGATGTAGCTATGTTGATCCAATATGTAGTAAACTCATTTTGTTGGTATATATGATAAACAACTTGATTGCGACCGAAGTAACCCCAATACATTATCCCTCCACTGTTTAGAACCTCCAATAACCAGGTCATTAAATATCATCCCTGAATGAGGGAAAACACAAATAACATTAATATTTAAAAGAACGTATAACTACAATACAAAAGAATTCAACTCAACATAAAAGTTAATGGAATAATACTCACAAACAAATAAAGAAAAAAAAATACACAAAGAACAAAGACGACAATAATGATTACAAAGGAAAACAAAGTTCAACAGATATTTACCCATATGCAAAGCTCATGAATGCAGAGAGAGAACTTAGCCAAGAGCAACAAACTTTTAAGTGTTAATATACCAAACATAAGAAAAGTAATCAGACTAAAAGGTGATGCTCCCAAATATATATTAAGTCATTCTCATTAGAGAAAGTGACTTTAAACCAGTCGTTTCCTAAGCTATCTATTTTGAAGGGTTTGGTAAGCATAGTCTAAACCACTTCAAATTTGGCTCTAATGTTAGTAGCTAATGAAAGGGGCTCTCCAAAGAATGTACCCGCTAGACAAAACTTTGCAAATTGCTCAGCTGCTGGATATGGCAAATATAGTCAACAATGTTTGTCACTAAAAAATGCATGGGCTCCCAATTTAAAAACAAAATAATATTCTTGAATGAACCAAAAAAGAAAAGAAAAAAGACTAGTGCACCTTCTTGTTGAATTATAACCTTTTTATTGTAGGATATAAAACAACTAGGAGAAATGAACCAAAAAATGATAACCATGATAATTAAGGTGTTAGATGCCACAATAAGATTCACACAAATCCAAAAACAAAACTCATATGTAGGGTTCTTGATAATTAAGGTGTAACCCCATTATGTAATATTTATACATGACTTGAAGAAAAACAAAGCATAAATGATCAATAGTGTAACAAAACGAGTAAGAGTAAACAACTAACAGTAAGAATCTAACAAATAAAACCAAAGACCAAAACAATATACAAGGTAAGTTAATAGCATCCACAATGGGAGGGTGTATAAGGGGGTGTATGTTAAATATACACCCCTTGTTATCGGAATCATCTCCAATGGGGAGATGTAGAGGGTTGTAAACATACATCATCACCATAGAGATGTAAAATAAAATGCACATTTGCATCTATTTTTACATCTTTTGCAGGCGAGACCCACCCGAGAAAAGATAGGATAAATGAAGAAAATGGGATGTAAAAGTGGCTTTACATCATTTCCCATTGGAGCAAAAAACTTATTTACACCCCTCGGAGGTGTAAAGGGGATGTAAAAGTGGTTTTACACCCCCGAAAATACACCGCCCACTGCGGATGGAATGGTGTAATTTCGGGGGTGTAAAGTCACTTTTACATCCCCCTTACACCTCCGGGGGATGTAAATGTGATTTTTGCTCCACTTTTTTTCACCTTTTCTCATGTAGGTCCCACTTGTAAGAGATATAAAAAAAAAAGATGTATATGTACATCTAAATTTGCATCTCATGGTGGTGATGCAAATTTACACTCGTTTACATCTCTCCATTGTGGGTGATTCTGATCACGAATGATGTATATTTAGCATACACCTCATTTTACAGCCTCCCACTGTGGATGCTCTAACAATCCGCAGTTTTAGGGAAAAAATATATATATAATTGGAAAGTTTTCGATGTATAATAAAATTAAAAAAAACTGAAACACAGACTTAAAAAAAAAACTAAAATTCACTCTAAATTTTCCTAAAGTAACGTCAAATTTAACAAATTCAACCTCCACCCCATTAACGCAATAATGTATAATCTGCTAATTCAAGCAATGTACAACCCACCAATTGATCTTTTTGTACAACATTTAATACTAAATAAGGATTATTAAAGCCATTATCAACAGTAGAAACTGAGTTCCAATGAGACAAAAGAAGGATTATTAAAGCTTAAATATGAAAACTCATATACATTTATGTGCTAAACTTTAAAACTTACCTAAGAATGGGTTGGTAACCAGCGAGACTGCTCACAAGCTCAGCGCAGAACAAGAGAACCGAGTGAGTTCGTAACTGCCACTGAAATTGTATTAGGGTTCTTTTTTGTTTGTTTTTCTCTTAGGTAGGCTTTAGTGAGGTCTATTGGGCAGCTAGGCTGTGGACCAATTGTAAAGACTCACGGCGTTGTTGCTCTTGGGTCGCCTCGACCCTAAAGGCCAATCAACAAATCAACATTGTCAGTGTGGTGACCCACTGACCGATGTCAGCAGTCACTTGAGCAAGAACTATACGTGTGTCATCGGGTATCTATAAATCCTAAGTGTTGAAAACAGTCGAAACCATGAAGCTGACCGAAGTAGACAAGCTGCGCACTATCAGATTCATCAGAAAAGTGACATATTCAGTGTGGTTCGCCAATTCGACAATGGTGGAAAAAGCAAAAGGTGCATGGCGTATGTGCCAGGATTATACCGATCTCAATAGGGCATGTCCCAAAGACAATTTATCCTTGCCAAGAATTGATCAACTAGTGGATGCTATTACCGATCATGAACTTCTCTATTTCATGGAGGCAGAGGCAGGGTACAACAAGATATTCATGCATATCACACTGATCAGAAGCACACCATCTTCATTACCGATAAAGGCCTCTATGGCTACAGCGTTATGTCCCTTAGCATAAAAAAATGTCATCACCACTTACCAACAGTTGGTCAACCAAATTTTTCCAAACACATTGGTCATACCATGGAAGTGTATGTCAAAGACATGCTAATCAAGAGTAAGAAGACCGATCATCACCTCTGTAACCTTTCACTCATGTTCGGCATCTTAAATAAATATAAGATGCTTCCCAATCCTACAAAGTGCACCTTCGGCAAATCTTCCCATAAGTTCCTCGGCTTCATGATCAGCTAAAGGAGCAATAAAGCCAATCCTAAAAAGATCAAATCATTGCTCAAAATGCCGGTGCCAAAGATGCAAAAGAACATTCAAAGCCTCATTGGTTGCAAACCGCACTTTAAAATAAACTCTAAGCAAGCACGCATATATCTTTTAAATTTAAGTTTTTTCTTTTTCCTTGACTCTTAAATTAAAGATAACATACTAGAACTAGAATAGAAATACATACCCAAGTTCCCTTTATAATATATATGTATATGTATAGCCCATTTGCAAAAGTTTAGTTCACTAAGTACATTAAAATTAAAGGATAAACGTATTTTTTATGGTGCATCAACCTTGATTTATAATAAACTATAAATATAAAAAATAAAAAATAAAAAAAACACACACACACACAAACATGACTGCTGGTGCTATGCCTTTTCAGTGGTGCTGCTACTGTTGCAATGGCCTCTATACTTGGGACATGTGAATTGCCCAAACCCTTCCGTTTCAGCCTCCATGTTATCAACAAATATACAATTCAGTTTTTACTAGCAAAAGGACCCACGCGGTGCTGCGGGTTATGAAATTATGTAAAATGTGTATAAAGTTGTGGAAGAAAAGAAATATACAAACATGAAAATGCAAAAATGATGAGCAAACAAACATTACAAAAATAAAGAAATCAGTACCAAAAAAGAGAGTAAAGAGTATAAGGAAGAGAGGCAATCATGAATTATACCTTTAAAGCGAAGAATGGTTAAACAATTTGGGCGAACGACCGCTTCTCGTATTTGGATTTCGTACCCAAGCTCTCTTGAAACAATCAAAATTTCATGGAAGCCTGAAATTAAATCAGGGGAAAAAACAGAAGGAAAGAGAGGAGAAAACATGTAGTAGTAGAGCCAAGTCAAATTTTGTGAAGGAATTTTGAGGCAACACAAAAAGGAAAAAAATGTCAATAAATCAAAATGAAGAAACATTAACCTGAAAGTTATCTTCTCTTCTTTGCTTCAGTGATTGCTTGTCAGAGAGGTGAGAGACCATTGAATCTGTTGAGATAAAATTCCAAAGTTTCAATAAGACATGTAGATTTGAATAACTTTTTAATTTTCATAAGTCATACCTGAAGCAATTGGATGACTACCTAACTGTGATTCATACTGGAAAAAAAAAAATAAACAGTAATTAGAATGAAGTACAACAACCACATAATTACATAGCCTCAAAATACAACCAACCAACCAACTTGAAGCAAATACTTAAATTTTAGGATTCTAACAGTGTAACTACAAAAGAATTCTAACATTACACATCATGTAACATGAAACTTAAATTGAAATCAAAACAATCAAAAACTAATATGAAATGCATAGTGAGGTTCGGTAATGCTTGTAGTAAAAGCTTAGCCAGAACGAAAAAGCAAAAGAAATGGATAACAAAATCACCCAAAGAGAAAGAGAGAATATTTTCTGTAAAAATGGTGTTGTAGAACAAAATTATAGCATTACCTAAGAATATCCAGAAATTAAAGTGAAACCATATGCCGATGCCAAAAAAACAAATGCAATTTAGGTAAGCGAAAGCAGAGATGGAGAGAAAAGGAAATTTGTTAATTTGTTTTAATTTTCTAACAATATCCAAAAGACAGAGAGAGAGAGAGAGAGAGAGAGAGAGAGAGAGATTAAGCCCCGAAATATAATTAAAAAAATCAGAAAATCAAAATAGACGAAAACCATTTGGTGAACCAAAAACAAAACCAAAATGAGAGAGAGAGAGAGATTCATACCTTTGACATCAAACCTATCAAATCTAAATGCTTTTTTCATTGGTCCTCTGGAGAAACAACATATATAATCAAAGAAATTCCATTAGGATCCAAAAATTAGAGATAGTAAACAGATCAAACCTAAATGCTTTCAACATTGAACCAAAAAGTGGAAGCATGGTCTAATGTATGAGAAATCCGAATATCACAACAAAACACAGATTCAAAGAACAACAACATTGAGCAAGCATATTGATGAGTACTTCATCGACACTTAAGCTACATATTTTTGGGGAAAATCACAACTAATCAGTAACAACAACATTGAGATTCAAAGTGATTAATTGGCATTTAGAAACCCTAATCCACTACAATGGGGTTGAAATATGAAACTGTAAATCTCCTTCTACTCACTACAATGGGGTTGGCTTAACCAACAAAGTAGAAAAAGGAATGCTACCCAGAGATAAAAAATATGTTCAATTATTATGGGGAAAAAATGGATAAATGGAAAAGTTAAAACAAATGCATTGACGATTAATGAGGAAGAAAGGTATTGCAAATGAATTGAGTTGTTTAACTATGGATGTGCATTCAATTGAAAGCAATAACATTTTAAAAGTAAATTATTGGCCAAAAGTAAACAAATTTGTTAACGATTAGATTGTAAAATTATAAAAATTTGTTATGACAAATGGTAGGGGTTAGATTGCATAATCAACAAAAAGAATTGTTTAATAAGAGCTGCGTTAATAGCCAAACATCAATGTCCAAGCAAATATATATGAATTCATGTATGTCATGTTACTATTTAAGTTGAAATAGTATAAGGAAGTGATTTCCTCACCATTGTATCTACCAAGATACATTGTAAACCAGAAAATTGATTATCTGATTTGAAGACTTTTGGTCTCCATGTTCTACACACACGAACTCTAATTGTAACACTGAACTGAAACGGCTGGAGATCACGGATAGAAGCAATGTTCATTGTGTTTTGAATCTGAAAAAAGAAAAGGCTTTTATCACTATAAAGATGTGTACAAAATTATCTAGTAGTCATCAACATCGTCATGTTGGTATCTCTTTCTTTTTATGTTATATATTCATTCATGTTCATATATTGGCAGTAAAACACATCAAATAGCTATTGAGACAGTTTTTAATATCTATAATATGAAATCACCAAATGAATATATTCTACACAAAATTAGTATAAAAACATATGAACATAAAAACAAAAAATTACAAATTAAAAAAACTAATATTAACAATAATAGATCATTACACAATTTAGAGTGATCCATCAACAGCTGATGAATTGGTTGTTTTTTGTTGGGGACAAAAGCAAGTGTTTCTAAAATAGAGAACAAAAACATAAAAGTTTTTGAAGCTTAGATCATGTGTTCATTTTTTGTTTCTTTTCAACATAGATACGAACCTCTTGTTTAACAGAACCAAAAACAACCACCAAACGGCTCTATCTAAAGCAGCAAAACACAACCTACAAAACATCAAAAGTAGACATGGTTAAGAAAGAAGAGGAGAAAAAGAAAGAAAAAAATCGAAAAATTTGAAGGTTTTGATTTTCTAGTCCCAAAACTGTTCAAATATGTTTTCCTGTGCAACATTTTTATATGAGATGCTTCAACTTTGTTAGTCCACTACTAAAAAAAAAGAAAAATCCTAGAAAACAAAAACAAACAGAGACAAAACAAAACAGAATAACATCTCTCAAATATAAATCCTTTTCGACATTGGCAATATCGCAATGCAGCCATAATGAAGTAATTAATCAATTTAATTAACAATGATAGAAGAATTGTAGATCAATGGGCAGCAAATTCCCCCAGCAAGAAATTTGAAGAATTCATTTCCTGAATTTATATTCATTGAATTTCACTGGATACTAACACTAAATAAGACATTTCAAATCCCATTTGAAACTATATTCTTTAATGCATGATCCAATATCAAGATTTTTCAACTTTTTGGCATTAAAATGAGGCAAATCAAGACTTTTGAATATAATACAAAATCCATCATCCATTGTTCTGTTAGTTTTCTTGGTATTAGATTGCCTATTGGCCAAGTTGTTCGATCAAGTAAAAGCTTTTCATGCCTGCCACAATGGTAAGGAATTAATCTTCATAGTCTTAGACTTGGCTTTTTCTTTTAGAAGAACACTGACAACAACATATTTCCAAAGGCTAGTTGCAGAGAATTCTCTCAGCTTTTAGAATAATACATGTAAAGTTCTTTGTCCAATTGAAAATTCTAAATACTTGTCTTTTAGAAAAACAAAGAGAATAAAAAACTGGGGGCAATTCTTTTGAGCATAAATCAAACACAACCCAAAACAATTATAAAAAAGAAAAAGAAAAACAATCACTATATCAATCAACAAAAACGATTAAAAAAGGAAGATCAAAAGAGAAACCAAATAATAAATATAACCAACAATTGAAATATTCATCAATTTTAATCTCTCTTTTTTTTTATTTTTTTTATTTATCAAAACCCGCCTAAGCAACCAGCAATTGAAATATTCATCAATTTTAATCCTTTTTTTTAATTTAAAAACCTGCCTAAGTAATGAAAAGTCACCTTAAACAATCAAAATCACAAAATAACTATATTTACATAGTCGTTGTCATCAAAGATTTGAAAATTCTTTGCTAAACTCAAAGAATTTCAGTTCTCTACGAAACCCTAAAAATTTCAAATAGCAGCATATCATGCTTACCATAACAGCAGAGCTATCCTAAACCCTGTAACAAAAGAACCAGCATATCCAAATACCGATTTTCAGGGTTTACCAACCAATTTTTAATAACCAAATAGAAAATCTTATCAAAAGCAATCATATAGTATTTTAATAACTAAATTGTTTAACATGATTTAATCAAAATAATAACACAATCAAATCAATTTCAGCATTTGGATAAAATTTGCAAATCAATAACACAGACCCACGATGAGGAAAAATTAGGGATTTGGACTTTTAGGGCAGCAAATTAAAACAGGTCTTATAGTCTAATCAAATAAGATCCAAGATATTAGTAACAACAAAAATCAAATAGAAAGATGAAGCAAAATTTACTTGCAGATCAGTGAGAGAAAGAGACTGAAATGGAGAGAAAGCTGGAGTTGGATCTGAAGAAGAAGACCAACGAAGTGGCGGAGAGTCGGTGCTTGTGATGATGACGGCGGCGGCGGCAGAGAGAAAGGGGAAGAGACGAGGAGAGAGATGGAGAAGACGACTATGATCTCTGAGGCCTCTCTCTCTCTCACTTCTCTTCGATGAAGCGGCTTTGGTTTCTCCAGCGACCAGACAAAAGGGTTATGTCGCTATGCATTAGGGCAAAAATGCCATTTTACTGAACATAATTAAGAGGGCAACCAATTAAGCAGGGGCACAAACGTCATTTTACTATTGCGAATGAATAGTCTAGGAACAATATCTTTTATTCAGTTTTAGTATATATATAATTTTTATTTCTTTTAACAAAATTAAATTATATATATATATATAAATCACTCACTCGTTTAACTTCATCTCATCCTCATATGAGAATGGTATGATCACCAACTGATTCTTTTGAGCTATACTGACTATCTCTTGGTGTTATTCTTTGGACACAATATCATAATTGATAGCAACCTTCTTGTTTGGGTTTTATTGATTGCTTCTTTTGACAAGCTTCACATTTCTCATATTTTGAACATTGCTCACCAACAAATGTGGTAATTTGTTCAAGTTGTCTATTACATTGTCTATTTGGTTCTTTACTTGTTTATTAGCTTTAAGCAGTTGTTGAGATGACAATTGATGATGCCCAAACATGAATGACTACTTGTGGACCCAACTTATCTTCACATTGGATGCGTCATAATTTTTTTAATTATAACTCAAGAGGCACGCACCATAAAAAATATGTGTATCCTTTAATTTCAATGTACTTGGTGAACAAAACTTTTGCCTAATAGGCTAAATAGATATATATATTATAAAGGGAACATGGATGTGTATTTCTATTCTTGTTCTAGTATGTTAACTGAAATTTAAGAGTCCATCAAAAAGAAAAAACTTAAATTTAAGAGAGAGATGTGTGCTTGATTAGAGTTTATTCTAAAATGCTCATATTTTGAACATTGCTCACCAACAAATGTGATAATTGGTTCAAGTTGTCTATTACATTGTCTGTTTGGTTCTTTACTTGTTTATTACCTTTAAGCAATTGTTGAGATGACAATTGTTGATGCCCAAAAATGGATGACTATTTGTGGACCCAACTCATCTTCACGTTGGACGCGCCATAATTTTTTATATAATTATAAATCAAGGGGGACGCACCATAAAAAATACTTGTATCCTTTAATTTCAATGTACTTGGTGAACAAAACTTTTGCCTAATGGGCTAAATAGATATATATTATAAAGGGAACATGGATGTGTATTTCTATTCTAGTTTTAGTATGTTAACTGAAAGTTGTATATTCGTTGTTTATGTTGATCTCAAATTGTACTATCAGACATGTTTTCATTGTTTTTTATTTTCTGAAACTATTTTCTAATAAGCTAGCATACACATTCTTGAATCTTAAAAATGCAAATTCGTTTTCTTGTTTTCATTTTTTGAAAACGTTCGCTGAAAAATATTACCAAATGAGCTCAGATTTGTTTTTTCTTTAGGTGGTAAATGCACACACTCTAATAGGTTAAGTGGTATATGTTCAAAATTCCCTTTTAATTTCTTTTATTTTTATGTCAGGAGAGATACTTTATTGATAAAGCACCATAAGATATATAATGGATAGCCAAAAACTCTATCCACAACTCAATCGTCAATACCATGAATAAGAGTAGAATCTTAATAAAAAGATTCGTGGGCTTAGTACAATTATGAGCATTTATATATGTATTCGAGGTCATAGGTTCGATTCCCCCTCCCCCAGTATAGCTTTGTAACAACAATAACAACAAAAAAAGAAAAAAGAAGAAGGGATATTAGTTTGATGAGGTATGAAACCAATGAATTGTGTCATGCACAATAAAAACCATCAAAATCACACTCATACTATGCACAATAAAAACCATCAAAATCACACTCATACTTTTTTTAACTATCGCACTATTTTTGGTAGAACTTTATGTCTACTGGTGCCACAAAAGATAAAACTGAAGCAACCAAACAACTACAGTAAAACAAAAATAATCGATAGAAAAATGTGTAACACCATAATCAAAAGAATGTTTTAATTTCCATCATATTATTGAATATTAGAGATATGTTTCTTTTATATAGAAAATTTGGCATAAGTTCAATTTTGATGATAGAAGTTGGGTGCAATTCAAGCAAAAGTTGTTATCGATTCAAGTCATTTGACTATCATGCCATGTAACATTCCTTTTTTAATATGCTGAGTTATATTTGTGTATATTTTGTTCCTATTGTGTCCTTGAAGTCTAAAACAGGTAATTTATTATTTATAGGAAATTTATTATCAGATTCAATTTGTTTTTAATTACATGTTTATTTATTGAATTTTAAAATTTTCTAATCAACTTTAAAAAAAATATATATTTATTGAATTTTGCAAGAGTGAAATTTTCTAATCAACTTTAATTCAGTGCTTTCCACAACAATTGATGTCATCTCTATATTTGTTGCACTCTTGCAACGTTTGAAAGAAAAATAATAATTATATTCATAAATTAACCATCAACCATAAGGGCAAATACCCACAAATGGGTAATACAAATATGAAAGCATAGTAACCACAGAGGATTCATCTAGATACATGCCACAAAAGGCTAGAGAAATTTCGGCATAAAAGCTGCATGCATGAGCAAAGTAGACATGAATCATAGCCCCCAAATCTACGTAATACAACTGCAACTTTTAAACTCTCACAAGTACAGAATACAAGTAGAGACTATAAAACAATCAAACACCCAAATCACGAGGAGTTGATGCAATTTTTGCAAAATAAGAAAACTGCAAACAAACAATAACCAAAAACGAATAAAGCCACCACCACAACCATCATCGTCGCCTTTCAGATAGAAACCACCACCTAGATTGCAGTCACTCACCTTTTAACGAAAAGCCAACCAACAAAATCAAAGATCCAAGTAGATCTTGGTAAAAAAAAAATCCAAGATCCAAAACAGATCTAGGCACACAACGCAAAGAGGGTGAGAGAGAGAGAGAGAGAGAGAGAGAGAGAGAGGAGGAGGAGGAGGATTGACCTCCTGCCTCTCTCCCAGAACACACAACGCAAAGAGGGTGAGAGAGAGAAGGAGGCTAGAGTTTACGAGATCTTTTTCTTGCAACCTACATATTAGGTACATTAACATACTTGCCACTGGTGCTAGTGGTGACATTTTTTCTTGTTTGGTAATTCAATTTCTTACTATTATCTCATGATTCTTTTTTAGTTTTTATTTTTCGTTAGGTTGAATTTTGTTATTTTCTTGATCTCAATCCTTTTTCATTATAGGTTGTATTCTTGAATTTTGGGTTGTACTAAAAAAAAAATTCTAATTGTTGAGTTTTCTTATTTGTCATCAGAATAGGTATATCATATTTTCTTTCTTGATCTAGTTTTTTTATACAAGTTTTTTTTATTTATAAATTTATAAATTAATTTATTTTTTTATGCTTATGACATTTGTTGTAGGCACCTAAGTTTACCCTATTGTGTAGGTAAAGTAACGTATATATGTTTCTATGTTCTCAACTTGGTGTATCGTAGGTGTTTTGTTATATTCCTATTTAGATCGGTGCACTCAATACTAAGTTATATCAAGTTTGATAGGAGTTTAAATTAGGTTATATCTTGTGGCCCAAAACTTTGTGAAATAAAGAAAGTTTTAAATCCAATTGAAGGGGTCTTATTTATTTTTTTTTACGTGAGCCATTGCTTGATGGGCTTAGAGTGTTAGTCAAGTCGGCCCTTGGTGATGAGTAGAGACGAATTGACCTAGCTCTATATAAGCTTAAGACCCTGCTCTCGTAAGATATGTTCTCTAAACCTAATCTCATCATAAAGAGAGAGCTGAAATAGTTTCTGAGAGAGAGTAGAAGTCTTGAGCCTTTTGTGTCTTTTGCCAAAGTTGCTGCTATTGCAATTGAATGAGTTCAGAGATCGTGTACTCAAGGAAGATGGCGCCATGTATGTCTTCTATGTATTTTAGGTTGTGTAGATTATGGACTTATATACATAAAATCTAGCAGTTTTAGTTCATGTATATGAGTTTAGGAAACAATTTTAACATATTTTCGACAACATATAATAGTATTTTATGTACCTCTTTTATTTTATAGGTAACATAAAATTTTATTTGTCTATTTTTGTATATGGCGTATTGGTAGTCTTCTAATTTATGTTCCTAATTTGTAGGTAGTCTTCTAATTTATGTTCTTGACTTACAAGTAACAAGATTTATCACTAAGTTTTCTTTAGTTTCTAATAATAACACTATTACATAATTTCATGTCGGTGCTTGAAATATAATATGTGGGTCTTTACTTTCATTGATTAAATTGTATTTTATCCATATATTAGGTAAATATTATGAAGGAAATAATTCAAAATTCAAATTCTGAAATTCAATTATAAGGAAATAATGAATTAAATTTAGATTTTCAATGTGTTTTCCTTATTTATCTCAAAGGGAAAAATCAACACAACAAAAAAAGTAATAAAAATCAAAGGACCTACATCTAAAACAAAAAAAACGCGTGGACTAAACCCTATGACAGGTAATTGTTTTGGACCTAAATCTAAGAACCTTAAAAAAAAAAAAAATACACGTGATATTAGGGGAGAGGTCACATAATCTCAAGTATATGATGACTACTTTTAACTACTTTAGTTACGAGTCCTTTGTAATATTAGAGACGTGTTAAGTTGTTTTTGTTTAGTATGTAGAATTAGAAACATAGTAAAAAAGGAACAGTGTAACAATCATAATGCAGCCCAAAAAATAGGGACAAGGGATGTAGATGCAAATATCTAATCGGTACTTAAAAGCAAAACTTGGAGAAGAAAAGAAAACTGAAAAAGTGATGGTTGTACTAGATTAATGTTACACTGGAAACATATATTGGTGCTTAGTTCCATTTGCACATGAAACATATAGAGAGATTGACTATTATACCAAATATAAGAGCCCAGATTATTATATATATATATATATATATATATAATGGACTTTAGAAACACCATTGATTTCTTATAAATTACAAAATTGTCATTGATTTCTTAAAACAAGCCTAACCCTAAAACCTCATTAAAAAAAAACCCAAAGTACTCAATATGGCATCAAAGTAATTTAATAATCAAAATTAAATTAAATAGGGACATTTGTCATTTTTTGAGTTTATTTATAGAAATTAAATGGTATAAAATTTATCTATATCATTAATGCTAAAGAATGAGAATATGACTAAATATCTCAAACATACAAGGCTTCATGGCAGTATTAGTAGTTGAAGCATAAAGACATAGTCTGAAATTAAGACAGGGAAGAGAAGAATTAGGAAAATGAGAGATAAGATAAAAGAGATCTTAAGAAAAGTCATACATGTACTAAACATTTCTTCGTACTGATCAATTACCATTTGACATGTGTACTGAACCTATTCTTTTTGGAATGTTGATAAATTATTTTTATATACACGTAAATAATAATTTTTCTCCAATGATAAATGTTATCTTAAATCAATAATTCTAAAATCAATAATTCTTTTGGATTAAATCCTAAAATCAATTTAAAAGTCCCACAAATTGGCCCAAAATAGAAGGCATTTCCAAAATTGTTTCTCCCCTTTTTAATTTAAATTTTAACTGTCTAATTTAGAGCTATCTTGGTACCAGGAATCTTGTGGCTCTAAATCGTCTCGTAGTCTGTATCCGACTACATCTTATCCCAATTCCCCCCAAATAAAACCAAGCTACACCTTTTTTTGTCCACACAGCTAGCAACTCCTTCGGTTCTCTCCGTTGAAGACACGTGTCATTCAACTCCAAGCATATTAAGCCATGTGTCAAGCCAGCCCAAGCATACCAGCCATGTATATGGCGTGGAAATCTATGCGGGACCCTCGAACGTGAAAGCCCCTACAGCGCTTGACATGTGAAAAGACCAATTAGACCACGTACCTCGCCCCCTGTGACCCTGCGAGGGGCCAAATTAATTAAAGAATACGGGGGCATTTGTGGAAATGAAATATTAGATGGTCACGGCATCCCGAGCGCAATTTTCAACCAAGTAATAAATCTGATTTCTCTCTTGTGGGACCAGATTCGGACACCTGGCTCAATGAGAGGGCAGTTTTAGATGGAGCCCTCCTCAACCACTAATCTCACTCTCCCATTCTCAGCCACAAGAAATCACAGCAACCAGCTCTTTCCTCTCTCTCTCTCTGCCTCTGTAGCTCTATTTCTATCTTGTTCTCTATCTACAAGTTGCTTTATTTGGAATAATTTTCTTAAAGCAATAAATTATATAAAAAAACCTGACCACCAAAAATCTACAGCCGCCTCATTTGTTGTCCAGCTGAAACACACAGTGGGCATCTCAAGGGCTCCAACTTCAACTTGAACAAAACCCATCAAAGATTTTAGTCTTCTATATTGCATTTCTTCATCTGGGCTGACTTACTTCTCTGAATCAGCAGCTGGGTCGTCTTCATTTTCTCAAATAATCCATCACAAGGTAATGTTCTTTCATTAGTTTTGCTTATTTAGTACATGTATGTGTTCAGATGGCTGATGGAGAACATGGTTCTTCTCTTAGTTGTGTAAAGTCTTGGTCTTTATTAGATTTTCTGGTTTTTGATGTTTTGGTTGACCTTGTTATTCATGTTTGATGATAAAGTTGCTTGTATGCTGAATATTTCTTAATTTGATAAAGTTGTATCTCCAGATGCTGTGGATGTGTATGAAAAGAAATGAAATTCAAACTTTTAAACGGAATTGGAGAATATTTAAGATGTAGTCAGTATTTGAAATCAAAGAGATTAGAGAAGTTAAATGGTTTCATAATCAAATCCTTCCATATCAAATAAAATGATTGGAGTTTTTTTTGTCCTGCTTCTAGTTTACCTTTTTTGTATTTACCAGATCTGGAACAAATTTTGAACTCTTGTTATTTTGGTTAGATTTTTAATCACCATAATCATCATCTTCTTCTTCTTTTAGAAGTTGCTGAACTAATCTCGGAAGTAATCTATCCCAAAAAACAACTTTTAGTTTTACAAGGTGGGTCTACTACTTGAAATATTCCACCACTAGAGCGCAGTAATCAACACATCTAGGTCTCTGTTTGATTACCAAGAAAACTGAGGATGTAGGAGTTAACAAAACAGAGATTTTGTAGGTAATTTTGTTGCTTTGTTATTTAAAATAACTGCAAATGGCAAATTCCTGTGTAGTGATTAAGTAATCGTACAAGACTTGAAGTATATGACTAGGAGAACCACCATGACGGGGGAATATAGGACTTTTTCCCTTTATTTTGCTTCTTCTGATTTCTTGATGACCAGTCCTAATATCCATAAGTTCTCAAAATCTGTAAATATCAGAATTGCCTGTTGTCATAATTACCCATTTTATGCTTGTTTATAACATTTGTTGTTTCTTATTTCAGAACAAGTATCATGGAGTGGTATTACGGGAGTGGCATGGATGACGTTGTTGTTCCAAATGATGGAGGATCGGACAGGCTTCCATCTCCAGACAGTTGGTCGAAATGGGGAATCAGTGCTTCCGAATGTTTTCAGCCCACTAATAAATGCTTTTCTATATATCCACAATTCACTAAAGAGCTCAACTATAATGGTAGCAGTTTATTTGATGACATGGAGATGGAAACTTCTGTTAATGAAAAAGATCTATCTAGCAGTTCAAGTGTATGTGAAGGATTTTCCGAGGACTCTCTTCAGCAGACCACACATTCATTGAATCGAACCAATAATCAGCTTGAAGACCTAGCAGGACTTGAACAGATGGATGACATTTTCTTGTACAAGCGTAACCTCTGGGATTAAGATACTTGATTTAGTGCCTGTAGGAAACCATGTAGTTTCTTAACTGCCTTAATTTGTCAAGATCAATTGTGGCATCATAGGAAATCCAATGGAAATTGAATTGCTCCATTGTGTTTTCATGTTATCTTGGGGTTGATGCCATTACAGAAGATGGCATCGGCTGCATGATAGTCAACAGTTGAAAAGCATAGTAACAAACTGATTCTATACCCCCTTTCTTTGTAACATCCTATTTTGTTTTTGGTCCTATTTTAAAAGATCAAAATTTTATCACTGGTGATGCAATAGAGCCATTCAATATCCATATGATTTCCAATATGCCTAAATTCTATGTGCTTTACTTTAATCAAATGTCACCTTATTTTTGCTTGTGTTTGGTTTCTCATCTTCTGGCTTTTCCTTAATGTAGGAGTTCCTTACTTGATGATCTTCCTGGGGCAGAAAATGTACACAAGTCATTCTATTTTTGTCCTGATTCCAGTGGCTTGTTGCCCACTGATAATATCTCGACAAGCATGAGTTTGGAATCACAAAGTTTCTCGAGCAGTGCACATAGTGCAGGAAGCTCAAAGTATCTTAAAAATCATGCGTTTTCACCAGCGGTGGGTTCAGAGAAGGGGCATGCCACTACTTCACAGTATATTCAATGCAACTCAGAGCAAAAAGCTTGCCCATCAGTAAAGGTAAGATTTTATTTGCATTAAGTTTGAAATTGGCCAGAGGGCATGGTAGCTTGCCTAATTCTTCGCCTGGGACAGCTGTCTTCTGACATGCTTGGGTTACTAGCAGTGTGATTGTATGTATATTGCCATGGTCTCTATATAGTTTCATGTGAAAGATGGTTTCTATGTAGTTTTATTTGATTGTAAGATGGTCTCTTTTTAATCTTATAAACCTTTCGAAAACCCGATTTTATTCAGTCAAAGATCTTTCTGACTACGTTCATGGAGACTATTTAGTAAATTATCCCAAGCAGTTCATCTTCAGGGAACAGTTTCATCAACCTTTAATACAATAACTTGAACAGTTTGATGTCCTGAATCTGATCTGGTGCTGTGGCCTTATAAAATATTAATCACTGTTTCTAATTACTTTTGGAGACATAGGTCACAGTGGGTCATTTAAGATGCGATAGACTGTGATTTGCCCTATTTGTGGGAAAGCATCTTTAGCAGCTAGTGGGTGGCTCTACTGATAGTATCTGACTCACAGAAACTTGATCCCAACTACTTGGTCTCCAATGTTGTTCTGTGTCATTTGTTTTATTTAATACTATAGCAAGGTTGATGTTTTTGGGATTTTGTATCTGCCAGTGAGTTTATTGGTTGAAATAGACAATAAGCCTAGGTCTGGAGTTCTTTATATTTTCCTTGATTTCAACAACTATTTTATGCCTAAAATGTTTTTGTACGTATGGTTTTGTTTGTTTATTATGAATCTTGTTTGAGTTATAGGTTTTTTCTAAGTTATCATGTTACTGTATCCATTAGCGTTCTGCAAATATCAAGATTTTGTCAATTAAAATTTTAAACTTTTATCTTTAATTTTTAACTTCTTAAAGCTCTTTTATGTACTTCCTCTCTTCTCTTCTCTAGTCACTCTTTTAACTTTCTCTCTACTCTCTGTTCAAATGAAAAGAAAAACAGAATGTTAAAAACCGGGCCCTCAGTATCGTTTCCTTCTTTTATTTTGAAGAAAAACTTTTACTTGATTTAAATGAAAAATACTTTTCCATTTGCAGAGGGATAGTAGGTCGTCGTATACTTAAATTACTTATCACTGCTCTCTATGTCTGGACTCTTTTGCAAGGCAAGAAAAGGAAAAGTGGCTTTTTTTTCTCCTCCTACTAATTTTTTTTTTAGAAACAAACAGAGACCCTTACAGAAGGTTGCTGGGGTCTGTTATTGAAGTTGATATGTAGTGCTAGTTTCGTGACTTTCATTTACTAATATCTGTAACATTGCTGTAGTAGTAGTTTCCTTGACTTCTTATGTCTTATAGCTTCTTGACTTTCAAGCTTATATCTTATCTATGTATTTCTTTTTAATGATACAGGCAGAAAGCGTCTTTGCCCCACCTGAGCAAGGCAGCATGAATGGACTTCTGGGTGAGGAAACATCAGTTGAAGAATCGGTATTGCATGAACTGGAAATGGTGATGACACAGGTAAACTTAGATCTTGAAAGTAGAATACAGCGCATGTTGTGAAACATATCCTTCACATTCATTATTGGTTATGGAATCTTACTCTGTTGTTGAATTATCAGTTGAATGAAAAGACACGAATTTGCTTTCGCGATGCCTTATACCGCCTTGCCAACAACTCAAAAGGAAATCTCGCTACACAGAGCCAAGATGGAGACCAAGCGAGTGAAATTGAAGAACCCTCTTCATGGACAGCTCAGGATGAAACTATCAGGTATATTTGTGATGCTTGCTGCATTTACCTTCGGTCTCTTTAGAGTTTAATCCATTTGATGTTAACAATCTCATCATGTTATCATGTACGAAAAATGGCATTGCTGAGTTGTGATTGTCAATTTAAAAGCCACTGGTTTCACATTGGTGATAGGGTAATTTGTGGTAGATTTTTTGGGTGAAATCTTCATTGCTGACAGTGGTAAAGTTAGCTAAAACTGATAGCCCTGAACTTTTTGATTGCAAGAGTAGCTATGATGTTACTTTTGGCAGGGGACTTTTATGCTTTACGCACTTATTACCAAAAAAGTATCTTGTTCCCCAAATTTGAAGTTCTCATCTTGGCCCTTGTATTGCTTTGAAGTACTCCTGGGGCATTCCTACATTAGCTCGTAGTTGCAATATTGACCACACCAAACTGGGCGTTAGGCACTGGTTTGGGCAATGAATCTTATGTGCAGTGTGTGTTCTTACTTTGGCTTGCGGTTTAGTTTGTTAATGTTTCTGCTGTGTCCTTGTCCTTCTTGTTGGCACTCAGGATCTCTTGATCAGAAAAATAAATTTCATATTCAGGTCAGGGAGCAATAAAGGAACAGAATCAGAGACAAACACCATTGACAGAGCCATTGCAAACCTCATGTTCAATGAGATGGACTTTAGTGCGCAACCTCTTTCTGGAGGGGCACCGTTAGACCCCAAACAAGAAGCCAGTGGAGTGACTGGCCAGCAAACTGACAACGGCTATCGGCCACAAATCTCCCATTCGCATCTCCTCTCATTTGTACCACATGATGCTGAAGTTCCAATACTTGGTGAAAGAAGCATGCATGCTGAAACAGATCATCAAATACGCAAAAGTTTCTCTGTGTGTAATGCCGGTGGGAAGAGGAAGGCTCCGATGATTGAGTTCGAGTCTACAACTGGGTACTAAACGGCCCTTCAAAGAATGGCTTGATGGCAAATCTTCAGTGGCCAAAGAACTTTTGGCGATATTGCTGTTAGAGCATTCAATTACTTTGCTTGTACATATAATCCCATCTAGTTAGTGTGCAATGTTGAAAGATTGCTGCATCCGTTGAGCTCAGTTTTGATCGACATGTGAATGAGTGAATTTGATTATGTAGCTTGTCATAGACATGGAATTACACTTTCCTTAGTGAAAGCTAGCGCTTCTACGTTATAATTTTATAGTTTCAAGACTTGACATGCCTCCTCCAGTGTATGGTGATCTGTTTGGTTTGTTTATTTTCATCGTATATAACATGCATCTCTATCTGTAATTACATGAGAGATGGATACACAGTTATATAAAACTCGATATATGAAGACATGTCACTTGACGAGAAAGGTAGATACACAGTTACATACAACTCGATATTGGAAAGATATTTTTTTTTATTAAGTCAAACAATTTTGGTTTTAAAATCTAGCATAGTTTTGTAAAGTTCCCTTCATCAAAATTTTCCTCATGACATCTCAAGTTTCCCCCACCAACATTTAATGTTAAGAAAAATAAAAAAACAAACCCTAGCAACCCCAATCCGAAAACTACCACCCTACCGACTCCACTCGCCGCCGATCACCCACCTCGCCCTACCTCCGCCACTTGCCAAAAGCACCATAAAAAAATTGTATATAAAATGACAGTTTTACCCTGAAAAAATAGACAATAATTGATGGAATTTAATGGAATAACTTAATTAGAACATGTGTAAGACTGGAATGACGAAAATGACTCCAAAACTAGTTGAAGGACCAAAATAAAACTTTTCAAGAACCATTGCAGTTAAAAATATCTTTTATTAAAATAATCGTTTAAGTTAACAATCGTAGTCAAAATAGCAAGCAGGACATCTTCGAATTTTGTCGACATTGACATCAGACCCCCCCGACATGCGTACAAATTATTCTATAGTCAATTAGAGGACGTTTTCTATACCTTTATCTTTTCGTTTCTATATAATAGAATTTGCTACTTCAAACATTGACTTTCCTAATCTCAAAAAAAGAAAAAAGAAAAAAAAAGAAGGTTTTTCTTTTGTTTGAAGTTCCTTGTACGCCTTGTGTTAGTACTAAAGCTACCTACAGGGTGATATTGAGATTTTGAAGGCCCTGTGTAAAACTTAAACTGAGACCTCGGATAAGCTAACACAAACTTACACTATGTTCGCGCTAAATCTGAACAGATAAGAGTTTAGGCTAACTTACAAGTATGCTGATGGATGAGGACCGAGGTGACCTTCTTCCGTGATGTCCGAAGGTTCGAGCGGGGGCTGGATTCGAACTGAGGAGGGGATACCGGTGTGGTACTTGCCAAAGGCACTCCGATGCCAAAGTTAATAACTAAGAGTGATTCTATTGACAGTGGAAGCACTAGTCAAGTCAGAAAGTCTTACCACTTGGCCAGGCCAAGGGGCTCTATTTATAGAGAGCATTTGTGATGCTCTTAGTACTTAGTTTCGATGTGGGACTCATGGGAGTCTTCAGAGATCGACACGTGCTCTGACAGGTTCTAGCAGGAGTTCTGAGACGACCTGTCAGAGTTGGATTTGATGTGACCGTTGGTCGCTCGGCACACCATGCCGAAAGTTGGCGTGGGTAGCTGATGGACCGACGTTGATCCTAGAATCGGTAGAGAATGCCGGAGGAACATTCGGCATGGCCTACTTGAGTTGCTCTCGGCTTTAAGTGTGTTCCACGTGTCACAACGCGGGTGAGTGGTCAGATATGGTACAAACAATAGTCCCCCAAGTTTCCGATCGAGGAGGGACTTCTTGGTTGGGGACTTGCTTGTGTCCTTGAGCTCCAGCATTCTGGCCTGGGAACGAGCCTCTGTCGTTGTAAGCCAGTGATGATCATGTAGTCCCCCAAGTCCTCAAGCCAAGTGGTTGGTTTGAAGATTGGAAGGGAACAGCAGGAAGATCCGGAGGGGTTCAAATGGTAAAGAAAGCATGAGACAGGAAGGAAAAACTCGACCCATGCATGCCGGCCGTTCGACACGAGAGGTGAGTGAAAACTTGACTCATGCGTGCCTGTTGTTTGGCATGAGAGATGAGTGAAAACTCATCTCATGCGTGCCTGCCGTTCGGCACAAGAGGTGAGTGAAAACTCATCCCATGCGTGCCTGCCATTCGGCACGAGAGGTGAGTGAAAACTCGTCCCATGCGTGCCGTCGTTCGGCACGAGAGGTGAATGAAATGTCCCATGCATGCCTGCCGTTCGCCGGGAAAAGTGTACCGGTTCTCAAAAAGGAGAAGAATGGAGAAGGCGAAACGTCGAAGTGTAGGCGCAAGTGGGAAGGTGAGGGCGCTTAGGCTCCCCTGTGCATGGGTGACACGTGTCGGTAAGGCTGCAAAGAGTTGTGACATTTCGGTTCCCGATGCGAGGCTCGTCCTATAAATCGAAGGAAGAGGCGGGATGAGTAGGTACTTGAGGTTTTGAGAGCAAACGGAGCTTGTGAAAGGCGATTTCCGGCAAGTGCATCGCGGCGTTGTAGGAGATTTCAGGCGGTTTTTGCAATGGCAGAGCGATTTCTGGCGACTTCCCCCACCGTGGAAAACAAGGTATGTTGAGGTTTTTTGTATTTGAAATGAATCAAAGTCTCAAATGTTGTATGAACATGTAAGAATGTAGATGATCGTAGATGAACATCAGCTCTTGGGCTCTAGGATAAGGGTTTGATTCGAGCATGTCGTTTAGTTCCGTTTTGCTGTTGTTTGTAGATGTCAGACACCGAATCAGACTATAGTCATAGTCGAAGAGAGTTTGATAGAGAATCGGCATCGAAGAGCTCGACCGTCGGGCTTGATAGTGCCGATTTCGAGGAGACCGAGGGAGGAGAAGTGCCGGAGGTGTCTACCGATGCAGGGAGCACTTCGAGTGTGGAAGTAGTGGGGGCTGACGACGCCCACCCATCGACATCTGGTCGTCGAATGGGAGAGGCCTAGGCCGATATGTCGGTTGCCGATCCTAGGGAAGGCGTGCTGACGGTGGTCACCGGCCGACAAAGGATACCGATGGCGAAGGTAATGACCGAGGCGGAAGTGGCAAAGATCCGGGCCCTGTACAACATACCGGAATCGATAAAGATGCGGATCCCGGGGCCGTTGGAGTCATTGAGCAATTCGAGAGAGGAGGTGGTTTTGTTTACGGATGTCTTTAAGCATGGGCTTCGGTTGCCATTGAGGCATTCCGTGCAGAAGATCCTGGCGGCGATCGGCTACGCCCCGGGGCAGTTTAATCCAAATTTTTGGATTACACTCTTGGGAACGGTCACGGCCTTCGGCATAGTTGGGGAGGGGGAGCCGAGCTATGAGCAATTCGCCCATCTGTACAGTGTGACGAGGGCGAAGAGCGCCGATCAAGAGGGGTGGGTGCAGTCGAACTGTCTGTCAGCGGGGCAAAGGGGGCACTTCGTAGTCGGGGTGCCGACCTCGTAGAAAACCTTGCGTCGGCGTCGGGTGTTAGTGTCCGGAGCTTGGGAATCGGCACCGGGAGTGATTGTGGAGAGACATATCCCCATATCCTTCCAGACAGTCGGTAGGCCCATAGGGTGCCGTTCGGTAGCAATAGCGCCATTTTTTTTGTTTTTTTGTTTTTTGTTTTTTTTTTTGCCGAAGCTGACTGGAGGTTGTATTTTTGTGTTTCAGTGTCCTTGAAACGGCTGATCACTACGAAGAGAGAGATAGAAGTAATCGAGCGCGTTCGGTCAAGAATATCGGAGGAGGGTCGTGTGCACAAGGCTCTGCTAGACTACAAGAACCTGTACAAAACGGGTCTGATCAGTGAACTTGAGTACCTCCGAAGGAAGGAGGAAGAAGAGGAAGAGAGGCAGAGGCAAAGTAAGTAATGCCGTTCGGCCTTTCATTGTTTCATTTTATTATGGCGTATGCCGAATTTGCCCAAACTTCTCGTCTCCTCTGTGTTTTTTGTTTTATTTTGTAGTGACAGGAGGGAGGGCAATGTCGGACGCGACGAGGAGGAGGCTGGAGTCGCGGGCCCATCAGAAGAGAAAAACCAGTTCTTCGAGGCCGAAGACAAAGCCGCCTCGTCAGACCGAGAGGGCGTCGGCCCTAGAGGTGACGCCGGCCTATCGGCGATGAGAGAAAAGGACGACGGAGGCGGAGCTGATTCGTGAGGCCCACCTGCAGGCTACGGGGAAGAGGGTGATCGAGGGCGCCCTCGACGTGACCCTACTTCTGAAGAGGATAAGGGGGCTGAACGAGGAGGCGGTCGTCCTTGTGCCTGACGACGATGAGGATTCCGAGGCTGAACCGGTGAACATTGCCTACCCTCAGAAGGTGGTGCCGTTCGTGAACTGCTTCATTGAGGGTGCTCAGATGGAGCTGCCGGAGCTAGAGTAGCTGCCGATGAAGTCGTTGCGCCAAAAGGCCGGTCGAGCCTTTCGCCTCCAGGCTGCCGTAAGTGTATACTGCTTGTTGTGAGTTGTGGTGGTGTGTTTATGCGATCGGTATGTGCTAACCATGTTTGTTTGCAGGCCATGGAGATGTGGCTCGGCATGAAGCGGGCTGTCAACGCGACCGAGCGCGTGTAGAAAAAATATGAAAAGGGCCGAGCCAAAATTGCTGAGGCTGGGAAGCTGATGCAGGATGAGGATCAGCATGTGGAGGAGAATGCCGCGAAGATTGCCCGAGCTATCCTCCAGGCTGGCAGAGGCTGAGAGGGCGGCTGTAGAGGCCGATGAAGTGAGGGCGGCGGCGGAGGAAGCAAAGGAGGCCGAGCTTCGGTCCCGGGCTAGGGAGGTGGAAGAGGCCAAGAAAAAGGCCGTAGCTGAATACCGAAACTCGCCAGAGTTCGTTGCCCTCCTAGACAAGGAGGTGATGAAGCAATGCGAGGATCTCATTTACCGGTTCAAGCGCTTTAATACCGATAAAAAACTGAACCTGAATTTTGTCCGGGATCCGCCATCGTTGCCCGAGAGGGTAACCGAGGAGATGGTCGAGGCGTACCTCGAGGAGGATGCTGAAGTCGATTCCTCGAGTGGCTCAGAATCGGATAGTGAGAAGGAAGAATCGACTCCCCCTGTCGAGCCTGTGAGCGCCCGGGATGATGAGGGGCCGGCACCGCCTGCTCTTGCTACCGGGGCCGATCCTCCAACTCCTTGACTTCTGCCTTTTCTTTTGTTTGGGTAATATGTAAAATTTAGCGTTTGGATATTTAGGCCGTTTGGCCAATTTTGTAAAGACAATTGCCCAGCTTGAGGCTTTAGTTTATATCCAAGTCTAATTTGAATCAGCTTCGGTTTTTGTCCTTGTTTCCGAATATAAGCATGTATGCTGATTTGTGTAGAAATAGGAAAACGATACTGCTGTTGAAAGAAAAGTTGTACAAAAGTGTAGTGGCCGAAGGTCCAGTCAATTATAATAGAATTTTAAATGTTCAACATTCCAAGGGTGGCCGAGGGTTCGACCATCAGAGCCACGTAATCGGTAGGTGCCGGGTCGGCAGATGCTGACAATTTCATAGGGTCCTTCCCATGAGGGGCCTAGAGTGCCTTCGTAGGATTTCTCGTTGCGAGAGACACTTTACGCAGAACCCAGTCCCTCACTTTGAACGATCGATGTTTTAAGCGCGAGTCGTAATACCGATCCGTTTGTTGTTTGTAAGTGGCGTTCCGGAGCTGTGCTTGCGATCGGTGTTCGTTAATGAGATCCAGGTTGAGGGTGAGCTGCTATTCATTTTGTTGAGGGTCGTAAGATGCCGTTCGGCATGTGGGCGCATGTACTTCCACCGGTACGACAGCTTCGGTACCGAAGGCTAGGGAGAACGGTGTCTCGCCAGTTGACTTGCGGTAGGAGGCATTGATGGCCCATAGTATGGCAGGCCAATTGCCTTTGGAGGCTCCCAGCTTCTTCTTTAGTGTTTTCTTGATGATTTTGTTGATAGCTTCTACCTGTCCATTGGATTGTGGATGTGCCGGAGAGGCAAAGAAGATGCTGATGTTGAATCGGGAGCAGAGAGGCAAAGTAGTCGACGGCCATGACTGCGAACTTAAGCTGACCTATGCCCTGCGACAAAGGGCCGATGAGATCGAATCCCCATTGGGCGAATGGCCACGGGCTAGTCATCAGATTGAGTGGTTCAACAAGGACTCTCGATACAGATCCGAAACGTTGGCACGGATCGCACCTTTGCACAATCTGGGTGGCGTCAACGTGGAGAGTTGGTCAATAATAGACTTGCCAAATTGCCTTGAAGGCCAAGGCGGGATCCCGAGTGGTCATCACACGCACCTTCGTGTATCTCACGCAAGATGTAGTCTCCTTGTTGTGGTGTAACACATTTTAGCAACGGCAGGGAGTGGCTGCACCGATAGAGGATGCCTTGCAAAAGAAGGTATTGAGCCGATCGTCGTCGTACTACCTTGGCTTCGACTTTGTCAGTTGGTAGGATACTGTCGGTGAGGTGGGCGTGGATCGGGTCCATCCAACTAGGATCCCGACGGATGGTGTTGACATCGGCTTCGGTCGTGCTATACCAAGTGAGAACTTCTATGGGGACGTGGCGTCCGACACGGTCGTCGATTGCCGAAGTGAGTCTAGAAAGAGCATCGGCGTGGCTATTCTCAGATCTGGGGACTTGGCGGATGTAGTAGGTTTTGAACTGTTTGAGCAATCAGCGGGTCTGCGCGAGATAGGCAGCCATTGATTCGCCATTTGCTACGAATTCGGTGATTACCTGGTTGACAACGAGTTCGGATTCGCTGCATATCATCAGCCGTTTGGCACCCGCGCTTTGGACAAGCTGAAGGCCTGCTAGAAGCGCCTCGTATTCGGCCTCGTTGTTGGAAGCACGAAATTGGAAATAAATAGCATATTCGATCGTGGTGTCGTCCGGTGTCTTGAGGACTAGGCCTACTTCGCTGCCCTGTCGATTGGATGAACCGTCCACGTATAATGTCCAGTGAGGGCTTTTTTGATCGAATGTATTGTCAGCCGAAGGCGGATCTGCAGATGCCGAAGGTGGTGCCGTGACAGGGTCGATTGGTCATCCGTCGTTGGTTAGAAGTGTGAATTCTGAGATGAAATCGGCCACGACCTGTCCTTTTTCGGAAGGCCGAGGGTGATACCTGATTTCGAACTCGTCAAGCTCGATGGCCCATTTGATCAGTCGTCCTGATGTCTCTGGCTTCTGCAAGACCTGTCGCAGGGGTTGATTGGTCAATACGTCGATGCTGTGAGCCTGAAAGTCTGCGCGCTGAGAGGACGAGAGCATAGGCCAACTGTTCAAGTTGGGGGTACTGTTGTTTTGCGTTCTGCAATGCATAGCTCATATAAAAGATGGGGAGCTCAATGTCGTTCGGTTGACGGATGAGCACGAAACTTAGGGCCGATGCTGAGACCTAGAGATAGATGATGAAATCTTCTCCGGGAAGAGGGGTGGATAGTAGAGGAGCTCTGCTCATGTAGGCTTTCAGATCTTCGAATGCCCGGTCGCATTCGGAAGTCCAATCGACCTGCCGTTTGCTCCCTTTGAGAGCTTTGAAGAAAGGGGCACACCGATCGGTGGCTTTTGATATGAAACGGGCCAAGGCGGCGACTCAGCCAGTGAGGCTCTGAACCTCCTTCTTCGTCCTCGGCACCTGCATAGATCTTCTCGGGGTTGGTTTCAAGCCCTCTTTGGCTGATCATAAAACCCAGGAATTTGCCTGAAGAGACGCCGAAGGCGCATTTGCTCGGGTTCAGGCGCATGTTGTATTTTTTCAGCTTGCCAATCATAAGGGAGAGGTTTCGAAGATGATCGTCGGGGGTCCGACTTTTGACTAACATATCGTCTACGTAGACTTCTATTGTAGTGCCAATGAGTTCGGAAAAGATTTTGTTGACTAGTCGCTGATACGTAGCTCCAGCATTCTTTAGGTCGAACGGCATGACGTTGTAGCAATAAAGCCCTCTGTTGGTAATGAATGTCGTATGCTCACGATCCGTAGGATGCATGAATATCTGGTTGTAGCCGGAGTAGGCGTCCATGAAGTTGATGAGCTCATGGCCAGCCATTGCGTCCACCAGTTGGTCAATTCTTGGTAGTGGAAAGCTATCCTTCGGACATGCTTTGTTCAGATCAGTGTAATCCTGGTACATTCGCCAGGCGCCGTCAGATTTCTTCACCAAAACTGAGTTGGCAAGCCAAATGGGGTAGGTGACGTCTCGGATGAAGTCGATTGCCTGAAGCTTGTCTACTTCGGTCTTCATGGCGTCATATGATCATCTCTTCTGTCGGACAGGCTTGAAAGAAAGGGAGATGCTGAGCTTATGGCTGATGACGTCTGGGGAGATACCAGGCATATCGTTGTAAGACCATGCGAAAACTTTCGAATTGTCCCTAAAAAAGGTAATGAAGTCGGTTCAGAGAGACGGACTGAGGGATGTGCCGATTCAGACCTGCCGATCCTGTGTGTTAGAGATGGAGATCGTCCGGGTTGCCGATTCCGTCGTGGATGACATGTAGCACATATGCGCGCTCAGTTGGTCCCCTCGAAAATGACCGACTCCTGAGTGTGTTGGGAATTTGAGCAGCAGCATATGTGGTGACAAATTGGCTTTCATTCGGGTGAGGCGGGCCTGCCGATGATGGCGTTGTATGCGGTCGGATAGTTGACTACAGGAAGTGAGTGTAGATGAAAGCCCTTCTAGGGCCGGAGCCGATGGCAAGAGGAAGCTGGATGCTCCCGATTAGCTTGACCACATCGCCCAAGAAGCTTAGAAGATGAGTGATCTCCTTGTTGAGGCTTTGATGGTTGATTTCGAGGCCGTTGAAAGCATCAGCGAAGAGTATGTTGACCAAACTTCCGGTGTTCATGAGCATTAGGCCTACGTCGAAGTCGGCAATGTATGCTCGAATGATCATGGGATCTGAATGAGGGAAGATGATGCCCTTCTCTTCTTCTTCGGAAAAGGTGATGGGCTCCCATCCGAGTCACCGGATTTTGCTGCTGCGCTCCTTATTGAGGCTGAGGACCTGAGGGTGCCGAACGGCACGTACGTAACTCTTGACGGAAAGACGGCTGTAGTCAGCGATCAGTGTACCGCCGCTGATCATGTTGATCTGTCGATTCCCCTGGTGCTCAGGGCCCGATTGCACAATCAGATACTGGTCTAGTTTGCCCTTGCTAATTAGTTTCTCAACGATTCTCCGGAGGGCAATGCAGGAGTCGGTATCGTGGCTATTGTATTGGTGGTATCGGCAGAAGACTCCGGTATCCTTGTCGACCTGCCGAGGAAGCTTCCGGAGGCTTGGCTTCGGGATCATCTGATTTTCGGCTATGAGGACATGTTCATAGGTCGAGTTGAGAATGGTGAAGACCTCTGTCGGTCGGTCGCTTTTGGTGCTTCGGAAGTTTCGGCCACCTGACTCCTTATTGCGTTTGCCTCCGTCCTGCCGACCCTGGAACAAGTCCCTTCACTTGTCCCCGTTGTGCAAGGTGCCGTTCGGTAGGGAGCTTGATTAGTGGTCTGGTGTGGCGGGAAACTGTTATAGGTGGATGTCGAAGACTGACCTGTGCTTATCGTCGGGCCAGGAGATGCCGAAGGCATTCCTTTAGAGTTGAAGTGTTCAGTCTTGGCGTGAATGGTTGCCTGCTTCATGAGTTCGCCATATGTGGTCCAATTGCTGATGTGTACTAGGTAGCGAAATTGGGATGTTCGGAGACCACTTTTGAAGGCGGCAAAGGCTGCTCGTTCGTCGGTTTCTGGGCACCGAGAGTACTCGTGGCTGAACCTGGCTGCGTACTCCCGAATGTGCTCACCATCTCCTTGCCAAATGGTGTAGAGGTCGTCGGTAGAGTATAGATGATTGGTCTGTATCATAAAATGATTGAGGAAAATTTGCTTTAACTGGTCGAAAAAGTCTACCGTACCTGGTTCCAGCCGATAGAACCAATTCAGAGCTGCCCCAGCCAAGGTAGATGAGAACAACAGGCATTGGCCTTCATTGGTGAGTGCCTTGCAACCCAAGGCCGATTGAAATGTGTGAATGTGGGTGACGAGGTCTTCCATTCCCGAGTAGAATGAGATTCGGAGGGCCTGTACCTCTTTTTCAGGTCTGCAGAATCGGATTCGGCTGGTGAATGGTCCTGTTTGTACCTTTCCCCAGGTTGGTGTCCGGATCTGATTCTGCTCTTCCTCAATCCGATTGACTTTTTTAAGGAGGAGGCGGATTGTATAGATCGGTAGGAAGGAGGTTGGTCCCGAAGGGTTCTGTCTTTTGGGGGCCAGTTGGGAGGCGATCTTCGTGTCCTTATGCCTCGTGGCCCGTCGTCGGACTTTCTTGCCGTCGATCGTTCCTTCTGGCCAATCCAGATGTCGTCGACTGGCGTGAGAGTGTAGTGCCGAGGGAGGTCGGAATGTAGTCGGATTCGTCTGTCTCCTCTAGGCCGATCACGTCGTACCTCCGTCGAAAGGGAGATTTTGGTCCGAGTACGTCTAGATGCCGATCGTTGAGTTTTGCTTGGACGGGAATCGGTGATGTCTGCCGTTCCCGTCGTCGGTCGTTGATTTTGTCGCGGCAGTCGGAGTAGACTTGGTATTCCCGATGGTGCTCTGCCGAAGTTGGCACGAACAGTCTTCCGGAGGCGAACGATTCGCCCTGAGCTAGTTGCTTTCCAACATTTCGATCATTAGGCCTTGGTACACTCTTTAGTGATCGTTCCTGCCGAAGCTGCGTGGCTTGTTCCAAACCGTCTTGCAGTTGGGCCGAACGTGATTGTTGCTCGTGAAGCTGTTTCTGGGTGTCGTCCAGTTTGGAGGAGAGGATATTGTTGTGCTCCTGCATCCTGGTCATTTCTTGCTACAGGGCTTCCATCCTATCTTCCAGGGTTTTTTGCCGACCAGGCGTTTCCACTCGGGGTGTGCCGGGCGGCACAGCAGGGTTCTCTCGTTCGGCAAGGCCAAGGATGGGAACGTCGGCCGCAAGGGGCGAAGGTGGGTTCATAGTTTAGAAGTGAAAGGGAGATATGGGTTGATTGTCAATCGGTTTCCCACAGACGGCGCCAATCTGTTCGCGCTAAATCTGAACAGATAAGAGTTTATGCTAACTTACAAGTATGCTGATGGATGAGGACCGGGGTGACCTTCTTCCGTGATGTCCGAAGGTTCGAGCGGGGGCTAGATCCGAACTGAGGAGGGGATACCGGTGTGGTATCTGCCGAAGGCACTCTGATGCCAAAGTTAATAACTAAGAGTGATTCTATTGACAGTGGAAGCACTAGTCAAGTCTGAAAGTCTTACCATTGGCCGAGCCAAGGGGCTCTATTTATAGAGAGCATTTGTGATGCTCTTAGTACTTAGTTTCGATGTGGGACTCGTGGGAGAGTCTTTGGAGATCGACACGTGCTCTGACAGGTTTTGGCAGGAGTTCTGAGATGACCTGTCAGAGTTGGATTTGATGTGACCGTTGGTCGCTCGGCACACCATGCCGAAAGTTGGCGTGGGTAGCTGATGGACCGACGTTGATCCTAGAATCGGTAGAGAATGCCGGAGGAACATTCGGCATGGCCTACTTGAGCTGCTCTCGGCTTTAAGTGTGTTCCACGTGTCACAACGCAGGTGGGTGGTCAGATATGGTACAAACACACTATTATGTAATGCCATACAATATATATATATATATATTTTAAAGTAAAAATCATGTAAATCATAAATAAAATCATATTTCATTATAGGCTTAAATATCAAAATGGTCCCTGTGTTTTACTTCATCAGGCAATTTAGTCCCCGTGTTATCAATTTGGCCAATTTAGTCCATGTGTTTGTATATTTTAGCAAATGTGGTCCTTTTCGTCAAAATTTTCTTGAAATTGAAGAAAAAAATATTTAAATTGATTAGAAATATTCAAATTCAAATAATAATAAAAACTTAATTATTTAAAGTCATGTTCTTGCATTCTGTAGCCAAGAAAGTTATTGAGTCAATCATATTTTCTTGCTTCAATCATCTTCCTTCTCCACCACCAGCACACAATGTGTACTTTTTGGGGTTGAAGTGAGTGTAGTGAGAGTGGCTATGAATTTAGGAGGTGGTTGAGGTATGAGCGTGAAATTTGGGAAGGCAAATGTTACGATTGACTCAATAACTTTCTTTGCTACAAAATGTAGGCTTTTAATTTTTAGTTTTTATTATTATTTGAATTTGAATATTTCTAATCAATTTAATTTTTTTTTTCAGTTTTAACAAAATTTTAACGAAAAGGATCACATATGCTAACATATACAAACATAGGGACTAAATTAGCCAAATTGATAACATGGCGATTAAATTGGCCAATGAGGTAAAACACAAGGACCATTTTGACATTTATTTTGACATTTAAACCTTCATTATATAACCAATCAACATGATAATGAACTAGGTCATTTAGTATATATACATTGAAATTTAGATACATACTTAAATTTGAATTGAGATTTAAATTTGACTATTTGATTTTGAGTGACATTTATTAATTTTTTTTGGTAGATATTGGTGTGAAATCATTGAAATTGAAAAAAAATAATTGTCAAATGATTGAAAAAGAGAGCTAAAGAGAGATATTGGTGATGATGATTACTTACAGAAAATAACGTGTTTGGCTTTTATTATTATTATTATTATTATTAATTGTTGTTACAAAAAAAAATATCAAAATAAAACTAAAACTATGATGTACAAGCAGGTTTTGAAGCCACGCCTTGAACAGAAGTTGAGGTCTCGCAAACCAACATAACTCTAAATGTCTTTGTGTCAACGATTTGTGTGCTCATTATATGTACAATATATATAGGGTTATCTACTGTAGACGTCCCTGAACTTGGCCCCTAGTTGCAATTGGTCCGTGAACTTTTTTTTGAGGCAATTACATCCATTAACTCGATAAATAGTTTCAATTTGGTCCTACCATCCAACTTTGTCAATTTATTTGTCAAAGTGAGAGGGTAAAAGGGTCATTTCGGGTTCTTCATCCATCATTGACCCCAATTCCACCTTCTTCATCCATCATCAACCCTAACAACCCCACCTCCATCTTCACAAATTTACAATACAAATCCATATCAAACAGTTTGTGAGTGGTAGAAACCACATAAAAGAATTTAACCCCAAAAAGAGAAAAAATCATGCTATGAATTCAAAGGTCTGTGAAATCTGTAGAAACCATTTGTGCACTGACAATTCCTACAAGCCTCATTGCTCTGAAACCCAACCTGACAACACAAACACACCGCCGGAGCCACCACCGCCATATGCACTGTCCCAAAGTGAAAGAGGGAGAATGAGGGAGAGACAGAGCGAAAGAGAGAGGGATTTGGATTAACTCTTCTTCCTATACAATTTTCATCCAAAACCTAATTCGGTGATTGCATTTGGTATGATTCAGAAACTATAAACGATTTTTATCATCTGCATTTTCTCGGAAGCTATGTTTTTTCGGAAATGTAATCTGATTGTTTGTGCGCAAAGCAGAGCATAGCATATTGATGGAAGGTTTTCACAGCAACTCGAAAATGGCGAAACTGCTCAAAGGAAACTTGGAGAATATGGACCTCAACTCGTCATTGTTCAGGTACTTGTGCGCTCAATCTCAGAGTCAGTCATCGATGGATGCTTTGAAGCAGTGTCGTCGCCACATCTCGCAGCTCTCGCCTTTGGAGAATCTGATGGAGAGGTCGCCACCTTCGATAGTTTATAGAACGCATGTGAGAGGGGTGCATAGGGAGGAGGTTTTGGTCATGGACGGTGTTTCAGTCACCGGCGGAGGAAGGAGCTCAATGTCTGCTTCTGATCTGTCGTCATCTTCTTCTTCTTTGGATTCTTCGGGGAAGATTCTGTACAAGACCGACCTTTGCAGGTCCTGAGAGGATTATGGAAGCTGCTGCTACACCTCCAAAGGCCAGGGAGAGACAGAGCGAAAGAGAGGGAAGGAATTGGATTTTTATTTTTTATTTTTAAGTTCATTTATTTATCACTTTTTTTAGTTTTTTTCTTCAATTTTTAAAATTTAAAATATTTTAATGCAATGGACGGTTTTAGCCCTCAAATTAACAGCCAATTTGACGAAAGGACTCAATTGGAACGGATGAGAGAGTTGGACGACCTAATTGCCTCAAAAAAAAGTTCGGGGACCCAATTGCAACTAGGGGCCAAATTCAGGGATGTCTACGGTAGATAACCCCATATATATATATATATATATATGTACACATAAAAAAATTCGGGGGCCCCGAACATGTAGGGCCCCTATGCGGTGGTACCACTTGCACACCCTCAAGGCCATCCTTAGCTACCTGCCTACTGTCGAGTGATCTCACCCTCCATATTTTCCCCCTTTGGAACCTCGTGTATGATGGAAGCCTCCGAGAAACTATTGTGTGATACTGTAATATAGTTGGGTGCATTGGCGAAATCCATGAGTTTTTTAGCAGAGGTGCAATTTTGAAAGGCTAAAACCTCATTAAAAAAAAAATCATGGTTTAAATAAGAAAGAAAACTTTACAACAAAAAAAGAAAAAAAGAAAAGCTCATTCAAAAAATAATAATAATAATAATAATAATGGTTTAAATAAGAAAGAAATCCTTCCCAAAAAAAAAAAAAAAAAAAAAAAAAAAAAAAAAAAAAAGAAGAAAAAAAGAAAGAAACCATTAAAGCACACGAAATGTAGGCCTAGCCATATTGTTGAAAGCCCATGGATTGCTGTCTTTCAGGTCTTCCAAATATACCCAAGCCAAGCAGCGACTTCCTCAAACACCAATGACCTATTGGACTTGGGAGCTTCTAGTGTTGTTTCAGAGGTTGAGGCCTTCCTTAAGGGCTCCACAACCTTGATCTTCAGCCACTGTCGAAGTCTGAGGCATTATGTCGAACACTTGGAGTGTATCACAACCAGTTTGAGCGCGCAAATGGGTAATTTGACGCACCTACATTGGTTTTTCTTGAGAAAGAAGGTGCAGCTGCACCTCCTTGCGCCTTAACAAGTGCGTCAGTGGTTGGGTGGAGGACATGGGTTGGTATTTCTCACTTTTAAAGCATAATATCAATAAATATTCACTTATATTATAACATTTCAATGAGTTACACTGGATGACAAAACGAAAACACACATGTTTCAACCCTAACTTTGTGTATGTTTGTTTAGTTAGTGTTTGGAATTGTACCGTTATTTTCATGATTCATGTGGTATCTTTGTGTACTATTTTCTTATTATTATTAATCAATTTTCAAGTTCAAGGGAAAGAATTAAAAGAAAAAACCTAAAAAGACAAAAGAACTCCTTTCAATCTCAACACACTGTATATCTTTTAAATTCCTACAATATGCTTTTCCTTAACTTGATATTACTTCAATAACTAATTAATGAAAAGATTTTAATATGCACTTGATACCAAAAATAACATTAAAAAAAGGGAGTTTCACTAAAACACCAAAAATGGGGGTTGAAATTATAAAAAAACCCAAGCACTATTTAAACATATAAACACACCCAAAACCCATCATTACACACATTCAAAACCCGTTTATAAACACACCCAAAAAGTTGACTTTGGGGTTGATTTTGGGTGTGTTTCTATGTTTAAATAGTGCTTGAATTTTTTTATAAATACATGTCTAGGATTGGGTTTATTTATAAATTTGTATTAAAAAAATGGGTGATTTCTTGTGGCACTAGGATCCCATTTGAAGAAGTACTTGTCGAGCTAGATGACTTTTAATTGATGGCTGGAGTTAGAATTGTAAAGTTAGGGGGCCCGAAGTAAAAAATACAAGTATATAAAACACCTAAATATTCAATAATTACATATTTAAAGCTAAATATTTATAATTTAGTCAAATTATAAAATCTATATGTTTTATATAATATAATAGAGAAGAGATAAAAATATGGGAGGGGGTCAGAGCCACTCTAGGCCTGGGAGTGGCTCCGCCACCAGTCCACGAAATCCAAAAGATGTGGAGCAAGACAATATGTCATTTTAAATAATTTTATAATTTAAACGTATGAAAAAGAAAATTAAGTAAAATATGTTCACAGTCAATTTGCAAGATCAAAAGTCAACTGGCGTGGACGGCTGGTTAGCTGGAAATATTTTTCAAGTCACTTTTATAAATTGTGTGACAATTTAAAATTAAAGGAGAAATAAAGGGAAATATTGAACATGTTTGGTCAAAATCAAAGGTTTTTTTTTTTTTTCTCTTACATTTAATTTATTTAAAGAGAAAAAAAAAAAAAAACAATGCTATTGACCATTTGTTTTACAATTGGCATTAATGTGTTGCATTACTCAAACCACTTCCCGCTTGATTTACAATCGTTTAGTTCGAATTAAATTTATATATTTAAATGCTAGCGTAAGTTGTTTACATGTAAGTAATTGGTAAATTATGAATCGGTGATTACTCATAGTCATGGCATAGGAAGATTAAAAATACAATAAAATTTTCATGTCACTAAATTAGTGCTTAAAAATGTAAACCGAAGTAAAAAATTGGGTTAACGACATAAACCGCCAAATTATAAGGCATTTTTCAAGTTCATACACAATTTGATAGACATTTTTATAGTAAGATTACATTATAAACTGTACTTAATCTATTCTTATATATCACGAAATTTTTGCAACCGATTTAATTCTGTTACTGATACTTCGCTTATTTTCTAGCCCTACTACTTCATTTCTAGTGGCAAACGTTTCCACCTGTCGTTGAATAACAACACTCAAATCTCAAGTCCCTCAAGCCATCTTATCCGGTAAGCAAGGCAACAATAAAGCCTCAAGTGGGGCTAAGTAGCTTTGAAAATATTCTAGAATAATGTAGAAGCCAGTAGCTAAAGCTAAATAAAAAGAAGTAAGGTAAAAAAAAAAAAAAAAAAAAAACTAAAGCTGACCACAGCTAGATAAGTATCTATCTTTAGCTAAACCACCAAACTAAAAGCCTAACCATAAGTCACTATAAACAAGGGGAGAAAAAAACATTCTGATATCCTTAATTCCAATTAAATTAGTCAACAGTTCCAACGTGCGCACCGCAAACTTAGAGTGCTCTTCATATACACCCTCATCCCCACAACCAAGCTCTCACCAAGAAGTCCTCACAAGCATTGCCGGCCTCAGCCATTAAGCCACCCTCCTTTTGCCACCAAATTTTCATATGGCGGCACCACCGCTACCAACCGCGTCTCAAAAGCTCAAACCAACTACGCCGCCGACGGTGCATACACCGTCGCCTATCTCCCTCCAACCATCAACCAAAAAAGGCCCATCAAAACCTTCAAAACTCTTCCGGCGTTTTCGTGCAGTTTTCCGGTCATTTCCAATCATATCGCCCTCGTGCAAGATCCCCGTTTCGCTCCACGGGAGCCGCATGGGGGAAGGACACACACACATCCACGGGGGGACGCGGATGACAGGAACCCTATTTGGGTATCGTAAAGCTAGGATTAACCTGGTCATCCAGGAAAGCCCTAGATGCCTTCCCATCCTTGTCCTTGAGCTTGGGATACAAACAGGAAAGCTCCTTCAAGATATGGGAATGGGGCTTGTCCGGATAGCGCTAGAATGCGAAAAGAGGCCCGGGGATAAGACGAAGATCGTGGACGAGCCGATATGGTCGTTGTACTGCAATGGGAAGAAATCAGGGTATGGAGTGAGGAGAGAGGCGACCGAGGATGATCTGAGTGTGATGCAAGTTTTGCATGCAGTGTCCATGGGAGCCGGGGTTTTACCAAATGAAACAGAGTTGCCAGAGGGTGATCTAATGTACATGCGAGCACAGTTCGAACGTGTGGTAGGGTCGAGGGACTCAGAGACATATTACATGATGAATCCTGATGGGAACAATGGGCCTGAGCTCAGTGTGTTCTTCGTCAGGATCTAATTAAGGTCTTAGCTAGGCAAGGCTTAATTAATTATTGTGCCAGGGAAAGAAAATTATATTGGGCTGAATTGAATATTAATGTACCAAGAAAAGAAAATTGTACATGGAAATGGCCTACATTTGTAAAGAAACCCTGAAATCAGAAAAACGTTCTGGCTTTTAGTTGCAATGTCTTCTGTTTTTGTTTTCATCAGAAAAAAAGAAAAAAAAAAGATATACAACACTTTTTTTCCTTATCGATTTTTGTAACATATAATAATTTTTTCTTAATTTTTTTTTTTTCCAAACTATCTGGAACCGGAGCTGTTGATTAAGTACAATGCAACTTTCGATTCGTAACTTAATTATATTACGTGTGCAAGAGGTTTGTACGTAGCTCAAATGGTTAATTAAAAGGCATTACTCTTGCACTCGATGCTCTATGTTTGAATTTCCTCTTTCATTATCACTTGTATAAAGAAAAGAACTACACCACGTGTTGTAATATATCTTATATATAAGAGATTTACCAATCTTGGAT
Source organism: Prunus mume (assembly GCF_000346735.1). Next base: position 3,822,415 of record NC_024130.1, read on the forward strand.
GATCAATGATCGCAATTGTAAGAAAACTTCTGCAGCTTCAACCCAATATCCAAAATTCCACATCATTAATTGACGTGTGATTTTGTTAATTGTGTCTACCACGTTTTTAATATCTTACTTTGAATAATCCACCATTAGAATACCAAGTAACATAGGAGTCCGTGGATTTTGGGGGGTTTAACAAGTCAGTCCAGGGAAGTCAAACCGAAAACCATTCCTAACCAAATTAAGGGAGTGCCACCGCACTACTCTACAAGCTGCGGATAATAAGTTCGTTTGTTTGTTTTATTTTTTTCATTTTTTCATCGAAGTCCATACAAATGTAGAGATATATATATATATATATATATATATATATACAAGGAGGTACATAGGGTTTAAAAGATAGAAAAGAAAGTTCAAATTGTACAATAATTGGTCAACTACACTAATTAGCAAATTAGGAGTAATCCCCTAATTACAACTCATGTCCCTTAAGTTAGTGCATAAATATCATAAATGCCCAACTTGCTAAGTGAGCTATGAACAACTCGGTTTGAGATAAGTTTATATAGTCAAGAAATTTGCTAACTGATGATCTTCTTACTTAAAATATGGCAAGCGAATAATATTGTCCTCCAACTTCTGTCTTTCCACTTGAACTTGTTTAGTTTGATTGTATTGAACTGGATTATAGCCGCTTTGTTATCACAATGTTAGTGCATGAGTTTCTTGGGTTCTTCTATTAACACAATTCTAATCCACAATAACTTAAAAATGTCATGTGCTATCGAATTTGAGCTTTTGTCAACATATTTCTATGCCAAGTAATTAGGTTATTACCTCCAAAAAAGTGTAAAACACCTTGATTTAGACTGTCCGTCAATAATGGATCTAGGCCAAATCTACATCTTCATACCCAACATATAGATGTCCATGTTGAAAACATCAACCCCTTAATAGGTATTGACTTCAAAAACTTTAACATATGATCTACAACACTCTTATTATTCACACTAGGTGCGTGTATGAATTGACTAACAACACTTATATCATATGCAACGTCAGGCCTTGAATGAGTTAGGTGGATTAATCCTCCAATAAGGCGATGACATTGCTCCTTGTTGGTTGCTATGTGATCACCTCATCACTAAGTTGACTTAGAGGTTAGATTAATTACATGGTGCACAAGTTACACAATCACATTCGATGAGGCTCCCAAAAGCATTAATAGTGGCACACTAGCAATGAATATGGCATGTTCCTGAGGTTAGAATGAATTGCTGTCAACAATACTGTAGTGGTGGCTATCTTTCTAAAGCACAAGATTGAGTGGTATTTCAAGGATTCGACTTGATTATGCAGTATATAGCGTTCTTTTGGTTATCAGAAAGCCATGCAGTTCACGAGTCTGGTCACCCCTTTTTTTTTCTTTTCCAAAACCACACATGTACTACCTACCAAAAAAACTCACCATCTTCAAAAATTGACCGAGTATAAATTATGAGTGTGCCACCATTAGTACTACAAGATGAATAATTGACGACTTTGCACCTTAAGAAATCTAACTTCCAACCAAGCCATTGTACTACGAGTGGAGAACGGACTCAATTGGTTTCTTCTATGTACTAAGTGAATAAAAGACTTCAATGTTTATCTAGTGCAGTAAGAATAAGAGTTGAATTAAAACTAAAAGTGATTACAATGGAAAATAACAAGATGAAACTATTTGCATACATACGGACTAGCCCAAATCACTACTACAACAGTTCTTGTTATGGAGAAACAAGTAGCACGAAAGAAAGCAAAGCCGACTAAGTAATTTGGAAACGAAAAACCTTTATTCAGGCTGAGGAGCTGTCAACTAGGACTGAACTATTGTAGTTCGAATCAAGAAGGATCACAACTGAGATGGTACCAGTATGTAGGACTTGTAAAGCAATCCTCAATCGTGTAAACCTATGAAATCTTTGTGGAATATATATAAGGATAAAAATTGTTATCAGTTTGATATTTGTTGTGATGAGTTATTTGTAGAGAGCTAGTAGTTGATGACTTAAGCATCATATATTTATAGGAGTCTTGACCTAAGTCACTATTGGCACATCCTTGAGATGTTATCTTAAACTCTAAGTTAACCCTTGAAAATATTGTCCTTTATCCAAATATTCCATCCACTTGGTGTAACAAGAAATTTTCTTGACCCTCTGTTTGGATAAAGGAATTGAAAATTATATAGAATTCTAAAATGACGGAATTTAGATCTATATCATTTCAATTTTTGACAATTGAAGATTTCAATGTTTGGATTTATGTATGTCGAATTTTGTAAATGACACTATGAAAATTGTGAAATGACGCCTATTTTGATATAAATTAAACTCGGGGATTTGACGTTTTAATTTCCACGCTTTTTTTTCCACGTGTCATTTAATAAATTACGCACTTAAGTTGCCAAACAAGGGAATTATCAATTTCTCCTCTTAAATTCCCAACTTTGAACTAAATTTCGAGTTATTTTCCCTCATCCAAATGAAGCCAAAGATGAATTGAAGTACACACATCAATATTTGTCTCAATTGAGCTAAGCACACATCAATATTTGTCTCAATAATTGAGCTAAGCACGACATCAACAAATAACCAAAATGCATCAACATTTTGTTTCAAAATAACTAACTTTTTTCTGGCCGGGACCTAGACGGGCCGAGTTGCGGGTCGAGTTGAGGGTTCGAACCCTTGGCCATGTACTACTTATTTTTAGAGTGGGCTAGTTTGACTGAGCTTAAGTTTTGGGTCAATCGGACCTAAATGTCGGAACAGACCAGACTTTAGCTCATCAAGCAGACCAGACTTAAACATTTAATTAGATCGGGCTTTAATCCATCGGCTGTTAAATTACCCACTTTGGTCTGCAAGCCGCAGGCCGAATGGTGATCCCTATCTAAACCCTAAAAACTAAATGTAACTTAGTTAATTCAAACAACTAGTATTTTACAATTATTTTCACATTGCCATTTCCTTATCGCATGCCAACTCCATTTTGCTACGCCTTTGTTGCCATTATTCTCTCAACCTCTCCTCCCTCATCACCAGCTCGTCCACATCTTTCTCTGTCCCTCAATTGTTAAAGCAATCATTATGTTTTTTTTTCTTCTCTCTCTTTTTTTTTTTTAAAAAAAAGAAAAAAAAATCTAGACAATGGACCTATACCTCCTAAATCTCCCCAACCCTATGCCTGTCATTGGTCATTTTCTTTCGTGAGCCAGCTTTTTTTATATGGGTTGTTAAGATTTTCCTTGATTGAAAATTTTGATGGATGTAAATTTGTATTAAAAAAAGAGAGGAGATTTTGAGTCTGAATTTTTGAAAACCCGTTTTTAAAAAAGTTCAATTTTGTTAATTAAAAAGGAATTTATAAAACTATAGTATAGAAAGATGTTAGTTGTTAAGAAATAAATCAATTGGTAGCTAGTTTTGAGGAATTGAAGAAGGGGAATGGTTCCACAGCCACAAGGTTCGTCACCAAACCCCAACATCATTAACATCATGCTTGGGGCGTAAGTGGAGTTGCTAGTCCAACAATAAAAACATGTGTTACTATATAATCCTTTATCACTACTAAAAAAAGCTCATTATAAGCCACAGAAAGCTAGTGATCTATATTCATGTTGACTACTGATAACCCGTGTTCAAAGAGTGTTGGCCACAAATTAGCCACAAAACACCTAATTATGGTAGTTGATGGCGTTGCCATTAAATTTCAGCCATGACAATGGGTGTTTGTGGCCGATATAAGTGGTGGCTCCCACTTTATTTTTAGGGATGATGCAACTCTTTCTTTATATCAAAATAATATTTTTTTTTTAATTGTATATAGACACAGATTCCACAACCGTGGCCAAAGTGCCATCTTTTTTTTTTTATATTTTTTTTTTATAATTAATTTAATAATAAAAATAAAATCCATATACCAGTAAAAATATATTCATATACCAATAAACATTTGTTCTCTTTGTTTTTTGCTACAACAAGTAAACAAAATAAATACATTTTAAAAAATATATCTTGACCGTGGCTTATATGTTAGAAGCAACTAATGCACAGTAACCGTAGCCACACATCACCAATGGCCGCTGTTGATTTGCTGTGGCTAGGCCAACTGTGGCTTTTGCCCCTTTTTCTAGTAGTGTATATACTAACTAAGTTCCAGTCATTTCATTGTATAGCGGGGTTTCCACTATTTCAACTCCATTTATTTCTCCATCGATGGTGATTGTGTTCATGGAGGGCATAATTTAGACCTCGCCGTGAGCCTTAGAAGACTCAGAAACGACCATACTCTTCATTGTTTGACGAAAATGTGTATGGATCAAGTGATGGAGGATATTGTGTATGACTCAGAAACGCCGTGAGCCTTAAAACAAAAAAAAAAAACAAAAACAAAACAAAACAAAACAAAAGAAAAAAGAAAAGTGGGAGAGGTAAGTAAAAGACAAGTAATAAAAGCATTGATCAAGTGATGGAGGATATTGTGCACCAACTATATCTTGCTCAAGGGAAGGCGATTAATGCATTGGGTGAATGCATAGCATGTAGTACGGGGTACCCGTGGGTCTCTTTCTGGTTTCTTTCTTGGCACCATTTGTTATTTGCGGTACGTAGGTATTATTTGGGTCCACAAACATACCGTGAAACACACACAGGTTGTGTTCCCTTCAGTTTCACAACAAATACAGCCTGCCATTGTAAGGGTGGATGCGGAAATTTGCACACGACTGGGCTACAGTTTTTTTGTTTTTTCTTGTGTCTATTATGCGTCGGTGGCTGACCAACTTTGTGTATGGACTCGGCTACAATTTTTTTTCTCTTGTCTATTATGCGTCGGTGGCTGACTAACTTTGTGTACGGAGTTGATTAGGTGTAGTGGATCAATTCTTGGAAGGGTGAAGTGGGGTAATTTTCACTTTAATGAGATGAATTTTCTAAAAATTAACACCATATTGCTGTATTTCCAGAACCTTGCATTGATCTGGAGCCCATTGTAGTCTAAGGTTGGCTTCACCCTTGCATTTCGCCATGTAAATTGTTATTAGAACTCCAAAAAAATCCCATTATGCATGAGAATAAACATGAAAAAAAAGAAGAGGAAATGCATGAAAACTGTTTTTGAAGGGCCAGTAACAACTTCCTATGGAATTTGTTGATAATGTTGAAAAACAGATGTTAGGCTTGTGTCTGGAGGACGAGGGGTCCATATGTCGTAGGACCTTTTGCATACGTTGCTGCCGACTACTGACAACAAAATTAGACACTATGTTATTGCGTGCCAAATGTTTTGGACACTCATGAAATTTTACTTTTTATTTTTTTCAATAGAACCAACGGTACGAGGAGAAATTTATTAAAAGGAAGAAGTGTTAGTATGAAAATTATATTGTTATCTTCTAGACTCTAGTATAAGTTGGGAATTAGTGTGTGAATATTATTTACTGGACGTTTTGGCACAATAATTCAATCCCAGATCTTCGAAACATGCCTTGATCAATATGAGAAACTTGTTTTCAAGTAAATCATGACATAATCATGCATTCACAATAGCAGTCTTAGTTGAAGTTATTTTCAATGTCATTTTGATTTAAGTTAAAATATTTTTGTTTCCTAGTGATGTGCACTGTGCTCATCTCCTAATTAACTTGTTTTATGAGATAATTGTTTCTTCATAAAAGTGGTTGTTTGGTGTCATCACTTAAAGAATCAAAACTAATATTCATAATTGAATAGTATTTGGTCTCCTATTTTGACATCCTTCGCTAGAGTCCATATTGGATTACATTTGATAGACATAATTGAATAGGATCTATGGTCATGTTTTGACATCTTTGACTTGAGTCCATATTGGATTAAACTAGAGAGTCATAATTAAGAATGTTTGTAGACTCCTAGGTCACCATCTGACTAGGGAGAATTAGTTTTGAACAAAAAGAACTGTGCCTCTTTTTTGAGAAGATACAGCTTTCGACATATTGGTTTTTGAGCATATTGAATTTTTAAGAGAAAGTTGTTGTGCATATTTTTCAAATAAGTCATCAAGTGTTCCTTGTTTATTTGGTGATTTATCAAATCCTTTCATCATTCATATTGCATTCATATGCATGTCGGTGACTCATATGGTTGAGGGCACCAATACCGTGGTGACAGTTTTCCTCCAGCAAGTTTGAAGCAATCGTAACCAGTATTGTGTTCAACATAAGAAGTGTCGAAGATCATCTCGTGACAGAATTTGGGTTACGAAGAAGTCGGTAAACATTATCTAAAATGTGTCTAGGATAAGTGTGTGAGTACTTCTTGTAATCATCGTTTTATAGTGGATTTGTGTTGGATTGAGGAGTCCTTTGGATTTTCCCCAGAGGTGGGGTTTTACCACATAAAATAATTCTCTACGTGTTCTTTTATTTTATGTTCAATGCTACTGGAGTTTATTTTTTGTTTATTAATTATAATCTAAATTGGCATGATCAACTCCCCTAGGCATTTTTAGTCATCCTACAGGTAATTTCAAGAAGTAAACAATGGAGATAACTGACCAAATCCACAACAAAACCAACCCTAAGCATGACTCATGAAATTTTCTTCTTAAAAGCTTTAAGTGCGTATATGAGTATTTGACTAGCTCCACCTTAAGCAACTTTTCTTATAGATTATAGATTATATTTAGGTTTTTCAGGTCTAATGGTCCCTAAATTTTGACCCGATTCACATTTTGGTCTCTCAATTTCCAAAATTGTGCCCATAGTCCTTTAACTTCACTTTCATTGTGCAATGGCCCTCAGCTTCTGCTCTGTAACGTTTTTTATATCAGAAGTGTCTTGTGTATTTTTTTTTTTTTAAATTATATTGCTTGGGGAAATTTCTTCCTTAATTAATTACTGATTGGGGGGCATAATCTTTGGGATTTGCTGCATCAACCTTGGTTTTTTTTTTTCTTCTCTCACTTTTCAAATATCGAATCAGAAAGAATATATATTGAGCTCTGTGTGGTGGGTGATGGCGTCAGTGGTTACTCCCTTTCATTGGAATGCTCTGATCATATTTTGTTCTATTCTATGACTTTTTGTCTGCTTTATTAATTGTTTTCCTTTCAACTTTTGCCGCAGTGAGAATATATTTTGCCATGGTTCCTTTTCAAAAATGTTCCTGTAATGATGACCTAGAAATGAAAGCTTTTGATAGTGAGATGGCATTGTTGTCAGCCCAAACCGCTGGTTAGAACCGCATTAACTCACTAGCCAATTGAACGCTCTGTAGGTTTACGCATATATTTGTTGTAAGTAGAAACATGATAATCACCCAAATCCAAATCCAAATCCAAATCAACTCAACTAAATACAACTTTATCTCTTTCAAATTTAGATTATTTGCCACAATAATGGCATGATAATGATTGCATCTGAAAGGAAAGCACACAGCATGTCTTGAACTAAAATGAAAAGATTTGCACTGCATACATTTCACAATTGAGGTCACAATCCTCTTCTTTTTGAGACAGAGATTTGGCATCCACCTTTTGGTTTCACTAAAAAGGAAGCAGACAAATATCCAAAAACCACTGCAGGCCCCCCTATGGAAACACTTTGAATCCCAAACCTGAACCACCCAACCTTTCTTCTATGACTTTGGACAACCTCTCCACCATCTTAGGTGACAAATAGTTCACCCAATCTCCCACCTCAGCTTTTCTAAACAGGTTTTTATTCTCAAAATTCTCAATAGAAGACCCAATTTTGTTAACCTCCAATTTCTTCATGTTCTCAAAACAGCAAAGCTTTGCAATGTTTTCAACCACACCACCTCTCTCCTCCTCCAAAGTAAAAGGGAAACCCAAAAACTTTGCCAGTTTTTTCAACTGAAAGGCACCATCTTCCTTCATGTCCTCATACTTCAAGAACAACACCTTGTTAGGCCTCAGCAAGCTCTCCTTCCAATACCCAAGCATGTGATCCCAAAATGGACCAAACCCAACAATGCCTTTGCAGTACATGTCAAAGGCCTCCTCCATGGAGATTGGGGATCCAGATTCTGGTTTCACTTTGTTAAGGAAATGCCAAGAGGAGACAAATGTGTCAAGTGGATTTCTGCAGATAAAAACAATCTTTGCGTCAGAATTTTTTATGGAATTTCCCAATGAAGCAAAGGGTATGTGTGTTCCAAAGAGTCTTGGCTCAGAAATGTTGGTGAGATCAGGGAGCTGGTTGTTGGCATAGAGCTTGTACTCAAGGAAAGGCACAAGATCATGAGGGTTTGAGTTGAGCAAAGGATGGCTCTTTGAGTTTGGAATGAAACGGTGCCGGTTCGAAACAGCAAAAGCTAAGGCTTTCAGCCATGTGGTGCCTGATTTTGGAATGCTGGCCACCACTATGTCAGTGTCATTAGCTTGGAAGTGCTTTTGGAAAGACATAATGGATTGGATCTCAGCTGACTGGCACCAAAAGCCTTGGAACTGATAGAGGTGAAGGGTTCTCCAACCTCTCTCTTTTGGGAGAGAAAGAGGCAGTTCAGTGCACTCATCAGTGAGTTTTTGTTCTTCAAGAGTAGGTGCCATTGAAATGGTGAGTATAGAATTAATGGGCTTGAAAATCAGGGCGCAGATACCCCCTTATATAGTGTAAGCTCTCCCACTTACATTATGTGGTGGTTTTAGGATTCAAAAGCAGGTTGGACAAAACTTACATACTAAATTCAACGGTACGAGCAAATTTCATTAATACTATCCTATAGAGATTAGTTAGTGCAGCCCAACGTACCAAACGAGCCTTTAAATTGCTAAGGAAAAAATGAAAGAGCAAATTGTAGAAATAGTCTTTGAATTTGTACTCAGAATTGCACTTGAATTACATTACTAAATTTTACAGTGTACAAACTTTTAAGAATGTGTAGCAATGGTCTCAAATGTCAAATATGTTTTCTTTTATGTCAACATTAGTCACATGGTGTGAACGTAAGTTGTTTAAGCGAAGTTTTATTTTCTGTCAAAATTGATCACATGGTGGGGACCTGACAAGTTGTTTAGGTGAAGATTTATTTTTTATTAAATTTGGTCACATGGTGGGGACCTAATAAGTTGTTCAGAAAAAGGTTTTGACAATTCAGTATTCATCCTTAGCCTCCAAACCAAACAACCCACTCCTCCCCCTCCTTATCCTCCACTTTACTCATCGCGTTGAAGATAAGCCTCACCACCAAGATTTCTCTATTGTGCTAGAAATCCAAAGGGCTCAAAGGGTGATGTGTATAGCTCGGGATTAGAATTGAAGGATAGAATGTTGAGGTTGTACGAAATGATGATGAGGCAAATTCATGTCTGTCAAAAATAATAAATAAATAAATAACCTAACTGATACGAGACACCTATCATATTTTGACGTGGATTTATGGTATTTCTTGATAGTGAAACTTATTAATTTTAAAAATGAACCACGTACAAGGATCCACACGTATACCAAATCAAGCCACGTTTGCATACGCCCTGCCGTACGTACATGTGGGACCATATTGTTCATCAAAGGGAAGGCCTTGGTAGTTGGGTGCATGTAACGTACGTATGGACCATGGGGTCTTTTTCAGGCTTTGACTGTTTGTGGATGGATGTTAGCGTCGACATGCCGCGAAACATAGGGTTACGTGCGTCAATTGTCCTCTTCAGCTTTACGACTTATGTGGCATAGCAAGCATTGCCGCAATAATAACGCAGCATGCATCGACCAAAAAGGTAGGAACATGGACTACACGTAGGACTGATTCGTTTAATTAGACGTCATGTTTTGCGCTTAGGATTAAATGGTATTGCATACCTAATATGTTGAATGAAGAAACTGTTTTTAAATTTTGTATAAGTTAAAGATAAAATATGAATTAGTCACAAAAAAAAGTAACCGAGTTAAAGGTAGAATATGAATAAGTCGTGAAAGAAATTGACCCTTTAAAATTTCAACAAAATGATTTGATATCAATACATTATAACCTATTAGTTCGAATCCTGCAAAAATGGAAAACCCTTCATCTTTATCTTCATTTCTTATTTCAATACATTTTGATATCTTGTGAATTATCCAATTCAATTTAATTTTATGCACAAATGTGGTGGTATAATATTGAGTGTGCAGATTTGGTGATCATGTTGAAAAGGAGATATTAGGTATGCGTCCGGAGGAGTGTATTTATTTCATGGGACCTTTGCAGTTGTTGTTGACATCAATTGACAAGATTAGAAGTTAGAGGTGAAATACAAATTAGATTGAATGGTTGATTTTACTATAAAGTCACCTAATGGTTGGGTCGGGCCGGCCGGCTCTGTTATCAACACACTTCGACCCTTGCCAGCAAGATATGGGTAGCTGAAGGACTATGGCTCTAATCCCATAATTCAAAATGAATTGGGCTAGATTTACCTGACGATCAAACTCAATGACATGAGTGAATTTAATTAATAACAAAAAAATAATACACTTAATCAGGGGGGACATAATGAGTCGTACCCCTCAAAATGTATCTAGTACATAAGATAGAAACTAGTAAAGTTAAACAAAGACAACAATAAATAAATATGCAATGCAAATACAAAATAAAACTTTTTAAGTTACACCCTTCGAGACTTCAAAAGATTTAAAATCACTAATTATTTATTCATTATTGATATTATCAGTAAAATCTTTTTCAATGTGAAGTATCATACAGTCACCAAAAACCTTATCATCTATCTTGTTCTCTTAAGATTTCGATGATTATCCGATATTATAAAGTATATCCTATGAATGATGTATAAAACATGTAAGCAACTATAATGTGAAACAATATCTAGTACTAGTAAGTTAAACAATAAGGGTTTCATATTTTTTTAAATTTATTTATACACTCAAACAAGCTTTAGAAGATAGCCCATACATTCAAACAAGCTTCCAATTTAACAAATGCTAAAAATGGAGTAAAATCCCTAATAAATTAGGTTAAAAATCCCCAATACATTAGGTTAAAAATCCCCAAATTAAAAAATCCCTCTTACTCCTAATCACTAATTTAATTTGGTTCTCAAGGGGGAGCTGGAGCAAAGTTTGCTCTGCTTCTCTCACAAGTGATGAGACTCTGACTTGAAAAAGAGCAGGTAACATGCTCTATGTGGGGAACACGGCCGGTGGGCTCATGACTGCTTTCAAATTTGGGTTGGGCTACCTACATGCTTTTTTTATGAAGACTACATGGTATTAAAACAAGAATTCTATTGTGAGGGTCTTATTTAAGGCCCTTAGATGAGGTCTTATCTCCTAATGATTGGATTAAATTGGTTAGACGTTAGGTTAAATTGGTTATTTTGATTCAACGGTTAAAAGATAAGACCTTATCTAAGGCCCTCACTGTAGAATGACTCAATATTTAAAAAAATAATAATAATAAATCGTATGGGTTGTAGCCCAAACAACCCATTATGTAGATACGTGCCTATTTTCCACAATGGAGGGCTTGCTCTATAGGTATTTTATAGGGAGCTTCACTAATATACCCAAAATAGGGGCTGAAATTATTTAAAAAAAACCCCCGCATTTTAGAAACACACCCAAAACTCATTTATTACATAAGAAATTGGTGTTGAAGTTCCTATAAATTACGCGACTGCCATTAATCAACTTAAAAGAAGCCCAACACAAAAAACTTAAATAGCACCCAAAACAAGCCCAACCAAATTTTATAATAAAAAAACCCAAACAATTCATTACAAACAAAATGTCTTAAAAACCATAGCTTCATTAACGTGTCATGTTGATTAATGACTGTAATGTTTCATACCTTTATTGTCAAGTTGATTAATGGTTGTAATGTTCCAGTCTAGGGTAATATCACTGTAGTTTACTATCATGTTGATTAATGGATGTAATGTTCTAGTCTAGGGTAATAACATTGCTAATTTTGACAAGACCCGACCCAAATTCCACTTTGGAATCCAAGCCGAACCCTGTGCGTGATCGACAGGCGAGTGCCGAGCACAAATGACCCTGTTGCCCTTCTTGTTAAAAACTTAACTTCCTTTCAGGTTGACTTCTACCAAAAATTCGGCAGAGTTTCCCCTGTAAATCGAACATTCCTAAAATTACACATGTCAACAAACACTTAAATATACACCAACTGTCAGTATACATAAATAAGTATGTTCCAACAGTTAAATACGTCCTAGGGCAACTTCAGAGCAACTAGACAGGTTAATTTATCAAGGAAAGAATCAACTTGTGAACCAAGAGCCCTACATCAAACTGAGAAAGAGCGGGAAGCGAAAACTGCCCTGTGGTGGCTCACGGATGCACGTCTACAGCTTGGGGGGGCAAAACATTAAAAAGGTGAGTCGTCCCAAAAACAAAGTTTAGAAAATAGATATGAACATACTAACCCCACTTTAAAAACGGTTAGTCAAAACTAAATCATTCTCTTAATCATATACGTACTGAAATCAATGCACTCATATATTTATAAATATATACCAATCATACTCATGGTCATCTTAAACTCTTAAAAGCACTGAAATCAGTTTAAAACTACCACCTAGGTGTATCCCTGTATTTCTGTCAATTCTTGATATTCGTCAATTCCTGTTATGCCGTCAATTCCCCTAGTAGGTCTCGGTGGCACTAGGTCAATCCGAGCCACAAAAATGGCTGGATTCATGGGACCGTCGTCAACCTGATCCGCATTCCTGGCTCCGCACAAGTCCGGGTACCATAGAACTCATGGGGCAACTGTCAAGCATGCTGACTAAACCGAAGGCAACTAATATAATCTGAAGGCAACATATTTACCAAAGGCAACCTGGATGTCCGTGGACATCGTCATATCTGAAGGCAACATGTGAATCTCTGGGTACCTAAGGTGGCTTAAGAAAATATATATATAGTTTCTGAAAAATCTGGTGAATAACTGAATTTCTGTTAAATCTATAACTTTGCTGTGTATAAAACATAATATTTAAAAGCTCATATCAATTTATAAATCACTAATATGTGAATAAAACTTATTCAAGGTCAAATACTGTAACTGAATTGCAAAAATTCATTTCTGAAAACAAAGAGTCCACTCACAACTAGTTCGTGCTCACTGGACCTTTTGAAGGTCCCTCCTGCAAGTCAACTGGTGCCCGAGTGCCTGATTCAAATACCAAAATAATATATATTAATAAAACAGCTGGGTAAGAATATTTAAATAAAAACCCTGACCCCCGGCTCCTAGAAGTGCGTGCATCCAATTAAGGATATTCATATGCCCACATTAACGTTCCTTTAATCCTAGGGCACAAGTCCCGTGAGTCCGGTCTTGATTGGACAGTTGGATTGGTCACAATCGCGTGATCAACGGTTCTTAAAGCCTTAACCCTAGGGTTCGTGATTTCGGAGTATCTGGGACTCCGATTCACGATCCGTCAAATCCCAAGCGATCCTGGAGCTGTCTAGATTAACATATCTGAAAATTGTTACGATCCAATGGCTCCATTGTATTGAACCCAGAAATCACACAAGATGTGAGATCCGTTCGGGGTTCAAACGTTGTTCAAATTGAGATCCGCGAATTCCTACGCGCTCGTGACGATAATAGGATCATTCTAAAACTGAATGTGGTCTCCACCAAACTGCCCACGCGCCGCCACACGCCCCGATAGCGCGTGGGTGGCTTGATAAATTCCTAGCGGCCGGAAAAACTGTAAATCGTAGGCCCAAACTCCTAACTTAGGTAAAACACCCATTTTGGAATCACTTTTGTTCTTGGACCAACCCCAAAAAGTGGCCGGAAACACACTCTCAAAACCGGTTGAAACCTAGATCGAAAATCGAACGATCTACGCTTGAAATTTCTGAAATCCTACCCAACCAATAGCTAAGTTACGAAAAATAGCTAGGAAACCATACCTTACTCGTCCGATTTGGTGGCCGAATGACGGAGATCGAAAGCTTGGAAGTTTTGTCAAAACCAGCAAGATCTCGGACGTTTTCCGGCGAAGACCAGCGGTTCCACGGGTAGAGACTGGTCGGAAAAGGAAGAGGAAGCGGGAGGTGGTTTGATCAGGTCCGGTCTCGTCGGCCGGAGTGGAGGGTGGTGGTGGTTATGGAGGTTTGAAGGGTGGCGGCTGGAGCAAAAATTCGAAGGGGAGGAGGGTTCTGCACGGCGGAGAGAGAAAAGATGGTTTTTAAAAAAAAAATCCTGATTTCCAAAATTACCCTTTTGCCCCTTGAAGTATTTTGACCCTGTTTTCTTCGTTACAACTCCGATTCGAGTCTACTCTGTGTCTACGGACTCATTTCGTCGCGCTCTGCGCAAAGGTGCAAGTGGAATGGTCAAATTCTTCTCCGGTCAAAAGTCAACTTTCCTTTAATAACATAGTCCACTTTCCTTTAATAACATAGTCCAAGGGAAAAATTGTCCTTTCTCCTTAATAGACTAATAGTTAAATATTAATTAAGGTTTGGGTTGTTACAAGTTTCCTATGACATTTTATTTTTCATGCATGTCTACCCATGTAATGTTCCAGTCTAGGGTAATAACACTTCCATTCTAGGATCATAACACTACTAGTTTCCTATGATATCCTATTTCTAGTTCATGTTTACCCATGTAATGTTCTAGTTTAAGGTAATAACATTGCTAGTTTCCTATGATATCCTATTTCTAATGCATGTCTACACATGTAATGTTATAGTATAGAGTAATAACACTGCTATTTTGTAATGTTCCAGTCTAGGGTAATAACATTGGTAATTTACTGTCATGTTGATTAATGGTTGTAATGTTCTAATGGTTGTAATGTTCTAGTCTAGGGTAATAACACTGCTAGTTTCACATGACATTTTATTTTTCATGCATGTCTACCCCCTGTAATGTTCCAATCTAGGGTAATAACACTGCTAATTTTCGATGTTGATTAATGCTTGTCTTGTTGCTATTTCTAATACATGTCCACCAAAGAAAAGACGAAAGAACAAACCAAATCAACTCAAAACAAGCCAAGCCCAGATTGTTAATACTATCATGTCATAAAAGTACATTGTTAATACTCTGTCATAGAAATACATAGTTAAACAAAAATGAGATCCATAACTGAATAGTAACAGAGGATAAATCAATCATCAAAGCTTAAAATACATTTAAAAAATTAACTAAAATCTGAAGAGAAACACATAATTGAAGCAAAAGATAAAAAATCACAAGTCCAAACCAAACAACGACGACGACAATAAAGAGGAAGATGATGATGACAATAACGTGGTGAAAGAGGAGTAGAGCTCGAAGATGAGGATGAAGAATATAGTTGAATATGAGATTAAGCTTCAATGAAAGCTCCTCTTACTCCAACATCGAGAAAACACTAGCAAGAAAGGAGAAAATAAATTAGATTTGGTTTTTCAGATTTGGATTTTTGGCAGATTTGATTTTTTGGCAGATTTGGTTTTTTTAGCAAATCTAAACAGATCTGATTTTTTGGCAGATTTGGGCAGATTTGATTTTTCTCTCTTAAATCCATAGTACAAGGGAAATATAGGTGTTTTACACACACAAATAAACTAAAAAATAGCTATTAAATTATAAAATTGACAGCTGTCGATTTTGGGGTTTTTTTTTTTGTGTGTTTATAGTTTTTAAATGGTATAGGGTTTTTTTATAAGACTATGTCTAAAATCGGGTATGTAACTAAATTTGTATATTTTATATGATGTAATTTGTTTTACGTGTTAATTTTTTTTTTAGTTAACTTATTTTGTTTTAATATATGTTTATGTTATGTTATTTTTTTTTAATGAACATTTCTATTAAAAAAAAATAATCCAAATTTGGAAAATAGTATAAAAACAAATTTTGAAAGTAAAAACAATTAAATATAAAGTCCTAGTGATAAAAGAAGTTACAGATTTATATCCAAAATAATTAAAAGAAACATAGAAAAATTGAAGTTGTAATTTTAAAGGAAAGTTATAATAATTGAAAGCAAACATTTTATAATAAAAAAATTGAGAGAGAGAAGGAAACATCAAACCATAAAAAATAAAAAATAAACTAAATAGCAAATAAAAAAAGTAAAAACAAAAAGGTTCGTAAAAGATTAAACAAAGCCTTTATTTGGTTGTTGTTAAACAAAACATCTTTTTAATTTAATTCAAACCTAGACATGACCAGCAGTCAGGTCAGGATGGAATATGGGCACGAGTACAAGGCCCAGCTTGTGGGTTGGTTGGTCTGCAGCTTCTCAAAATGTGGGGCTCATTGGGGCTGTATGGGCTCTATCCGAGTCCACGGATTTAGGTCAAGCTCTGGCCATACTTTATTATATAGAGCCTCAAGGCCCCGTTTAGTTCATGGGAAAGGAGGCTTATGAATGGAAAAACAATTATTTTTCAGTGTTTGGTAAGTCCAGGCATGGGAAATGGTTGCCTGACACATGAGAAAGTAGGGGGAAAGTGAAGCCCTCATCCCCTCTTGGGTTTTGTTTTTCTCCTTATGGGAAAGTTTGGGAAAATGAGTAAACATTAAACACACATTTTTCATGACCATTTTGTCCCCCATTAACAATTTAGAAGTACAATATAGCATTAAATGCATTCTATTTTTATTTGATTTCATATGGATATAATTGGAAAATTAAACAAACTTTGTTTTACATTCCTACAAACCAAACATATGAAAGAAAATAAAGTGGTATTTCCTCATTACTTTCCCAGGATTACCAAACATGGGAAATGAATCTTTCATTTCTCATCCCTTAGGAAAGACATGAGAAATTATTCCCCATCAAATCTTTTTCCGAGAACCAAACTGGTCCCAAATGTCTTCCATTGAGGATGCCTTTTTGCACTTGGACTGTACATACTAGAGCCCAAGGAGGTGGAGCCTCATTTAAGGCTAAAACAACACACAAAAGTCAGCTATTAACGTGGCAAATACATGGCCTTACAACCCAATAAGGTAATAAACAACTTATATTAATAAAAACAACATAGCATTAATATTTTAACACTCCCTCTTAATGCTTAGCTGTTGAACTCCCAAGATCTCTCTAAGATAGTGAAATTTATCATTTCGTTAAGCTTTGGTGAAGATGTCAGCCACTTGATCTTTATTTATACTAGACCTCAATCACATTTTCCTCCACCGCCTCTCGGATGAAGTGATGCTTGAGTGCAATATGCTTTGATCTATTGGAGAAAACATGATTCTTTGCCATAGCAATGGAAGACTTGCTATCACACATAATTCGAGTTGCTTCTCCTTGCTTTTTACCAACATCTTCCAAAATTCTTCTAAGCCAAATTGTTTGAGAAGTTGTCAAGGAAGCAAACACATGTTCCGCCTCTACAGTGGATTGTGCAACACTTGCTTGCTTCTTTGAAGCCCATGAAAACATACCTGAGCCAAGAGTAAAATCATATCCTAAGGTGCTCTTCATATCATCAACACAACCACCCTAATCACTATCACAAAAACCAAGTAACTTTGGCTCAACATTTCTCTCATTCATAATGTCATGGCCAATTGTTCCTTGAACATATCTTAGGACTCTCTTAGCCATCCCATAATGAATTTGACTTGGCTTATGCATATATCTTGACAACAAGCTAGTAGCATACAGGATGTCTGGTCTTGTAGCCATCAAATGCAGCAAGCTTCCAACTAAACTTCTATACAATGAAGCATCAAATTTTTATTTCCATATTCTCTTTCTAGTTTCTCATTCATAACCAATGGTGTAGCCACTGGATTGCAACCATTCATTTTGAATTTTTCAAGAAGGCTCTTTGCATATTTCTTTTGAGAGATAGAAATGCCATCATTGTTTTGACATATTCCAATTCCAAGAAAATAATGCAATAGGTCCAAATCACTCATTTCGTATTTCTTCATCATATCTATTTTGAACTCCAGAGTAAAATTCACATCGGTTGACACCAAATTATTAACTCTTTTGAAAATAATGCAAAAGTCTCATTGTAGTCAATTCTTTGGAGTTGTGAGTACCCTTTTGATACCAATTTTGATTTGTTCTTTTTAATGGAACCAATCGGTCATTACTACATAAATGAACTTAGACTTGTGTGTCCTTTTCACCTTGGATGAAATTCATTTGGCGGTTCACCAATTGGGGGATTTGAAAGCCCCTGGCCCTGATGGCTTCCTAGGTTTATTCTACCCAAGGATTGAAATATCGGCCGATACACCGATATATCGATATTTTCAATTGTCGACACCGATACTAGGAGGTAAGACTATATCTTCCCCTATATCGACGATATATCCCCGATATTTTGCCGATATCCTCGATATTTCCCGATACCCATAACAAAACCCAAAAAAAATTCAAAAGTTTTGAAGAAAATTGAAGCTCGATTTTTTGGAGGTATGTGGGTAGTGATTAGATATGTGTGAAGACTTTTGGAAATATTCAATTGAAAAGATGTTTTGGAGTATGCATTAATTATTATTATGAAGAATCTATGCAAATTCAATTTCTCAAGCTTATTTGCCACTTGCTTGGCTTCCCATCTTTTGGTTTAACGTGTATTGATCACAACCGCTATATTTGTAAATTTGTAGATTATATGATACAAAAAATATTAGTATAATTAATAATGTGAAGAATGCGAGTGACTGTTTTTTGAGCCATGAAAAGAAGAACTTGGAAGAAGAATTGATTCTTTACTTCATGCTTGGAAGACTGTTTTGAGCTTTGGGGTTCTCTTTTTTGGCTTATTGTTCAGCCTTTAAGCTGTTGAAAGCTTTTATATAAGTTCGGTCATTCAGGTAAATTAACTAGAAATGCTATCTTCCACTCATTTAATATTTGTTTCGTTTTTTGGCTGTTTCTTTCTCACTTTTCAAAAGTCAGACAATTGGCAATATGCAATTCACTACCCACATACCTCCAAAAAAATCTGACTACTTTTAGTTCTCATCCTAGCAATCATGGGAGAAATTGAGCCTAGCAAAAAAACTCTTGTTGGATGGGCTTTCGAGATCATACGGATTTCAATTTGGCCTTGCTTGGTAAGCAATGCTGGAGAATTCTACATAATCCAAACTCTTTGAGGGTGAAACTCCTCAAGGCTAGATACTTCCCTAACACCAACTTTATGCATTCCTCTATGGGGTCTAGACCATCACGAGCTTGGTCTAGCTTGATTGAGGGCGGAGAGACTGTGATGAGGGATGCTCAGGTTCAAGTGGTGAGCGGTTTATCCACCAGGATTTAGAATGATAATTGGCTTCCTCCACCTCATAGGGGATTCGTAAATCAGACTACTCCTATTCCTACCAGCACCCCTTAATTAATTTACGAGATCATTGACCATAACACCCGCTCATGGAACTTGGCTCATATCATGAATTTCATTGATGCTAGAACGGTAAGACTAATTCCGAGGGTTCCTGTTGGGTTGGGGGATGACGATAACAGGTGGGTTTGGCCTTGGTTTGATGGTGGGGAGTACTCTGTTAAATCATGGTATTATTTGATTCACTCGTTAGCACTTCTCATATTATCCAAAAAACGGTTTGCATTGGACCCTGGAAAATCCACACCCTGCTAAATTTTAACTAAAAAAACAGTGGGTATGGTTGTAGATGCTCTTACAACCCAATAAGATAATAAACAACTTATATTAATAAAAACAACATAATATTTTAATATACTCTATCTACACAATTATTATTTCATATCCCCTTTTTTTACAGAGAGAGAAAATCATTGAATACACATCAAATGATGTGTTTCTGGCAAGGGAAGGG
Source organism: Prunus mume (assembly GCF_000346735.1). The sequence continues at coordinate 3,842,196 of NC_024130.1, forward strand.
GTTGCTGCCGGGGTGAGCAAAAATACTCCATTTACATGGGATATGATTAAATCATTCTAGAGATTGATGCAAAAGAATGTGTGGCTATCATTTTGTCGCATGAGGAATGCAGTTGAAGATACGATCTTTTACTTAAAGAAGCAAAATACATGTTAAACTAATTTCGAGTGGTTTTCTGTCAAGGGGAATGCTAGCAATCTTCTCTCTAACCTTCTTCTTTAGACATTCTTCCTTTTTTGCTTGACATGTGTCATTCTATTTACACTTAAAACAATGTCATTAATATATTATACAAGTTAACTTTTGCTTTCCAAGTTTACCCTTATTAAATGTATTCAATTTATCCAAAAAAAATTTACAACTTTCTTACTATCTAATTTTTTTTTTTAAACATCAATTATTTTTTTAAAGAAAATATCTGCTTTTTCCAAAAGAGAGGAAATGTCCCTTCTTTTTTTTTAACACAAAGGACTTTTTTTTTTCGTATCTAAACCCTTTGTGTTTTTTTTTAATAAAAAAAAAAACCGGACATTTCCTCTTAAAAGCACATATTTTCTTTTTAAAAATAAATTGACGTTAGAAAAAAAATTAATAAGATGGTAATAAAGCTGTGAAATTTTTTGGATAAATTGAATACATTTAATAAGGGTAAACTTGGAAAGCAAAAGTTAGTTTGTATAATATATTAATTATATTGTTTTAACTGTAAGGAGAATGACACATGTCAAACAAAAAAGAGAGAAGGTCCAAAGAAAAAGGTTAGAGAGAAAGTTGTTAGTATTTCTCTTCTGTCAATAGTCCCCAAAAAGCTATAATAAGGTGGAACATGCATACCGTGACTCATTTTGCAAGTGGCTTTCAACAAAAGGGTGTGCCGTGAATACATTTTATCACATCCCAAGATAATTAAAGAAAGATTGTACGCAAAACTCAATCATACAACTTTTGCTGCTCATAAACTTAGCCGAACTGTTTGAACCACATACAAAGAATGCTGGCTATTTCTTGGTTTTTCTGGTGCGAATTATTAAATGAAATTGAGCAAAGCCCTCTAAACCGCAGCCTAGCCAGGAGCCTGAGGTAGCCTTTATGAATACTCAACTACTTTTCTAAGCCAAAGGATTAAATAAAAAACAAAACAGAAAATAGAAGATAGAAGGCAAGATATGGAGATTGGTGATACAAAAGAGAATATTGTAATCGTGGGGGGTGGGATATGCGGCCTTGCCACTGCCCTTGCTCTTCACAGGTTTACTCTTACACCACCTTTTTCTTCTTCTTCTTCTTTATCTAACACCTCGTTGGTTTCATCATCAAAACTAATTTCTGGGTTAATGATAAGGGTCTATATACTAGATCGTTTTCAATTCTCAAAAACTAATTACGATAAAAGATTTTTTTTTTCAATTCTCAAAAGAATATTATTCGTATATATACTAGATCGTTTTGATGTATATTTTATTACAAATGAATTTTGCTTTATTAGAGAAATTGTACGGAAGATGCTCAGTTGAGATGATACAAATTTAGACGGAAGTTACGTTGTTTGCAAATGATGATTGAGTTTGAAGTCCTTGCAACTAGCATGAGTGATGAGGGAGGCGGAGAAACTAGATTAAGATGTTATTTTATTTTATATAGCGAAGGATTAGATGATTTCGATGTTTATAATTAACGGTGTTAATTTGAAAATTAATTTGTTTGGCAGAAAGGGCATTAGAAGCGTGGTCCTGGAAAGATCAAACGCATTGCGAGCTACAGGGGCAGCTATCATCGTGCATCCGAACGGCTGGCGTGCACTTGATCAACTTGGTGTTGCCTCTCACCTTAGAGAAACTGCTATTCCTATACTCTCGTAAATCTCTCTCTCTCTCTCTCTCTCCCCCCTAAAATGTAGTTTTTTTAATTAATTTTTTATTATTATTATTAATTTTTTTTTACAGTTTGCCTTTCTCATTTTTGTGTACAATCCACAACGTTAATAATTTAATGTCATACTTATACTTTTATAACAGATAAACTATTCTATATGATTTAATGTTAAATTTTTTATTTGCAGGGGACAATTCCACTCAGTCAATAATGACGAGCTTAAAGAAATACCTATTGCGTAAGTTCTTAAGATTTTGTTTACATTTTTCTTTTTTTGGAGGCAAAGTTAGAAAGGAGAAGGCGATTTTCTCACATATGCATGATTGGTTAAGTTTGGCATAACTTCTGCAAGCCGATGAGGGCTGTATATCAAGGTGAACCACCATCAGGCTGCAAGATGTAGCAACCCAAGCAAAAAGCCCATCATACCCATCTCCAGACATTGTTGTCTTGGGGTTTGAGAAATGAATTTTTAGAATAGAGGAATGGGGGTAGTGTGTTCTGAAAATAACATGGTTGGTATTTTGAGGCCTTAATATTTATAGGGGAAATGGTGGTATAAGAGATAAGAAATCTATGGATGAAATTGAGATGAAACGATTTGATCTGATTGTTGTAAGATGATAAACCTGATCAGATGAAATAGGGATGTTAGAACATAATCAAGCAGACTCATCTTCAATTACCACCATTATTATCTGACGAATGTAGATGAGATATGAACGGAAGATCATAATAAATCAGACATATCTCCAATTATCACTATTGTTATCTAACATATAGATGGGATAAAATGTTTTTTTTTATTTAGTAAAGTAGTGTGGCACTTGTTTTTACTTTTAGAGTTTATAAAATAAAATGTTGTTTTTGGAATCTTGTCCAATTGTTGAAATGTTCATAAGAAAACTAACACATAATAAGTCTACAAAACAAGAAAGTATTTCAACCAAATTACAACATAGAAAAATTTAGATTCCCAAATATAGATAGAGCCGCATGTATATAGAGCCTCCTATTATGGGAGAGATATTTTTAGAGCCCGAAAAATTCCATCAGAGGTCTACAAAGGACTCCACTATTTAACAGAAACTAACTACTTTTCCCAAAATTGATAATCATTTGGTTTAATGGCATTTATTTTTCGTTGTGTCAAAGTAGATTAGGAGTTCAAATTTCATGCAAGAGAACTTAAAGTGTTGTTAAATAAGTATTGGTGACCTTATATATGATGAAATTGTCATCCAATTTGAACATAAATAAATTGAGCATGACAATGATTTTCCCCAAAAAAAATGGTTACATCAATTATGAACTCAATCACTTACAGGAAAGAAGAATTGAGATGTTTGAAAAGGACTGATCTCATTGATATTTTGGCAAATAGTTTGCCACGTAACACTCTTCATTTTGGGTGCGAAGTGCTTTCTATTAAGCTGGATCCCATAACTTCTTCTCCTGTTCTTCAACTTCAAGGTGGAAGACTTTTGAACGCCAAGGTACAATACACATACTATACTACGTACTTATTATTCTTCACATTCTTTTTTATAAATCTGTGAATAATACCGGTAAAATTCACGTATTTTTCACACATTATTGATTAAAAGATTATATACATTAAAAAATAATAATAAATTATATTAAAATACTAAATAATGGCCGAATTTTTCAACGTATTTTTTTTTTCTCCGAAATTCCAAATAATACACCTATCCCATATTTTACTAACTATGCTTTGCAACAATGCAAGAAAAATTATGTCCTCAAATATCCGGTGGCAGGTTGTGATTGGATGCGACGGAGTGAACTCTGCCATATCAAATATGATGGGGGTGAGGGCTGAGAAAATTTTCACCATCAGTGTGATAAGAGGCTTCACTAGTTATCCAAATGGGCATGAACTCGGCTCTCAGTTCAGAATAACCCAAAAAGATGGTACTCGGGTGGGACGGCTGCCAATGACCGAAAACCTAGTTTATTGGTTCATCACTCGAAATTATACTTGTCCAGGTAATTTTGTCCAGGTCTAATATTATATATTATTTTGTTCAATGTTATACTGTAACTTGTACCTAAAATAATACTAAAGGGGTCATATTTTAGGCCACACTAACCACATTATTTTGCAAAGACTAAGTACATCTGAGTTCGATTCCTCATTTTCTGTGCATTACGGTAATTTAGAATATTCCCATGTCAACAAAAAGAAAATGGTTCACTAATGTAGTCTGAAAAACAAAGTCCTTTTTGCGATAAGGCCAGCAGGAAAAATAAAATTAGGAGCATCATAATCTGTTTGTTTATATTATGACGTGAACTTTTAACACAGGAAAATTTTGACTAATTTTTCTGTCCCTCTATCTTTCTTCCTCTTTAATTATGAACAGATTCAATGGCCTCCAAGACCCAGAAACTGGTCCGGAACTTGGCACTGGACTCTCTGGAGAGCTTCCCTACAAGCATCATAGAGATGGCAAAGAATTGCGAGCTGGATTCTTTGCATCTCACAGAGTACTTGAGATTCCATGCACCATGGGACATATTACGAAGACGGTTTCGCGAAGGGACGGTGGTCCTAGCAGGAGATGCCATGCATGCAATGGGTCCATTTCTTGCACAAGGAGGTTCAGCTTGTCTGGAAGATGCAATTGTTCTTGCTCGGTGCTTGGCTCGAACAACTCACATCGATCGAAACGCAAGAGGAACTAAAATGCAGGTGGAGGAAGCATTTGATGAATACCTGAAAGAACGTAAGATGCGAATTCTGAGACTGTCTCTGCAGATGTACCTGATTGGGGAAATGCTTCATGCTTCATCACAGTTTGTTAAATTCATATGCATTATCCTCCTGGCCGTCCTTTTCTGTGACTCAAATGGCCACACCCGCTATGACTGTGGTAGCCTCTAAGATATGCATGCATATATGGCTCTGCTTTAAGTTTAATTATTTGTGAATCAATTAATATAAAGATGCTACTTTCCTATTATATATTTATAGTTATTATATAAATAACTACAAGGAAACTTATATGGATGTAGCACAATATAGTTATTATAGTTATGGTGATATCATAATATAGTTATTATAGTCATTGAGTATAGTTATGGTGGTCATGTTAATTGATTACTTTTCTTGAAGTTTTCTTCTTTGAACTAAAAATGTTTTTAAAATGCCATGGGAGTTCGAACTTGAGACCTCTGATTTGCAAGTCGATGTCTTTTTCCACTGAGCTAGACCCATTGGCAACAAGGGTGATTTTTTAAAACAACTTTAGAAGGTATTTTTCTTAAGCACCCAAGTAAGACACAGATAAAAGTTCAAAAGGCATGGGTGTAATTTAAAAAAATATAATATTTTCATTCTTACATGTTTGACAACTACAAGGAAACTTATATGTATGTAGCATAACTTATACTTGACACAACCAAGCTCTTAAAAATTTGAAATTGGAATTATAAATTACAAAACTACATTATTTTGTATCCTACAATATTACATATGCACACAACAAATCCACTACATATGCTGCTAAAGAAACGGTAATTTTATACATCTTCACTCATTTTTGTGGAAACTGGGATCTATGGAATCTTAATTGCAGGAAGAGAGGAAGTACCTTTATCAGGAAATGGAAGGAGCTTTCCTGAATGCAAGCTTTTTATGATCCAGCTAGCTGGCTGCAACAGATGCTTACTCAAATCAGAAAGGGTTGAAGTTTAATATTATAGGAAAAGAGCATGTGAGGACATCATTGTGAAAGCAAGAGATTTGTCACAATTGCTTTTTCGAAATGTTTGGTACTCTTTGAGCTTTTGTATAAGCCATAAACAGGAATCCAAAACACTTCTAAAAGAAATTAAGAATTACTGACCATCACTGGTATCTTTTGCTCAGAGGCGCATTGCCTCAAGTGACGCGATGTCCTAATTTCATCCTCAGTAACAATGGCTCCCAAAGAAACCTTCTCTTTGTCCAAACTGTGGACTAGCCACTGGAGGGTTTTAAAGACCCGCCCGCCTCCATGCTGCAGGATACAGAAATACGAACAGAATGAATCAGAAGACAACCATAGCTTGTTTGTTCAAGGGCGAATTTGAGGTCAGTTTGCAAGAGATAAGATAACAGAAGTCCTTTATTGCACGCAATTGTTTCCCACAACACATACAAACCCACTTGATTTTATTTTATTATTTTATAACTAAACAACAAAAGAAACTTTCATTCCATGAGATTTGAACTCGGGACCTCCTTCAACAAGGTGAAGACTAAATGGCACAAGACCAAAGGGTCATTGGCAACGCATAAGCTGCACACTAGATTATTATTTTCTCCATTCTGCATAAGTTAGTGACTCAGAAAAATTAAACATTTAGTAAGACTAGAGTAAGATGTGTGCCATGATCATAATTGATGGTATGACAATGAATTTAGTTTCTGCCAAGAGCGACAATATTATATATTATTATTTTGACAGCAAGAGATGTGTAATCATTAGCTAGCAGGAGCAGATGGCAACAGCCCCAAGAGAAGTTGCTCCTAAAACAAACTAAATAAGCAAAGATGAAATAAGATGGTATGTCAACTTTCAAGTTTCCAGGGTGTATTAAGGTTAGAACAACAGGCAGGGACCCCTACCTTAATTATTTTTGCCAATTTGCTGTAGAAACTGTGCTTCCCATAAAGCATGATTCCTACTCTCTCAAAGACATAATTACGATTGTGATGAAACGGCTTCCCGATCATAATTCAAACTTGCAATGCTTTGGTAATATCCCTCATCCTTTCCCATCTTTTGAGGGATCATACAAATTATAAAGGATAATTATTACTGTTATAGCGTATTAATAAAATAGGTGAGCAAGTTCCAAAGCACTACAAAATTCATTGTTGTATTAATATATATGTAGTCGATAAAATAATGTAATATGAAATGTTTTGCGCAAACTATTAACCCATCAACCTTACGAAAATTTGTTTCTTCTATATTTGCTAAAAAAAAACTGAAGAAAGCTATGTCAGAAACTTGACACCTATATGCCATCTGTTTGTCACCTACAATTTTTTATGCAGTAGAAACTGAAACGCAGAATACAATAAAATATATGAAGAGAACCAATCACTGATTAAGAATCTCTATAAAATAAAGATAAATGGTTGTGGCATACACATAAATGAGAATAATTAGCAATAATATGTATGTAGAAGAAACGAAAAAAATATGAAGTAGGATGGCTGATGAAAGCAAAGCATAGACGGCAGAAGCAATTATCGGTACTTTAAAACACCAGTGACAATCAATTAATTGCATGACATATATTAAATGTATAAATATTGACAACATTGAAGCACCACAACAAACCAGAAAAGAAAGAGGACAAGATATTAAACAAAAAATTCCAATTAACTCGTTAGTCACCCACCTTGATTAGGGCCATATTCAGATACATCATAACTAAGTTTAAAGTTCAGATTAATAAGAAATAGAAGGAAGAATAATAGGAAGCTGACCTTTTTTGAACATAGAATAATAGGAAGACTACTACATTTTACACTTTGCGGGACGAAGGGACTTTCGTCGCGCAAAGTAACATTTCGTCGCACATAATTATGCGTGACAGAAGATTCGTTCCGCAAAGATCGTGAAGAAAGACTTTGCACGACCAAATAATTGACTTCGTCGCGCAAAACGGTGCGACGTAGCACCTTCGTTGCAAAAAAGTTGTAGGGACGAAACGAGAGTGCGACGGACGAATTTTTGCGCGACGAAAGGCTTTTCGTCGCGCAAACACTGCGCAACGGAAAAGTTGTAGCGCAAGATTAGTATCGCACTATTTTGCGCGACGAAAGTACTTTGTCGCGCTAAATTGGCGCAACGAAGGACTCTTCGTCGTGCAAACCTTGCGCGACGAAAAATAATCTGTCGCGCATACATACTTTGCGCAACGAAAACATTCGTCGCGCAAGCATAAATTAAAGTGTATAAATTATTATTTTCACGGTTTTTTTTTAAGTGAGTTTGTGCGACGAGAAATATTTCGTCGCGCAAAATTTATACAGATTATTTAAATTTAATATTTCGTTTTTTTTTTAAATTTTATAAAAAAATAAATTTGGTTTTTTTTTTTGGTAATAAAATGAAATTGCAATCCAAAAATGAATTGTAAAGAACACATTTATTATATAAAATAAAATAAATGTAGATTACAAGATAAATATTTAAAAAATAATTATGAAAATTATAAACTAATCAAAAATTCTGGATTGGAATGTTTGACTGCGCGAGGGACTGCAGAATCACCGACATCTGACGCTCAAGCTCGGCAACCCGCGATGTCAAAACAGTCACCTGACTGTTTTACTGCAATGATGACCGGGGTCGAGGTTCCCTCTGTCGGGCATTCCCTATCCCTCTACAATATGTTCTCGGCCTCCTCCCGAGAGTCTGATCCAACGTCTCCGTCAAGATCTGAAATCCAGCATCCTGTGTAGGATCCATAGACTCGATCGGAGTCTCGGGAGGAAGTTGGGAGGCAGACTCCTGAAGAACCAACTGGCTCCTCTCCACCATCGTCGTCTGTTTAACATAACATAAAATATAAATTAAAACATGTATATAAATTCAATGTGTAACATAAAAATTTTAAAAAAATAATACTTACATGAAGGGACTCGGCCAACTCATTCCCAGGTAGAACATAAACGTCACCAAAGACGTCGATCTCTGGGAATTTCGACACCCCTTAAATTGAATAAGAGAAGAAAAATATTAGTATGAACAAAATAAATTAATAATAATGACATATTAAAAATTAAATAGAAATGATATTATTATTACCCGCCGCCGTGCATCCATCCTATATGAGAATGGCCTGGATCCAGAATGGTGGAGCTTCTTCCTATTGCCCTTATTCACTTGGGTTTTATTCTGTTATACAAAAAATAAAACATATTAGTTTAAATATAAAAAATTAAATAATAATGAAATATAAAAACATTAATAAAAAATATGAAATAATTAAACAAATACCACATAATCGGGCGCCTGAAAATGAATGCAGAGCCATGCCCAACTATCCTCCCGCCCCTCAAGCTCCTTCGGGCAACCCTCCCGAAGAGCGACTTCCGGATCATCAAACGCCTGAAAATGGTGGTGCAAGTCGCTCTTCCACTGCTTGTACCTCTCACCGAAGAGTCTGTTGA
>NC_024130.1:3868333-3934261 GCF_000346735.1 Prunus mume
GCAGTCCACACATAAACACACAAATTCAAAGCACTCAATCCTGCAAGTACCCAATAGAAGTAATCAAGGTGTGCTCGGTTAAGATTGTCTCCCAACCATTCCTCCCCCGACTTGGAGCTAATCGCCTGCACCAAAGATATAATGGCACTACTAAGGAAGCTTCCAACTCCTAGAATACTAATATATGCTGCTGCCCCCAAACTTCTCAGCCCCTCTGGCATTTGATCATAGAACAATTCTTGGAGCCCCACAACTGCGAATGTATCTGACAAACCACAAATTAGGTATTGTGGGAGGAGCCACCAAACCCTAATTGGTATGATTGCTTTAGGGTTGTCCATGAGATCATGCTGTTTAGCCACACTAACCCTTTTGGCCTCCACTAGAGCTGCCGCAACCACGTTGAGGATGGAGAGAAATAGGCCAACGCCAATTCTTTGTAGCACGGTTATGCCTGCGGGGTGTCCGAAGAGCTTTCGGGCCATTGGGACCAAAATCCGATCGTAGATTGGGACGGTGATAAGGATCGTGATGCCAACGAAGACTTTAAGCGACGCTGGGGGAAGCTGGAAATGGGGTCCCATGGATCTGTTCATCTTGGAACCTTGCTTGGTGTAGTAGGTGTGGAGTTGAGATTGAACTACATTGAACATTAAGCAACTCAACCATATCGGAATAAGACGGAGGACCAACTTCACTTCTTCCACTTGATTTATAGAGCATAGTCTCCAAGGGTTCCTCGTTGTGCTCGATGCATCAAGGTTGTCAATGATCATTGCCTTGTCCAGAAACCTATAGTTATCAAAAATCAACCATACCTTTATTCAAAGAATATAACTACGCGTACACATCTTCTCTCCAAATTCTCTAGCCACTCAACCAAAATTGAGAACATCACAAATAGATGTGAATAAGTCGCGTTTCTTTTTAGAAAACATTTCAGTGTGATTGTAGATAACATCACATGAGATGTTGACGTTATATGCACATCAGAATCTTATCAATCCACCTAAATCATAACACAAATGGCAAAAGATTAAGCACGAGTTATAAATTGAGTGCCTTGAACATATCAGCTGTTACTGTCACACTAAAGCATGACGCATAAGATATAGTTGAAATATTTCCACTGGACTCTTCCATGACTTTTTTTTAAGTAGTTGCTTCAGGGTGCGAACATGGCCCTGCTGAGGTCACCATCCACAATCTACACTTAATAATATGAGCCACATTACCTTACGTTTTTATTTGTTTGGTCGAACGACCTTGCGTTCTACTCATGAAGTCCAACCAGGAAACTTGGCAACGGCCCACGTCACCCTTGGACATACCCGCCAAATGGACTCACTAAAATAACTGACTGAACCTTCTTTTTTTAATGCGATAAATAAAACCGTTTTTTGTTGGATTCAAATTCCAATCTTGTTGAAACTCATTACGTCATAAGTACCTGAATTGTTTGGTCCTAGCCAAAGTCTTTTGCTTGGGCTGAGCCTCCATATGAGTCTCACTCCTCTCATCTCCATAATACACATCCCAATCATGCGTCTCCTTCACACGCCACTTCCGTGCCGCTGCCGCAAACACTTGCGCCACCGCAGTGAACGGGCTCCCGAGGGGACCTTGTTTCCGGTAACTTTTGATTCCTAGCAAAAATAATATGATCCCGGCTGCTATGACCCCGGCCAATACACCGTAGCCTATAACCCAGCTCACGTTGTCCTGCAATGTATATGATATGAACTTTTTATTAGTGGGATCTTTATACTCCGGCCCTAATCCCACAAATTTTATTTAAGTTAATTTTTTATATGATTGGATTAAGTCTCTCATATACTGATTAGTATACGTGCTTGTGATGAATAAATTAATAAATAAAAATTCACAAGATTTTTCGATTAAAAGATAACATGTGTCCAAACTTAATTAATTCATTAAAATATTATATATCCCCATAATGTTTAATTGACGAATATATAGCGTTGAAGATCTAAATAAAAACAATAGAAAAATCACACAATTAATAAGCTTGAGAAGTCTGTCACCTGAATGTAGATGACCACAAGTGAGGCAACAGTGCCAGCAATTACTATAGCTAAATACCACCAGTTGAAGAATGAGCTCTTGGCCTTTCTCTCCTCCTCCGAGTCCTCGTCAAACTGATCGGCGGCAAAGGTTTGGACACAAGGCTTGTGCCCACCTTCGCCGACGGCTAAAATGTAAAGTGAGACGAAGAAAATGGCTTCGCGATAATGCAGAGGGACAACGGAGACAGATAAGCATAGCAGAAACATTCCCTGTGTGATAAAAAAATCATGGGACTCTGTAAGCTTAAGTTATCGGAAAATGAGCCAACAATGTATAGCGTGAAACTGAATGGAAGAAATTTACCATGAAATAAATAGAGGAGGAGAAAATGATGGTCTTGAAGCGACCGAGGTAGGAATCGGCTACCACGGCCCCAACCAGAGGGAAAAGAGACGACACACCCATCCACAAGTTGACGTTCTTTGCAGCCATGGCTGTAGGTTGGTGGAGTTCATTTGTGAGGTACATGATGAGATTTCCAGCCAAGCCATAAAATGCAAATCGCTCTGCTACCTCCACAACTGCACATCCCACATTGCATATATATAAATCTATTAGAAAATTACAGAACAAAAAAAAAAAAAAAAAAAAAAAAAAAAAAAAAAAAATTTGAACACCAGTTATACAAGTTAATTGAGTCTCAATTTTTAGAAAAATAAAAATAAAAATAAATTAAAGAGCTTACAGATGATGAAAATGGCAGCGTTCCAGCCACCCCTTGAGGGTTTGGGGTGGGTGGAGGGGTTCCGGCTGCGTAACTGGAGGCCATTTTCGGCCATGATGTCTTTGGGTGCAGAGAGAGGAGGGAGGGGGTTGGTATTAAACGTTTGGGATTTGTCTTGATGAAATGTTTTGAGGGCTTTATGGATGCTTTATATAGAAAAAAAAAATCCAGGATGCGGTTGCTTTCTGTGAACATTTGTTTTTGGCAGGACTTTTAGTAGAATTTGGCAATGATGTTTCACACTAGTAGTGAGTCATCTCTCACATTCCATTTTGTGATTTTTTTTTTTAAATAAAAATATATATATGGTTATAGAAATTATATATTTTTACATTCTCAGTTTCTCATTTTACATTCAAAAATTAATATTTTGTTATTTAAGAAGAAAGATATTTGCGAACGAACGTAGAATAATAAATTAAAAGAAATTCGCAGAACGAGTGTAGAATAACAAATTGAAATTACAAATAGGGAAAAAGTTATTTGTTTAGACAGTGCTAAATTGTGAAAATGATGCTACACTGATTTGTGAATTTTTATTTGAATGTTTGACAGTGCAGATTTAATTATTAAGTTTCTCTTATTATTGATTTCTTTAATATAAAATTTCTGTGAGTGGACTCCATACATTTGGTTGAAAATGAAGGCTTTAGGAATTTATGGAGTCACGAAAGAAATTGTCATCATATAGAAACTCAAACTCATCAAAATATTGAAATATATATTATTAAAATAACCTCCAACGAACTTATTTAGTTATGTATTGTCAGGTAGATTCGTCAAAGATAATAATTAGTAACACTGTTGGGGTGTTACCACCTTCTTCCCACTTTTTACAAATTCACTGTGGAGTTTGGTAAGTCGGTGAACCCCTGCAATTTTTTATTTTTTATTTTTTTATGTGAAATAGAGAAGTATTTTATTAGGGCCCGTTTGATAATCATTTTAATCTTAGTGTTTAGATTTTATTTTTTGTACTAGAGTATAGAGAAAAATAAGAGTGAGAATAAGAGAGAGGATGAGATTAAGAGAGAGGATGAGAGGAGAGGATAGGAGGGATGAGTAACAATTACAATCTAACGCATATTTAGAACAAATTTTGTTTACGTGTGATTCTTGTGTGATTAATATAGGGCTTTGACCTTATCAATGCCTTCTATCGGGTCGGGTAAGAAGCACGTATCTTCTTATCTTCTCTGCATACATGGGGGCACACGAAATAGAATTGGTCACATTGGAAGCACTGGTGTAGTACTAACGAAACTCTTTCTGATGCCAAAGTAAGAGTGAAGTAGAGAGAGTTTGAGAGAACAAATGAGCAAAGTTTAAAAATGATTGAAAGTTATTATCCTTATCTGAATATAGGTGACGAGTATTATAAAAGCCCAATAAAGAGCATGTCGGCTTAAATCCAAGAAGAAGGGTCTCCGGCCATGTTGTCATTATGAAAAGGGGAAGTGACCATGGCCGATGACGCGGTGACATGGTGAATTATCAAGCACGACCATTATCGACCATGGCTGATAACATGGCGAATTAGGTCAGCGTTGCTAGGTATGATTGGGTACAACCAAGTAGTGGGATTTTGTTGTCAAGGCCATTCATGTGGTGTACTGTAAATGGTCAATCGACTCAAGGAAAATCAGGTGTCAACAAATTCATTAAAAGCGCAAAAGGGAAATTTTATATGCATGCACTATAATTTGTCCCAAAGGAGAAATGACTCCTTACAAATATTGAGCCATATATTTTTCTTTCCATAATTCGAAGCTTTTAATATTTTGTAAGTATTAATTTTCTAAATTCATATATTTAATTTAATTAATTTTCTAAATTAATGTAATTTTTCTGAAATAATTTTGGTATTCTCAATTTTAACTTAAGCGGTTAAGAGTATTTATCCTTACACTCGAGGTCTCAAGTTCAAGTCCCCACTTTTTCAATATCGCTTGCATAAATTAAAAAAGTATATATCTTCACTCGATTACAAGTGACCCTGAATTCAAATTTCAAAATGACACCAAAAGTTTTGTACACAGCACATAGAGTAGTGCATTTGTAGTTGCCTTTTTTAGAAGCCGGTCCATAATTTAACCAAGTGGGTTCTTTTTGTCAAATTGATTTGACTGTGTTCCACTATCCTCAACATTCCTCTGATGTTTGCAGTGGTGAGGAGGTGGTGTGGTTTCCTTCAATGCATTATGCTATCTTTAATCCAACACCTCTTGGACGACATATTCCTTATCACCATAGAAATGTTTAAGTTTATATTGCACCTCAAAGTTATAAAGATTATCTTGTTTATAAATAATTAATTATAATAGTTTATTTAAGTGTGTAAGAATCCTATATATTATTTGGTACCCCTCTTCATTTACTTTCACAAAGTTTTCTGGAGAATCCCAGCCAGGGCACCACATACACTGGGTGGAGGGGGCGGGCCATGCAATCCACTTGCCACCCTAAGGTTCTGTGTATCTATTCCTCATTACAAGAGGATTAGAAACAACTCCAATCAATCGGACCCTCCAGAACAAAAATAATAATAACAAAAAAGAAAAAAAAACTCGTGTTGCATTGCACTTTACCCATAAAATTAATTCTTTTATTTATTTATTTATAGAAATAGAATAAATTAAACCACCCTTAAAACAACATGTGTCAATATTAAGAACCACATGATTATTTAAAAAGATTGGGAAAAAAAAAATTCCTAATAACCCCTCTCTCCCTCTATGAGTCCCAAAGGAGAACTCCATAAAGGGGGGAAAAGGAAGAAGCGTCACTTCCCCTCCTCCCCCTCATCTCTTTTCGTCTTTTCCTTTAGGATTAGTAAATAAGTCCACTAGAGCGTTTTGAATAAGAAACCTATTACGGTGATTTCTTCTAAGCCATGCTCAGATTGAAGTTTCCCGTCACTCTTTTTAGGTTTTGTTCTCAATCAAATCATTCTCCCAAAATCTGCTCTCTAACACTACTCATGTTCTCTAAACTTGGTTCTACATCGTCTTTGACGGAGGTTGTTGCGAATAACCTAATTGTTTTTTGGCAAAGTTATTGTCTTCATTTATTTGTTCACTCTTATGCGCGGATAGATCGCTGGAAATCATATTTTCCCCAGATCTGTTAGAGATACGGTGGTGGGTGTGGCGGTGACAGTGCCTCTTCAGATGGTGGTGCTAGGGTTCATTTAGGCTCATGTGATGCTTTAGGGTTTCGGTTATGTTGGGGTTGTTTAAGCTGTCTTATGGTTAATTGTGAAAATACCTGCAGGATGACTCAAAATGCCTAGAGGAGGGTGAATAGGCCAATTTAAGATTCTAATCAAATAAATAAAAATAAACTTCGGTAGCAGGATTGATATGGCTTATCAATCCTGTAACGTGCTGGGCATAAAATAAAAGAACACGCAGAGAATTATTTTACGTGGTAAAACTCCACCTCTGGGGAAAATCCAAGGGACTCCTCAGTTCAACACAAATCCACTATAGAACGATGATTACAAGAAGTACTCACACACTTATCCTAAACACATTCTAGATAATGTTTACCGACTTCTTCGTAACTCAACTTCTGTCACGGGATGATCTTCGACACTCCTTATGTTGAACGCAATACTGGCCACGATTGCTTCAAGCTCACCGGAGGAAAACCGCCACCACGGTCTTGGTGCCCTCAACCGTATGAGTCACCGACATGCATATGAATGCAATATGAATGATTAAAGTGTTTGATAAATCACCAAGTAAACATTGAACACTTGATGATTTATCTCAAATATACGCACAGCAGCTTTTCTTAGAATTCTATATGCTCAAAACAAATATCTCAAAAGCTATGCTGTGAAAAATAAAGACACCCAATTTATTCAAAGCAGGTTCTCTCTAGTAAGAGAGAAACCCAATAGTCCAACAATTCTATTCCAATGTGATTGTCAAGCTTGATCCAATATGGACTCAAGTCAATCACGTCAAAACCAAGACACACTACCATGCAATTAAGAATGATAACTTTGATTCAATATCAACTACCTATAAGGACGCCAAACATGAGACTACAAATAGTATCAATCATGAATATCAATTTTGATCTAGTGTGGACTCTAAATGATAATGCCAAACAACCAATCTTTGTGCGAGAAACAATATCTCCTAAAACAAACTAATTTGACCAATCAAGTAGGAGATGAGCAACGTGCAAGTCATAACGGGAAAAGATAAAACTTAAATCAAAATAGAGTCCAACTAGGAAAGTAATCTCAAGAGATAAAATCTAATCCTATTAAAAATAAGATTAAGATAAAAATACTTTGAGTGAAAATAACTCCAATTAGAAATCTTATAATGAATGCATAATTATGTCATGATTTACCTGAAATTAGTTTTTCATATCGGTCAAGTCATGCTTCAGAAACTTGGGATTGAATGTGTTGCGCCAAAACATCTAGTAAACGATATTCACACACTAACTCCCAACCTATGCTAGAGTCTAGGAAATGACAATACAATTTTCGTACTAACAAATTGTATGTGGGCTAATAATTTTGGTGCATGCACTTAGGGAGTGTTCGCATAATCCTCTAAATGTCAATGGTTTGTAAGCATTTACCTATCAATAAAATACTATTCCTTGGTATAAATTTTTTTTTACAAAAATGGGCTAAGCTTCCATCTAAGAGAGTAGTATACTCTTCCCAAATACTTTTGGCAAAAACACATCGTTAATAAATGATCTAAAAGCTCTTATAGAAAAAATAGATGATTTAAAAACTCATAACCCAAAAAAAAAAGGAAACAGCTTTGATATATGTTCTGCATAGCTTTACTAATTTTGCCTTTGTGATCAAAAAGCTGTTAACCATTAATAAATTTAAGCATCACAGATTCACATTCATTTCTCAAGCGGTTTTTTTAATATTAGGCATCATGTTCGATATTCAAAGTTTGCATCCAATCCAAGTACTTATTTATTTGGAGAAACTTTCATTAGAAGCAGGGCACAATCAATAAACTATTTTATTGTTTTGAATCTTAACAGGGTTACTAAGTGACAACTTACTAAATGTTGGGTTAAATAATGCATTAGAATTAGTGTACAATGCTAGATAATCCGAACTTTTTGACAAATTTTTTTGGTGTGACTGTAAAGCTGTCACACGTTGCTATCAATTTATTCATATTAAAATATGTGTATGCATATTAATTCGGCATATGCTAATCGTTCACCTATGATATAACAAGTAAATTAATAACATCACGTGACGATATTGCAGTTATAAACTAAATTTCTTTAACCTTTTCTCCCAAGTGGCATTTTCACATTACGAAGTGTTATCTTTTTATGCTAACAATGTCGGGTGTGTACTTGTCACCTAAGTTGGGATAGAGAATTGGATTTAGTTAATTTAATTTATCGAATTCATTTTCAAAAAATTAAACCCATTGCCAAATTTACATAACTCTTCCAAACTAATCATAATGTCTCCACAATAAGGTAGCAAAACATGCATGGTACCAAAATCCAGTTTCAAAATTTAGAAAGGTTCGATGGGATTACCAAAACCCACAAATGAAAAATGTTACAGTTACCTAAAATCCACAACTAGCATTATAAAATTTTCTTCAAAGGAGAGCCAAATATTGCTGGTTCTTTGATCTTGGGTTGTGTGGAGGCCGACAAGGTTTACAGATTTAGAGGTTTTGATGTTGAAATTGCGTTGAATATATTATCCATACGAGTTTGGTGGGCTTCCTTTAAAAGTTTCCGGGTTCACAAGTTACTCCAAAAACTCAGGAAACGAATTTGAACATATTTTCTAGCATTTCAAAAAGGACTATTATGGCATCTAATGGAAAGGGAAAAGCATTACGGTATGAAATAGAATTATATATAGCATCATCAATTTATAGTCTAAAGTTTATTGTGTGATATTGTGTTATTATTAGAAATCTGAAATGACATTGTTTTTCTTGAGGGATAATACTTAGGGTGCACCTCTTTATGCACGTCGTTTTGATTAATGAATCTTCACTAAATTATCGTTTAAAGATTTCAATAGAAACTGTTCATTCTCTAATCATAGCGGTGTAGATAAAGAGGTACACTCCTTTATACGAAGAAAAAAAATTAGACGAACATCCTATCTCACACTTATATCCCCAATATGTTTTTAAGAAACAATTTTAAAAAGGAATATTGAATTTAGAATAGTAGCATGAAACCAGACGCTACCATTCAACATGCTTTTGAATTATCAGATAAGAAACGTAAAAGAAAATCTGGCTTTTGAGCTTCGCTTTTATATGGACACCAACCCTTTATGCAAAAGTCGACCTCAGTGCATATAGACTTGTAGACCCACCCTCTCAGACCAGATTATTAAGTCATCACTGAAAGCAGCTCCATTCTTGGGATTTTGGGACCTTTGACAAACCCTTAAAATGGACCCCTCCATACAATTATATGCATGCAAGAAATAAGTTTATTAGGTTGATAAAATCCACACACACACACACACAAAAAAAAGAAAAAAAAAAAGAAAAAAAAAAAAAAAGGGGACATAGATATATCTCTGAGAAATCTCATTTAATTAGTATAGGGTAATGAAAAAAATAGGACACCAAAAGAATTTGATCGCTGAGCTGTATGAGGTCAGAAACTCTCAAGTACGGTTCTATACCAAGTTAACTACTGTAATTTGTTTGCACAAATGAAGGCTGCAAAAATTCTCCTCCAAATCAACCAAGAAAATGAAGTAAACGGGACACATTAACAAATGACATACGACATGGTATGTCTACATGGCCTGTCTACTATCCATGGCCTATGCCAATTTAATGAATATGTGTTTTAACTAGTAATTTTACCGTTTTAAGATAAGGCTAGATGTGACTATCTTATTTAGAACAGTTTTTCTTACACTTATTATTTAAATGATATATTGTGTTAGTGACAATCACGCACATATCTTGCAGGTTATTGTCAATTATTGATACATTGTCATCGTGTAGGTTTATTGTCAATTATTGATGCATTGTTGAGTGTAATTGTGGACATGTGGGGGACTTTCCTTGATATCAATCTTAGATGGTAAGTGAAAACCCACCAACTTAATTCTTTGTGAACAAGCGTACGGCTACAATATTAATGGACTCTAGTTATTTTGGCTACTTTCCACCAAATATTAACACTGTTTCATGACCCGCAGATGAACACTAATTATTTTCCGTCTTTTTTTGAACTCTAAATGTACCCAACCAAATATCAACCAATTAAGAAAGCAACATGCAAAAGAGATGGAAAATTATATTCTCCACTTCATGAGGTTGTGATGCATTCACTTTCTGCCTGCCAGCAGATATCATATTTTTGACAAAATCAGCATCCAAATTTTCAAAGCAAAGAGGCTTCTTCTTCTGGTCATATATACAGCAACCTAAAGATTGCGTGTTGAAGATTCATAGGAACCAAAAAAGAAAAAGGCAAGCGACTACTACCAAACACCAATAATGTCTCTTTAACTTGACCACTTGCGCATAATTCAACAGGTTTGAAATTTTATCACAAAAGGCTCTGGTGTTATCACTAATCACATCACTCGTTATATTTCGTATTTTAATTTGTGAAGTTTTTGACATATGAGACTCTAAATTCTTCGTATTCTAATGGCAAAGATGTACGTGGTGCTTTGATTCACTTCAAATATGGGATTTCAGATGTAACATGGTCGAGCTAAATTGGGCATGTGCTATAGTTATAGGGTCTTAGAGCAAGTCCACCCCAAAGGGTAAGGTCAGGGGCAAGGGCAAGGGCAAGGGCAAAGGTAAGGGCAAATACTATTCATTTTACTTTATTTTATATTTTTTTTTTATACTTAAATCATTAATTTTAATAAGCTTTTTAGATAATATTTTTGGTTGTCACATGTCACTATTTATTATAAAATTCTCACTTAAAATTTCAGATAACATTTTTCGGATAAAATTTTCAAATAAAATTTTCGAATAAAATTTTCAGTTGCCATGTGTCCATATTTATTATAAAATTCACATCTCACTCATCATACAATTGAAATACCTACTCATTCATCATACAATTGAAACATTCTCGGTCCTCATAGTCTGACACAATGGAGTACAAGAACGACTCAATCATTGGCGGAGGCGGTTCCACCGGATCACGACGTGGGGGAGTATTTTCCTTCGGAGGACGTAATAGTGCCATTATTTCAGACACGGAATGCACCATTGGAACCAACTGCGGGCATTGTTCACTTGAGGAGCCATGTGTAATGGTTTTCCTCTTCTTTTTTTTTTTTGCCTTGACTAATCTATTAAAAAAATGAAATTGGAAATGCAAGAAATATATATATATATATATATAAGACATTAAATTGAATAAAACGGAAATTAATTTTTTTTTACCTCGTTGCCAAGATTTTGACCTCTTCGAACATTTGTCCATGACCCTCCAACTTCGATGGAAGAGGCCATTTGTATTTTTGCACAAATGAAATTTTGTAGTAGAAAATTTGGTGTGGAAAGTGAAAATTATTGGAAGGAGATGAGTTTGTATGAAGATTTGGTGTGGAAAGTGAATAAAATTGTTAGGTATTTATAGAAAAAAAATCGAATTTTTTTGCACTGTCGAATTTCTAGAAAAAAATTGCATTGGAGCGTCCAGGAAGCGCCACGTGGCATATTCTCGTTGGGGTCTGTCAGCTGTGACGTCACGCTGACGTCAGCGAGTGAAAATCAAATTTTTTTTACTGTTAGAGCTTGAAATTCATGCGCCAACAGTAAAAAGAAATTGAATTTACGATTGCTGACGTCAGTGCCTTCGGGCTTTAGCCCAGGCAAATTTTGTCCATGGGCTAGCCTAGGTTGGTGGGACCCATCGCTTGCCTGGGCTACTACTCATATGCTGGAGGCCTTCTGGGCTCGCAAAGGGGGCCTTTTGCTTGGTTTCAGTGTTGGGGTGGACTTGCTCTTAGAAAGCGCACCCTATGAAAGCGTGTTTTGAACTGACTGCAATGCATGAGAGATTTTTCGTACACCAATTATCACTACTGGTGTGCTAGCTAGGTTAGCTAATTGGGTAGCTTCACCCACAAATAATCACTCAACAAACTCTCCTCCTTGTGTTTTCTACAAATTGGCAAGGTATTGAATTCAAGACATAAAGATAGGTTTGAATGGAGAGAATATTAATTGAAGTTGAACTTAGTATAATTATACATAATTGGGAACCATAATCGAAATCTCTAGCTTGCATGGTATATATGTTACAGGTATTAATGAAATTTAAAGTTTTTCAAAAAGAAACCAACTAGAAAGAATTTACTATAACAAAAATAGAAGTAAACAATTATCTAAAGGAAGACAAGTTTAAGATATTATATACCGAAGCAGAGGAATGATATTCATAAAAGGAAACGAACTGAAACTTTTAAATAGGACAAATAAATATATCATGAAATTAGCATAAGCATTGGCGTATTAAGGAATATTTATTTTGGAGTCGACATGTAAAAATATGAAACTCATAATATTGTCCTTCATGATTCATAAAAGAAACAACGTTATAAGTTACAATTATTCATGATGAACTTTTATATTCCAAGAACATCATATTCAAGTCTCATTTATCAGACAAATTTTTCAGAACAAAGTTTGCTTGAAGCATTACCTTTGTGTATGTTTAATTTCTGGGTTGTAACACATGCATACCCGAGCTAATAAGGTTATCCTTCATTTGAAAGCACTTGGTGATGAGAGTTTGTGAAAACCTACCTTATTTTAATTTGGTGATAATGTATGGGTCATGGCTTGTTAAATTTCAGAGAGATAGGCCAGCAGTCTACTACTAACAACATCGATATTTTCCCCAACCTAATCACCTACAAAGCCCAGAAGGTGTGAGATTTAATCACAAAAGGCCTCGGTGATGTTAGTAGTTGAACTATTCATTATATATTTTATTTTATTTAGTCAAGTTTCCGATATGGGACTTATATTCTTCAACATGCCCCTCATGTAGGACCACCACATAGTGGGCCACACGTTGAGCCAAGTCTACATTGGAGTCAATCATTTAAGCCAAACATGTGAACACCACATATTGGATAAGAGTAAAGGCCCAATTAATGCCCAGTCAATCAACCCGCTCTGATACCATGTTAAATTTCAGAGAGATGGACCAGCGGTCCACTGCTAACAACACCAATATTGTCCCCAACTTAACTACCTACAAAGCCCAGTAGGTGTAGAGTTTTATCATAAAAGGCCTCGGTGATATTAATAGTTGAACCATTTATTATATATTATATTTTATTTAGTCAAGTTTTCGATGTGGGAATTATATTCTTAACAGGTTTTGCCTTTTACCATCAAGATAATAAGATGATCAACCAATTGCTATAAATGGATGAGTTAGACTTCGACTTAGACATAACCTATTCGGAAAAATCTTTGTTTCTATGATCTTTTGGAAACAAATAACTGAATTATTTGTTGTTGCTTGATTGGAACACTTTTAATTGTTAAGACCAAATTAATAATTAGAAAAGGCTTGAAAACGAAAAGGAATTTGGTGAGTGTTGTCACCCCCAGAAATTTCGGTCATGTGACAGTGGCACATGCCTCAATAATCTCAAGAGTACAACGTCCAATCGCCAAAGAATCATATTCCCAAGTATTCCTGAAACACGTTAAGTGCATTTGCTTAATTAAAATAGATTTGATTAAAATTTTACTGGCAGCATATATTAAAAATAAAATGTTTTCAAAATAAATATTTACATTACACCAACCTCTGAGATTACAAGAGTTTGTCAAATACAATAACCTCACATTTAATTTACAACAAAATAGAAGTTCGAAAACACAACCCTATCAACAAGATTACAAGTCATAGATACAAAAGGATTCACAAAGGTCCAACAAACTAGGAGTTGATAAGCCTTGATCACCACGTTGTTGACCTAGTTCAGGTTGTCGACATGTATATGATCTGCACACCAAAAATAGGGGTGAGCATCACATACGTTCATTTGCTTAGCAGGGGGCACCCGAGCCAGGTTTGAAAGTAATTAGGTTAAACTACATTTTAGTTATTTAATGTACAATAATCGTTAAAATAATGCACAACCAAAACAATATATTATGTCATAAATATATTGACATGTTCAACTACCACAAAAACAGCCCCCGTAAGCATCTCTTGATGACGAATCCTTAAGGCCAACTACCCATACCACAACAACATATAATTGAACTCAGGTAGCACAGTAGCAAGAGTCTATGTCCATGGTTATACTATCCTTACCTAGGAATTGGGCCTTGGAATAGTCGATTGGTATAACTGCCTCCAAAGGTTTCTGGAATCCAACCCCAAAATGGTTGCCATGCTCCCTTCACTTTGAGGTCATCTCAATCGGAACACCATTAATGCACAAAACTAGTGCCCATCATATATCCAAAAATCACATAAAAACGGCAAAAAAAGAGACTTATGCAAAGTTTTCACGCATCACTATCTACTATCAATATACATGCAAGAAAACTACAAGTCCCTGAGTGAGTTCCCTTACCAGGAATCCAAAGCTTTAGCTAGTGCAAGTGTTCTCAATCGTCCAACTCACTCTACCGTTACGTTCATGCTCAACTACTCAAACTCCTAGTCGTACAACAAATAATATGCTAAAATGTGTCGTAGGGACGAACATCACTAACTAGGGTTAAGTCCAATTAAGTCTTGCTAACCCTATGTCAAAGTCAAAACTCTAAGTTGAAAACCGTAAATCATCTTACGTGTTCCCTACCCTAAAAGTCGGATTAGGGTTAGGGTTGAGTTCTCATAATAGGTTTGAAATAATGTTTGGATAAGGTTTAGGTTCACAACTTGAAACTAGGGTTTTATGGTTAAAAACTATATTTGGAAAATTTAAACTAATTTAAAGAATTAAATTTTTTAAAACTAATTTTAGATATTAATTACTAATTTTAGAATCCACAAAATAATTTAAAATAATTAATTACTATATTGAGTAATTTTTGAAATTAAAAAAAGAAGAAGATTAACTACGTATTTTAAAACTATTTAAAACTAATAAAATAAACTGATACAATAATAATAATAAAAAATTGATCAATTACAGTAAATCCTCCAAACTATGGGCGTCATTATGAACGGAAAACTATGTCTATACATTTCTCAAATACATGAATAGGATAATGAGCTATCTAACATGCATTTCATCTAAATACATAAACGCAAAAGCAAAATATAAATTTAGAAAATCATACAAATCATATTAAACCAAAATCTTTCTAGGGCTATGAAATGTTGCACCATATACTCTCTAAAACTACCTTAAAAGAGGGATTAAAAGTGTAGTTACCCTTGGAGCGAATCTTGAATCCTAATAAGGTGTTCAAATAGATTGTTTGATCTCTCCTAGGTTGATCTTCCATTACGACTCCCCAATAGGTACAAAAGTATGTAACTCCCCGAAGCTTTTCACCAAGGATGGATGGAGATAAGAGAAAGAGAACTTGGAAGAGCACACGAGTGCTAGCTCTTGCTCTCCAAAGTGGCCGACCAAGGAGGACTTGAGAGAGAGATTTGATGTTTCTTCTCTTCCAATTTTCCCGACTTGAAAAATCCTAAAATGAAATGGTGTTATGACATCACATATATAAACCCATATTGTGATACATGTGGACTTAAATACACATGTGTACCGCACCCTCCCCTTGGTGGCCTAATTTTGGGCCTCTTGGTTCACCACATTTATCCCTTAATGTGTCACACAAGTCTAAAGTCTTATGGTTCATTTCTTAATTCTTTAAGTCATGAGGGACCCAACTGTGTTCATTATCTTACAAGTATTGGTCCCTGTCAATTCTTATTGACCATGTCAAGTGTTAGGTCAACAGTTGACCTTTGACTTTGACCAAGGCATAAAATCTTTCTGTATTTTATTTCTCAATCCATCACTTTGTGGTGTGTGATCTTATAGGTTATAAATAGCGACATAGTGGGTAAGTCTTATTCCTCTTGTACCGAGCATGAATTGAATCTCATCATTCAATTGTCCCTATTAGTGAAGGATAATAATAATTAAACCTTACGACCTCGTTTGTTACACAGGACTATCTTCGCATGGACTATGCTTAGGGACTATCTTGACTTGGCTTGGTCTACGTTGGATAACACTTATCTTGCATTTGTATGCTTGGACTAGGACTAGATTTTTTTTTCCCCCAAAAATATCTATATATATATGTCTATATGTATAAATATATATATATATTTCGTACGTGTATATATGTATTTTATAATATATATGTATAGACACCCTTTAGGGTACCAAACGAATTTTTTTTCCAACGTTCCAAACCATCTATTTTTTAAGTCTACATTCATAGATCATCCTTGCAAAAAATTAGACAAATTGGAAATCGTTCGATTTCCAATTGTATCATATAAAATCAATGAACACAGTGCTTTAACAAAATACTAAAATTTCAATAACACAATTGAATGGTCAAATGATATCGGATTTAAGTAATATTTTGTAGAGATGATCTTTGAATGATTATCTAAAATATAGACTGTTTGTATTAGTGAAATACAATGCAGAGTGAGCTCTACAAGGGTGTCCCTCAAATAAGTTAATTTGAAAGATCCCTTAATGGAAGCTATATATAGATAGATGGATAAATAGATATATATATATATATTGAGGGATCCCTCAAATAATTTTATTTACAGGACAACTTTTAGGTATCCTATGAATTTTTTTTTCAACAATCTAGACTATTTATTTTTTAGGTCTTCATTCATAGATCATCCTTGCAATAAATTAGACAAATAGGAAACCGTTTAGACATCCAATTATGTCATACAAAATCAATGAATACGGTGCTTCAAGAAAGTACTAAAATTTTAAAAACTCAATTGAGTGGTCAAATGATATTCGGATTCAAGTGATTTTTTTTTTTATAGAGATGATCTTTGAATGATTATCTAAAAAATAGATAGTTAGGATAACGAAATACAATGCAGAGTGAGCCTTATAAGGGTGTTCCTCAAATAAGCTTATTTGAGGGATCCTTCAATAGAAGCACACTGTATAACATAAATGTATATATGTATATTATAATTATATATATTATAAATAATATAAATATACATAAACATATACATATATACACATATTACATATATTATATACATACATACATTACATATATTATATACATACATAATATATATATATGTGTATACATGTATGGCGGACCTGCTAAGGAGCAAAAGAGGTGCAGCTGCACCTCCCCTTGCCAGAAAAACCATTGCTGGTGCTTGAAATTGCCCATTTGATCCTTATTTTCATCTTCAACATTTAAGTAAATGTCTTTATCTTTTTACTTTCATTTATTTTTATATTACTCCATTTATTTAAGTTTACAATGTAAATAAGGAAGTACCCCCCATTTGGATTCAAAGAAAAATACTAGAAAATCAAATTCCCCCCAAATCAAAATTTGAAAAATCGGTTTTAGTGCAAAATACGATTTAGGCTATAAATGATAGCTCATTAAGTCAATATATACTTCATAATAAAATCAAGTTTTCTTATTTAATGTTGAGGAATAAAAGCCGCCAAAAATTATCTTGAGAAAATAATTATTCCGAAAAACCATTTTTCATACTTAGTCAATATTTTTACATAGAACAATTTTTCATGTATGATATGAATGCATGAAGGGACCTAAGGTCAATCTAGGTAAAAAGTCTTAGTTGTTCAATCCGCAAAGAGTTTTTAACCTTTCAAAATTGCATCTCCGCTAAAAAATTCTTAGGTCCGCCAGTGCATGTATATATGAATTTATGTATAATGTATATATTTATATTGTAATGCCAAAAAAGAAAACTTAAGCAAAACATGAAAATATTTAAGTGGGGAGAAACTGAAACTAATTAATTAAACAAAAAATGAAACTAATTAAGTAAAAATAAAACAAATTTTTTTGTTTTTCATTCGTAATCTTCAATAAGAAGTGAGTTTAATCATGGCAAGTAGGTTCCCATTTCTTAATCACTTTAGATACAAAAAACCATCACTATATGATACCCTATAAAAGATATTCGTTTCTCGAAGGAATACCTTATATTTGTCAAGTACAAGGATTTCCTTTTATTTTAAACTCTCCTTTGAAAATACACCTGTATGAGATATTTAGAATAATATCCCTTCAAAATGAAATAGAATTAATAATTAGAAAATAAAATAAAATAAAGCCATAATGAAAGATTAAATTCAAAAAATTAAAGCAATTTATTTCACAATAGATTAAAACGTTGATATCATTAACATCTACTAAATTTCATCGCCAATAGGTTCGTGTTCCAAAACTTCATGTAAGTATATGTTCTCAGGGGACACATTTGTGCTCTTAATCATTGTAGTTTATGTAGGTCTTATAGTCATATAATACATTCAAAATGAAAAGTGTATACAAGTGTTAACCCCATGAATTTATATTATGTAGTAAGGTGATGGAAGTCTAGTGGATTCAGAAAAGAAATTAGACTCAACGGGGGATATGTTATCGGATAGCCAAAGAGTTATACATTTCACACAAGTTTTGTCCAATATGCTATTGTATGAACCCAATGTCATGAGGGAGTACTCATATGATGTTTCTAATTCGAGAAGGAGCTTGAGTATCTAAGAAGGTCTAATCTAATATTGCTTTGTGAGTGGTTTGTCCTCAATTTTATTTTCAATCTTTTAATATGGTTTTGTAAGTGTTTATGCATTTAATCATTTATTTGTTGTCATGGACCATAAGCATAAATGAGAGAGAGAGAGAGAGAGAGAGAGAGAGAGAGAGAGAGAGAGAGAGAGAGAGAGTTGAACTTTTTTATCTCATCTCATGTGCTTGTCTTTGAACCTCCCAATGTATTGAAACTGACACAATGTCAGTATCGCGAAAGAGAACCACTACCTCATCCTCTTTCATACATATATTAGACATTTATAAAAATATCCATTCAAGATGAAATATAATTAACAATTAGAAGAAAAAAAAAATAAAGACGTAATGAAACATTAAATTCAAAAAAAATTAAAGAGACTTACTTCATAATAGACTAAAACAATATTGATAACATATTATGATATGAAGCTTTTTTCCTTCTGCCCTGTTTTTTTAATTATTTTCATATGTGATGGGAAAGACGACGTTTTAGTCCCTGTCACTATCATCATTTTCAATAAAAATCAGTTTAATTAATTAATTTATTTATTTATTTATAGTCCACACGATCATGAAATTCCTTTGAATTCAAAAGCCTCTGCCTCATGAGAGGAGAGTCAACAGCAACCGGCAAACATATAACTGTCAGTAAAGCCCGAACAATCTGATAAAATTAAAGAGACTTACTTCACAATAGACTAAAACATTGATATCATTAATATCCACTGAATTTCATCGCAAATATGTTCGCGTTCCAAAACTTCATATAAGTATATGTCGTGGAGGGACACCTTTGTGCTCTTCACCATTGTAGCCTATGTAGATCTTATAGTGATATGATACATTAATAACAGAAATGCAAAGTGTAGATTAATGTCAACCCTTTGAATTTAGATTATGTTGTAGGGTAGTGGAAGTCCAGTGGATCAAAAAGAGAAATTAAACTCATTGGGAGATATCCGATCGAATAGTGAATGAGTGATACATTTCGCACGAGTTTTGTCTAATGTGGTCTTCCATGAATCCAATGGCATGAGGGAGTACTCATATGATGTTTCTAATTCAAGGAGGAGCTTGAGTATCTAAGAAGGTCCAAACTAATATTGTTTTGGGAATGGTTTGTCTTCAATTTTATTTTCAATATTTTAATATGGTTTTGTGAGTGTTTATGCATTTAATCATCGATTTGTTGTCATGGATCACAGAGCTAAATGAGAGAGAGACAATTTTGAATTATTTTACCTTATCTCATGTGTTTGTCTTTGAACCTCCCAGTGTACTGAAAGTGAAATAATGTCAATATCATGAAAGAGAACCATTACCTCATCCTTCCTCATAACTACATGAGATATTTATCATAATATCCCTTCAAGATGAAATATAATTAACAATTCGATTGAAAAAAATGAAGACGTAATGAAACAATAAATTCAAAACATTAAAGAGACTTACTCCACAATAGATTAAAACATTGATATCCTTAACATCCACTGAATTTCATCGCAAATAGGTTCGTATTCCAAAACTTCATGTAAGTATATGTTGTGGGGGGACACATTTGTGCTCTTCACCGTTGTAGTCTATGTAGGTCTTATAGTCATATGATACATTAATAACACAAATGTAAAGTGTAGACTAATGTCAACCCTTTGAATATAGATTATGTTGTAGGGTAGTGGAAGTCCAGTGGATCAAGAAAATAAATTAAACTCATTGGGAGATATCTAATCGAATAGCAAATGAGTTATACATTTCACACGACTTTTGTCTAATATGGTATTATATGAATCCAATGGCATGAGGAAGTACTCATATGATGTTTCTAATTCGAGAAGGAGTTAGAGTATCTAAGAAGGTCTAATCTAATATTGCTTTGGAAGTGGTTTGTCTTTAATTTTATTTTCAATCTTTTAATATGGTTTTGTGAGTGTTTATGCATTTAATCATCGATTTGTTGTCATGGATCATAGAGCATAAATGAGAGAGATACAATTTTGAACTTTTTTACCTCATCTCATGTGTTTGTCTTTGAACCTCCTATTGTACTGAAAATGAAATAATGTCAATATCATGAAAGAGAACCATTACCTAATCCTCCTTCAAAACTATATGATATATTTATAATAATATCCCTTCAAGATGAAATGTTATAACCCGATCTTAAATTAATATTTAATTAATAAAATATTCAAGTAAAAGACAAATTTACCATGAGAATATTTTAATGAGTTTAAAATTAACTTTTTGTTTGGGAAGAAATTTGAGGATTTGGGTGATACCATGATGTAGATCACGTCAAGATGGGTCCGTAGACACGTAGGGAACTCAAATCGGAGTTGTAACGAAGAAGTTACAATCTATGGAAGCTCAATGGCATAACCGTAAATGTTTGGAAGTTCATTTTTTTAAAAGTCAGAATTCTCTCTCCCCCCCTCCCGGGGCACGATCTTCCTTTCTCACGCGATTTGTGCCACCCTCACCAGTCGTTGACGACGGGACTGGTCCCAAATGAACCTGCCCGGCGTCCCCGTCCTACCCCACCCCATTCCCGCCACATCCAACCACCACTGTCGCTTGAATTTGCTCCAAAGTGGCTGAATTTTTCGTAAAACTTCCGACATTAGTCCTGAGGATTTCGGCCACCAATTCCTCCGATCTAGGTATGCTCCTTCATCCATTTTTCGTGTTCTAGCTGTTTTCATAGTTGCTTTGGATCGATTTGGAGCTGTAAATGTTCGATTAGAAAGCCTAGCTTTTTAATTTGAGATTTCATCAGTTCTATTGGGACTCATACTATGAATTAAACACCTGATTTTCAATTCACCCATGTTGAAGATTTGTAAACAATTAGTCTTTGCCTATGGTGACATATTTTGAGTATAATTTGGTCTCAACCTCTCCCAAACTTAAGTTATTTGCCATGTTTTGCTTTCGTAAAATCAGATATAGGTCCTTGTTTTTATATTTTCATGTATGCTTCTAGCTGTTTCATTTTTATTTACTTTTTAAATGATTATACTAAACACTTGAATCTCAATGTACATAGCTTGTTCTTTAGTAGGCTAGCTCCTTTTTGTTTTCGCATTTAACTTAAATGAGATCATTTATTTGCTAGTTTCTGCAATTGTAGAAGTGTATGTTTGTTAAGTCATGTTCTCAGAGAAGTTATTGGTTAATCTTGAGTCTTCAGGATTATGAGAAATTGATGGGCTTTCTCAGGGATTTGGTTAGCATGCCATGTTATCAATAGAGAGGGGACAAATTAGATGTATTTCTTAAATAAGATCTCTTAGATTTCTATTTTAATTAACTGGTATTGCAGCTTGTATTCATTTTACCTTGTTGCTGCCCTTTTAGTCTACAACATAATTTTTCGTTTTGAGCAATCTACTATATCATTGTCCTTGTGTTTTTATTAATTTTTTTAAACACTAAAAGGAATCATATTTTAAATTAAAGCTAGTCCTATACCAAAATACCTTCATAGCTCTGCCAAGGACTTCTGTATACTATTATTGTTTTTGTTATTAGTTCACTAAACACGTTGAATATGAGATGCTTCCTTTCTGAAAAACAGGTTTGTGGCCTTTATGTATTTTCATTGGGATGGTAATTTGATTTGAAGTTTATGAAATCAATTTCAACATATGTGACTTGTGTGGTAGTTATCTGATTGGAGCATGTTGTGGTGTAAAAAATAAGTAAACCATGTCTTTACTGTTGTGTGAATTATAAGATTATGTTACAGTATTTTATGGTATTCCTGAGTGTTATTTTGATACTCTAAAGTTATTTTGTTATTTATTATTATTATTATTATTATTATTATTATTATTATTATTATTAAAGTTTATGATTGAGTGATATTGGATTATTTAAATGTTTATGAGTTACTATGTAGTCGTTTTTACTTTCTAAGGATATTATATTATGTTTGATTGTGTGAAGTTGGGAACGGCTCATTAACCAGATTTTGGTGTGGATAAGAAGTTAATTAAATGTCTAATTATATACCTATATTTAATATATATCCAGCGGCTTGAAATCGATGAATCATGAATGCTAGTTCTCAATAGTATGTGGTAAAAATTTAAAGGTAGTTGAGAACTGATTTTTGAAAAGTTGATAAAAGATTTGGAAAAGGATTTGTGGAATAAGGGAAAGTTTACGATAAGTTTTGGAATATGGTTTTCAAACCCACCACAGGAGTACTCCCCCCAGTTGCCTTTGGAACAGTTTAGTCATTTATGATAATGCCCGACGAGTCTTACGGATATCCGAACTGTAAGGAGCGAGTAATGCAACTCAGGTTGACTAAGTATCCCCTGAGTCTTACGAGGGATGCGGCTCAGGTTGACTTTGTGTTTTCGAGGTCTGCGAGGATGTGTTGCTTATGTGATACATTGGAATTTATGGAATATCATGGAATTGACGGAATATTAGTGGAATTGACGGGTTATGAATGGGAATACACCTAGGTGGAGAGTATTTAAGTTTTGAGATATTTTAAACTAAAATTGATGATTTTATTTTAGTACTTACTAGTAAAGGTTTTAAATACATGTTTTTCGATTTATGAGACAAGGATTAAGAGTTTTCTAAGTTTTAAGGATTTTATATAATTCACAATTATTTTCTCAAGGGATGAATTTGTTTTTACAAGTGAAAGAGGAAAACATGTTTTATTTAAATTAATGATATTGACATTAAGGTTTCACGTGGTCAATGCTATTGTAATAATTTCCTCGTTATCCCTACTTATATGTAATAAGTTTATTATATATATATATATATATATTTACAAATTACATTGAAAATAACAATTGATGAAGATTTACAAGTGCAAATGTGAAAACGTGTGACTTGATCCCTTTGTAAAGGTACGTAGGCAACCCAGAGTTATTAGGTACAACCATAAGATCAAGTGTTGAAAATTTGTTCAGTAAAGTATCTTGGAACTTGATAACGTACTCATGTTGTTTTAAGAATTGAGATCAATTTCAGATGGCAGAATGATTTATTTGGTATAAAGAGGTCTGAAACTATTTAAAGTTATTTGTCTAATGCATGATGAACGATTGTGATTTAAATGTTCGTTTTACAAGGGAGACTCTGCCGATTTTTTGGTAGAAGTAGTCAAACCTTAAAAGAATTGTTGAGTCTTAGTTAGAAGGGCAATTTGGTCAAGTGTGCCAGGCACCTGCCAGATGTTTGACATGCACAAGGTTCATTGCAGATTCCAAAGTGGAATTTGGGCAGGGTCCTATCATGAAATATAATTAAAAATTAGAAGAAAAAAAAATAAAGACATATGAAACATTAAATTTAAAAAATTAAAGAGACTTACTTTACAATAGACTAAAACATTGATATCATTAACACCCACTAAATTTCATCGCAAATAGGTTCGCGTTCCAAAACTTCATATAAGTATATGCCGTGGGGGGATACATTTGTGCTCTTCACCGTTGTAGCCTATATGGGTCTTATAGTGATATGATACATTAATAACATAAATGCAAAGTGTAGACTAATATCAACCCTTTGAATTTAGATTATGTTGTAGGATAGTGGAAGCCCAGTAGATTAAAAAAAGAAATTAAACTCATCGGGAAATATCCAATCGGATAGCGAATGAGTTGTACATTTCGCACGAGTTTTGTCCAATATGGTCTTGTATGAACCCAATGGCATGAGGGAGTACTCATATGATATTTCTAATTCGAGAATGAGCTTCAGTATCTAAGAATGTCTAATCTAATATTGTTTTGGGGGTGGTTTGTCTTCAATTTTATTTTCAATCTTTTACTATGGTTTTGTGAGTGTTTATACATTTAATCTTTCACCACGTTTCAACTTACATCACTTACCCCACCATTCAACCGCTCACCTACATTTCCTTACCCTTCATATCACATTCCTTTTGGAATGGAATCGAGTAGTTCAAGGAAAGAATCTGAGACTCAATCTTCAAATGATTTTGCTTATGGACAACGTCAACAAATCTCGGATCCATATGGGTGGCATGTTAACAATTACATGCAAAACTATTTTGGGGATTCATTATTTGATGTTGATAATTTCGCTCACATTTCAACAATATTTTGTTAAAATATTGCTATAATATCGCTAAAATATGGATGTAATGGGAAAAAAATGAAAAAAAAAGGAAAAAAAAGAAGAAGGAAAAAAGGGCAAAAAAACACAAAGGGGATTCAAACTCCTCCCATTTCACTCCTCCAACACCTTAACCACCATATCACTTATGTTTTTGTGATAATATGCTAAAATATTTATATTTGTTTTATTTTGAACTCTTTTTGCAAGAATAAAATTTTCACATGAGAATAAATCTTTCACATTCTTTTTCAAGTTTCAACTTTTGAACTACTCATCATGTTTCAACTTACATCACTTACCCCACCATTCAACCACTCACCTACATTTCCCTACCATTCATATCCCATTCTTTTTGGGATGAAATCGAGTAGCTCATGGAATGAATCCGAGACTCAATCTTCAAATGATTTTGCTTCTGGACAACGTCAACTAATCTCGGATCCATATGAGTGACACATTAATAATTACATGCAAAACTATTTCAGGGATTTATCATTTGATGACTACTCTTCACAATACATTTACTCTACATATAGAGATGATGAAGACAGTGAAAAATTTGAACCTCATAGGAACTCTATGTGGTACTAAGTCACTTATGCATCTTACCATGAGCCGATAGGGGCCCACCCAGCATATCAAGAAAAAACCAGGCCTGCCCGACCATTTGTTGAGTGGGTTGTATAACTATATCTTTATATTTATGGAGAAAAAAAAGGAAGTATGAAGTTGTGAACGAAGAAATAAATAGATACATAAACATATAGACAAATATAAATAGGGGGCTAGGTAAAAAAAGAACTATATGTTTAGCCAACACTTATTTGATGATTTGTTTTTCTTCTTCTTTTTATATTTCATAAATAAATAAATAAAAGAGAAAGAATGTTTATCCTTGTTATTCAATTTTGTTAAACGGCCTTAAAATCCACATGTTTAGGTTGCATTAATATCTAGCTTTATGTTCTAACTTCGTTTTTTTAATATATTAGTGCCAAGGTGAAAAATCAATATGAATCCCTATGAGGATGCAATTTTCTGCAACTACTGTGATAAATTCTCCAGCTATGATCCTCAAGAAGAACTAGCTCACATGATTAAACGTCATAAGCACGCACTTGAGGTGCAGGGGCTGAAGGCACAAGATAATCGCAAGAGATGCAGATTATGTGTGCACAAGAATGAGTATGACCATGCAAAGGTCTTCACTGATCAAAGTACTATGGACAAACATATGGACAAGGTCCATCCAAGGTGGGAGGACTTGTACCCATAGTGCTAGAAAAAAAAAATGGCCACAAAGTATTTTTGAACAACGAGGAGTATGAGGCCCACAAATAGTGGTCATCATTAGGCCCACGAGACCATTGGCCAATAAGAGCCCACCCAGCAAATCAAGAAAAAGCCCTGCCTGACTCGACTATTTGTTGAGTGGGTTGTATAACTATATCTTTATATTTATGCAGCTACTGCTATGAGTTCTCCTATTAGTTGAAAATTAGTATGAATCCTTATGTGGACAAGATTTTCTACAGCTACTGCTATGAATTCTCCGGTAATGATCCTCAAGCACTACTAAAGCACATGATTGAAAATCACAAGCATGCACCTGAGGTGCAGGGGCAGAAGGCAGCAGACAATACCAAGAGATGCACCCTCTTTGTGTCCAACAATGGTTACCAGTATTCCAAGATCTTCACCAGCCAAAAAGCTTTGGACATCCATTTAGACAGCGTCCATCTAGAGTGGGAAGCTTCATATCCAAATTGCCAGAAGAAGAACTGCCACAGAGTATTTCTTAACCAAGCGGAATACGAATCCCACAAACCCATTTGTGGGAGAAAGTGATACGAAGTGCAGGAAGTAGTATCGTTTTTATATATTATTAATATTCTGGGCACTCTTTTTCCTTAGTTTTGTAACCACTGGGTTTTCTGAAAAGGTTTTAATGAGGCCATGCTGTAATTTTTGAATATTAATATATTATTAATTATATAAAAAGGAAGAGCAATTTGCACGATAAAGATGCAATCATTGAAGCCATGGCTCATCAAAACCATGGTCTAAAATATCGATAATATCGATGAAATATCGAGCATATTATCATTTTTTCGAATCACGGATATTTCGAAATGCATCTATGCACATATCGTTGAAATATCGATAATATCGGAAAATATCGATGTCAATAATTTCGTTCACACTTCAGCAATATTTTGTTAAAATATTGCTATAATATCGCTAAAATATTGAAAATATCAATGTAATGGGGAAAAAAAGGAGAAAAAAAAAAGGGAAGATAGGGAAGAAAAAAAATGGAGAAAAAAAGGGGAAAAAATGGGAAAAAAACAACAACAAAAAAAGATTCAAACCCCTCCCATTTCACTCCTCCAACACATTAACCACTATATCACTTATGTTTTTGTGATAATATGCTAAAATATTTATATTTATATTGTTTTGTTTTGATCTCTTTTTGCAAGAACAAAATTTTCACATGAGAATGAGTCTTTGACCTTTCCTTTTCAAGTTTCAACTTTTGAACTACTTACCACGTTTCAATTTACATCATTTACCCCACCATTCAACCATTCACCTACATTTCCCTACCCTTCATATTTCATTACTTTTGGGATGAAATCAAGTGGCTCATGGAAAGAATCCGAGACTAAATCTTCAAATGATTTTGCTTATAAACAACGTCAACCAATCTCGGATCCATATGGGTGGCATGTTAAGAATTACATGCAAAACTATTTTGGGGATTTATCATTTGATGACTACTCTTCACAATACACTTACTCTACACATAGAGATGATGAAGATAGTGAAAAATTTGAACTTCATAGGAACTCTATATGGTACCAAGTCACTCATGTATCTTACCATGAAATGTATAAAATGTAAAATATTGTAGTAAATCATTATATATAAATGATTATGATGTGTTTAATCTTC
Organism: Prunus mume; assembly: GCF_000346735.1. The sequence continues at coordinate 3,895,991 of NC_024130.1, forward strand.
TTTCATTAATTACTACATATTTTCTTCACATACACTCACAGTGTTTGTCAGCTCACTATATAATTAACTTAAATCAGTTAAATCCATCATGCAGTGCATTTCCTTCCAATTTTTTGCGATAAACTAATAAATAATTGACTAAATAAACATCCTCCAAAGTTTCAATAAAAATTTCCAAGTTTTTCTTACAATTTTCGTGGTTTTTATTCAATTTTTATCGATATCGATAATATCCCGATATTTCCATCGAAATTTCCATATTTTTGGACTACCAATATTTCTGATATGATCGATATTTTAGATATTTAGAGAGAGAGAGAGAGAGAGAGAGAGAGCATTGATTAATGCACCTTGACTTAATTAATCCATAGTACAATAAGACCATAGTATGAAATATCAATAATATTGAGGAATATTGAGGCAGTTTATCTTACATCTTGTGTTGTTGTCCAGGAAGCAACGGTTTTGTTTCTCCATCCTTACATTGTGCCATTTTGAATACAGTGGGAAGTTCAAATACAAGTACAGTTATGTGATGAGATAAAGAAGTTGAGAATCGTCCATTCTCATCTTTAAGCATTATGATGCATATCAATAAAGCGATGATTAGATGCATAAACACTCACAAAACCATATTAAAAGATTGAAAGGGAATTTGTGTTATGAATGTATTATTTATAATCAAAGGTAGACACTAATATGCACTTTTGATTTGTATTATGAATGTACAACATGACTATAAAACCTATATAAGCTACAATGACGAAGAGGGCAGATGTTTCTCCTACAACATATGCTTCCATGAAGCTTTAGAAAGTGAACCTATTTGCTATGAAATTGAGTGAATATTATTCTACTTGTTAATTATATTTCATTTTAAAAAGATATTATTCTAAATATCTCATAAAGATATGAAAGAGGATTTTCAAAGAGTAGTTTGAAATAAAATGAAACCCTAGTACTTAACAAATACAATGTATTTCTTTAAGAGACGAATATCTTGTATATTACCTCATACAATCATGGTATCTTGTGCCTAATGTATAAGATTAAGAAATAGGATCCTATTTGTCGTGATGCAACTCACGTCTTATTGAAAATTACAAATTAAAACACTTATGTTAATCATCAAGAGATAAAATATGTACAACTAAACCAAAAGAAAAGCTCAACAACTAAAGAATTAAAACAAATACTAGAAGGGAGAAAACCAAATTGGGGTGGTTGTTGTTGCCACTTGGTAGGCTAGCCGATGGGTGGCCAATATGGGTGTGGTAGGTAGTGGTTTGGTGTTAGACAATTTAGGTATAATTTGTGGGAAATAAACTTTGAAAATGATTATAGGGATTATCGGCCGCAACTGAAAGTTGCCCAGGCATTTTGAATTTTTACCTTGGTCATCTCAATACAAGATGTATTGGGTCCTCATTTTAGTTTGAATTTGATTACATATTGTCCTAAAGTGTGAATACACTTTATCATGTAGAAAAGACATCCATGTAAACCTTGTAGTGACTTGGTATGCCCTATGCTTATATATGAGTACCCATCACCAAGGACAGAGCTAGAATTTTAAGTTTTCTTCGAGGGAGTTGGTGGTGAATAAAGAACAAGCTTTAGTTGGATTATTTTTTTACATAAGTTAAACACATTTCACATACCATATACATGTTTGGAAGGACACTAATGTAAATATGTGAGTGTTCCTGATATATTTATATGTAATGACATTATTATGCATGTAAATTTTTATTTTTTCTAAATCATATTTCTACCCACATTTGAAGAAATTTATTACAATTTAACTTTTTGTTTGTATTCATCGTTATCAATTTGGGACCTTTGTTTGCTATTATGTGTAGTCGGATTGTAGGGGACCGAAATTTCTTGAGACTTGCCACATGTTTTGCATTTCCCTCAAGGATTATTTGGTATTAGGGGTGGGTTTAGTTTGATAACCGAATCGAAACACCCAAACAAATTACTGACCAATAAGGGGCAATATGGGATAAATCAAAACCGAAAGAGACAAAAGATCATCATTGAACCCATCGAACCACAACCACCATCAAACCCATTACATATCAACTATAACCACAACATCCTCAGTATCAAACCTTCACAACAACCTCTGTATCAAACCACCACCAAGAAATTGAAACCCAAAAACTCTAAATTCAATTCCTAATTCAAACCTCAAAAATCAATACACTAAATTCTGAAATTTAAAACCTAATTGAGACCCTAAACCTTAAACAACAACACGAACCTAGAAACCCAAAAAACCAGACTTCCATGGTTTAAGCATGCATAGGTTTCTATGATACATTTTGGTCAAGATAAAGGGATTAGGAGAGAGAGAGAGAGAGAGAGAGAGAGAGAGAGAGAGAAGAAAAAGAAGAAAAGAAGAAGAGAGAGAGAGAAGGAAAGAAGAAGAAAATAAAAAATAAAAAAAGTTGAGTTTTAAAAGAATATAAACTTTTGTTTAAATGGGTCTGAGAGTTTTAAAAGCCCTTTAGTATTTTAAAAGCTCTTTTTATTCAATAAAAAATAGAGAGCCAATCCAAGAGCTAATCTCACCTCTAACACAACAATTATGAAGAAGGATGAAATATTGATCAATTCTGTTTTACCGACGGTTTTAGTATTGGGATATCAAATCCAGTACCCAAATGCATTCATTTGATTGGTATTGAGTTAATTTTTGTGGATCCATTTTCATGTTGGTATCGTGTCAGTTTTTTGGTAATTTTTTTTTAGCCCTAGGTTTGATAACGATTGTAATTCAAGTGATGACGGTAATACTCATATAGGCTTATGGGTGGACGTATGTTAGGCTAGTTGGTTAGTGCAGTGAGTCCATTCCCTTAACCCTAAGTTCAAATCTCCCTTCCTTGTTAGAGTAATTAGGGCTTGTTTGGAATTGCTTCTATAGAAAACACTTCTTCTTGTAAGCCCTTGTAAAAAAACAGTTTTATTTTGAAAAGGTTGGAATTTCTCCAGAAAGTGCTTGTATGACTAAGAAGTACTTCTAAATTTGTTTGCCAAACGCTGTCAGAAAATACATTTAGCCATTCCATAAGAACATCTTAAAAAACCCTTAGAGTAATTTAGACTATTGCATGTATTAATATCACGCTTAATTGCATATATGAGCTTAGTCAAATTAGCTATAGTGGATGTGCTTTCAACTCTACACCAGAGTTTGAATCCCCGTTCCCATTGCAGGCCAGATCCATAGAGTGTGTGGGCTGGGCCATAGCACTGGGCCCCAAAAAAATGGGGCCTCCTACACACTTCCAATCTAATAAGTATACTAGCAAAAAAAACCTTTTATGTGTGAAACTAATGCTTTTTGGGCTTTATTTTGAACTTTTTTTTGGCATTTTTCTTTATCTTTCATATAATGGATCTTTTTTACTTAAACTAACATACTTACCACCTAATTTTAAAACTTTTTATTATAATTTTTGTTCAAAATGAGGTAAGAGTGTTAAACAAAAAAGACCTCATTTTTCATTTTTTTTTCCCACGCCCTCCAAAATCAATGGACCAGCTCTGTTGCATTGTTTAGATTAGATTAAAGTAGAATATCGCTTATATAAAAAAAATTTCGCTTAATTTTAGTGATACGGACTTCACAATTATTTATGTGGTTTTCGTCCACATTAATTTTGCATTGGGTTATGATTTTATTGCCTTTTTGGTCAAAATTAGGATGAGTTTTCAATTTTATGAATTTTAAATAAAAAACCAAAGTTTTCGCATTGATCATTTGTGAGCACACATATTAACCTTGAGGATCACGAATGACAAAAAAAAAAGGACACAATTTGATAGTTTCATGAACCTCAGTGACGTTTTTTGATATAAAGCTTTTTATGAATTTCAAATTTAAATTATTTTAAATAAAAATATATATATATATGTCACATCATCAAACTAACAAAGTTTTTGACGGAACTTGACGGTAGGGACCGTTTGTGAGCACACATACTAACCTTAAGGACCACAAATGACAAAAAAAAATAAAAAATAGTAAGGACGCAATTTGATAATTTCATAAACCTTAGAGCATCCGCAATTGTAGTTCAACAGTTCAATTTATTGAACTTTTTTGGTAGCTATTGAACTAAACTGTAGTTTCACTTGTAGTGGTGCAGTTCAATATCTTACAAATTAAAAACTATATCTTTTTACATATCTTTTTAAATGATTGAATAAAATAAAATGAATAAAGTTAATTACGATAAGAATTATACAATTGTAATAGTTTCAAAGAGATCTTTAAAAACAAACCAATTTTGAATATAACAAAATTTTTCTTGCTCCCTAGTAAAATAAGTTCCCTTTTTTTGGTTGCTCATTTTTTATCGAAAAATAAAACTTCAACATAAACGTTTTTTTTTTTTTTGTGGATGTTGGAAGTTGTGGTAGAGTTGTTTTCTACATATGTATTTCAAGGTAAATAACTTGCCATTTGAAAAGGGAACTAGCCAATTGTGTTTTTGAAAAAAGAAATAAATTAGCAATGGCTAGTATATATAATTAGCTATCCTTTTTCTAAAAAGTGAAACAAATCAATAATGGCCAGTATATATTCACTAGATGTTTGTTTTTTTAGAACAGTGAAAGCTAGTTTACACTAATTCAATATAATAGAAAAATTAAAAAACGAAAAGTAATGTTGTCTATGCGTCAATAGGAAAGAGACTGTAGAGTTATTACGGTAGGTCAACTTATTGAAATAAAATTGAAATGACTCTCACCATCGCTATGTTTGTGGTATAAAGCCTTCCACTTTAATACGAAGCATTCCGTTTGAGCCCTAGTCCAACGACGTCAGACTTGAGAGAGAGTGGCGCTATGAATTCTGAGACGTTTTAACTTTCCCTCCTCCCCCTCTCCCACGAAATCCCCAAACGACATTTCCACAATGCGCTAAACTCTCCATTTTGCCCCCCATCTATTGACCAACCAAAACCAGCATTCCACGCAGAACAAATTGGTCAACGAGTCCAGTCCAGTCATTTCAAATCCCCAAACCCCACACCACTGAGCTGTACGGGTCCAAAAGTTAAAACCCAAATAACCTTTATAATTTATTTTTATTTTCTTTTGAAAAGCCAAATAATCCTTTGTTTTATTTAGGGACTTTGATTTCATAGTGGAGAAAAAGAAAAAGAAAAGCCAGAAATTCCAAAATTCCCTTCTTCATGCAAAACTCATTTCACTCACTCAATCTCACTCTCTGGATCATCAGAGTCTGTAAAGAGGAGTGAAAGTGACAGCAGAAGACCACACGGCGTCGTTTTTGTAATTTGTCACTGTAAGCTGTAGGCCAAATTTCTGTGTCATTTCAAAAACTGAAATTTGCTTTCAAAAGCCTTTTGCAGAGCAGAGCTCTCACTCCGTTGAAAAACCCCAATTTTTTTTTTGGTGCTTCAGGGCTTAAATTTAGGGTTTTGGGGTCAAGCCCGCAGTGCCAGAGTACGGAAGAAGCGAAACGTTGTGGTAATTTTTGCTCTAACTTGTTTGCATTTTGTTATTCGGTGTTTGGTTGCTGAGAAAGTAAGCGAGTTTTAGAAGAAAATACGACCGTAGAAATGGGGCTTTTGCTTCTTTGGGAAATTGAAGGGGGAGAAAATGTTGTACATTGGGTTTATTTTCACTCAGTTTTTCTGTAACCAAAGGGACCATGAAGTCTCTCTCTTGCTTTCTCCGTCCCTGACCGTGACGCTAAACACGTTTGCTTTGCGTTTTGTTTTTTTGGTTCCATTTAGGGGGGTCTTTTTGCTTACAAGTAGCTGTTGAAGCACAAACACACCCGAAGACTTGGGGTAATTTTGCTCTTTCCTTTTGCTGCAGGTTTCTTTTGTGTTTGGTGTCTGAGAAAGTTGGTGAACATTTTAGACCTCGTTTCTCTTTTGTTGCTGCGTTGTGCTGGGTTTTGTACTCTTTCCATTCTCTCAGAAACATGCTACATTGGTTCAGATTTTTTATTGCGTTTGTTTTTAACATATTTTATTATTTATTTTTCGTTTTTGAGGTTGCTACCTCCCACAGACTAACTTTTTTCTTGAAATAAATTTTTAGCTTAATAATGATGTTGTGGTATATTTGCATGTTGGTTTTGCTGTAATAGTTACAGTCCTCTCTACATTTATCTCCTTTTCCCCTTTTTCTTTTTTCTTTTCCACTGCAGTATCTTAAGGTTTCTTTAAAGGAAATGGAGGAAGCCTCTTCCTCAACTATTTTAGAGGGGGAGATAACTGGAATCAAATTTGGTTTGGCAACTCATCAAGAAATCGTAAGTAGAAATTTGACATTCAATTCATTAGTTATTCAGTTGATATCATCTACTGTTTGAGAGGTGTTAACTGCATTGGTTTGTTTCAAAGAAAATAAAATTGCATTCATTTGATAGGAGTTGGAAGTTTCTGTTTCATTTTTTGGAGCGATTGGCATCTAGAGTCCATATTAAACATCTATAATCTGAGCTGATTTAGTGCCTGTAATTAGCGGATTATACCCAAAAAAAAGAAAAAAAGAATTATTGCTTTCCATTTATCAAATTATATTTCTTCACAACTAGTGCCTGATTATTGACTATGGGGAAGTAAATTAGAAAACCAACAGAGTGTTTGTAATGATTTTAATTTTGCAGCTCTTAATCTTTAATTACTCCGAAACCCAACAATGTTGGACTAATTTCGTTTTATATTTGGATGTTTACTTTTTTGCCAGTGTACAGCATCTATCAGCAATTGCGCTATCAGCCATGCAAGTCAGCTTTCCAACCCATTCCTTGGCCTGCCCCTTGAGTTTGGAAAGTGTGAATCTTGTGGCACTTCTGAAGCTGGGAAGTGTGAAGGTGCCATAAGTGTCTTTTCTTAGCCTTGTCATTTAGAGTTAAATTATATAATGTTGTGAAACAAAGTTAGATGTAAGAAATAGGTTATAATCCAAAGCATACAATTGGAAAAATAATGAAGCATATGTTTTATCCCTTTTCAGGTCATTTCGGGTATATTGAGTTACCAATACCAATATTTCATCCTAATCATGTGAGCGAATTGAAGCGGATGCTTAGCTTATTGTGCTTGAAATGCTTGAAAATGAAAAAGAACAAGGTACCACTAGATTGAGTTCTTCATCATTAATGATTGTTTCTATGGTCATTATTTTGCACACAAAGCAGAGACTTTTATTTCATTTATTTGGACTTTTCTTGTCGGTTAACTGAAGAACAGCAGATGGTGGTTGTTTTTGTTCTAATTTTCAGCTGAGGAACAAAAAGGTTTACATGAAGAAGCAGTTGAATTTTGAAGCTATTTTTACTGTGTCATCCATCTTTCATATATATCACTTTTTCTATTTATAATCATTTTGTATTAAGTGCCCCTCTTTGCACCTGTATTTGTAATCTATGCAGTAGTCTCAATTTTTGTTTTTGACTTTCGAAAGTTGCTAAAATATCCCAAAATTTTGCAAAGAAAGTCTTTGAAGTTTGAACTTAGTACCACACGATCAACGTTTGTATTCAGTGAAATTGTTTTCTTGTTTGCCAACCACTAGTCTCACAATTTTTATTGTTTTTGTGAACATCTTATTGATGCAAAGAGTCTTAGTCGACTATTGCTTGATCTTCAGTTTTTTTAAATTCTGTAAACCAGTTGTTGCACGCTTTCTATTTGACTAGCTACTTTTTCTTATCATGAAGATTTGTGTTCTTATATTCTGTATCCTTTGGTGTTTCTGGGTTGATACCATTCAGTTTCCAACCAAGAATGCTGGTTTAGCAGAGAGAATGCTATCTTCATGTTGTGAGGTGAGTATAAGCTGACCAAACCCCTTTTCTTTTCCTAGATGTGAAGTATGATAGCTGTATCTAGTAATTTTTGAATCTAATCTCTTTGGCTTACTCACTCACGCGCACACATGCACGTTCACACCCACATGCACACACTAATTTAAGTCATGTAAAACAGAACATCATTTGTGTTATCTCATATGCTTCATCTGCTGGGATGCCCGTGCACTTATTAGAGATTGGTCCTTTAGAGGTTTTATTCCTTCATTTGGTATACCATGTTTAAAAAATTAAAAGTAATATAACTGGATAAAGTTGTTTTCGACTGGCAAGAAATCTTTTATTGTTTGTGTTTTTCTTAGTCTTTTTTATTTAATTTTTTGTAATGCATCCAAGTGGAATTTATGCCCTTATTTATTTGGGTTGCATGTATGTAAGATGGTATTACTTTCTATAAGCTGGACAAGTATTTTTTTTTTTTTTTATCAGCTTGGTATTTTCATAAATGTTATTTGTACTATATCAGTTTTTCCATGGATGAATTTTGGAGATGATGTAACGTAGGTTAACATTTAGTTTGTGGATTCTCTTGCGACTAACTCAGAAATATTCTAATCTAAATAAAGTATTTTGTTAGCTAAAACTGGGGTTTTCTCTTGAAGTTTAGATTACTTATTTATATAGAAATTTGAAGATTATGCAATATGTTCTCTCTGCATTTTCCATACACAAGTTTTATGGCCTGTTACTTTTTTCTGTAGGATGCTTCACAAGTGTCTATTGGAGAGATTAAACCAACAGATGGTTCTTGTTCCTTGCAATTGAAGCGGCCTTCTAAATCAAGAACACCACCTGGTTTCTGGAATTTCCTTGAACGATATGGTTTTCGTTATGGTGATGGCCACATACGAACTTTGCTTCCTTGTGAGGTGTGGTTCTTACTTCCTGCCTATGTTTCTCCTTGCTCATATCACATTTTTGGAAGTTTGATTGATTTTTATTGTCCAGTTATGTGGGTTGAAGAATTTGTTTGCTCACAGTTCACTTTGATTTCTATGATGTTTTAGCTAGTGACAAAGTTTGATGTTTTTTATCACGTACGTATTTCCAATTTGACACACTAGGGCACATGCAAATGTCCTCACTAATCACAGAAATGCAACAAAGTGATTGCCTTAGCCTTGGGTTCCTGTTTGAATTACTTTATTGAATGCATTGATGAGGGGGTGCTATTGAGCTCCCTTTGGTGTCAAGCCGCATAGTCTATTTTATCTCAACAATTAGTTTGATGGCTAAGTTAGTCGAAGTCCTTTTTTCAAATAATTCATTTATACTTTTGTGCTGTTTTAATTTGTGCAACATCTTTATTTCTAGTATGAGGCACTTGCCCTCATGCATACGTCCTCACTAATCACGGTAATCTGGCAAAGTGAGTACCTTACTCTTAAATACTTTATTGATTAGATTGATCAGGAGGTGCCGTTACTTTTGTCGGCTCCATGTGGTTTCAACTTAATTTATTCATTAAATTAATTGGCCAGATGTATATAAATTGATTCTGACCAAATGGTTTAAATTACAAATCATGCATAATGCAATCATACTGTGACACTTTCCTGTTTCTGCTGATTGTAACCGTTTTCTTTAATGCTTTTTATGGCACATAGTATTCTCTCCTGATACATGTTATTATTTTGGTAATGACTACCAGGTGATGGAAATGCTGAAAAGAATCCCTCAAGAGACCAGGAAGAAACTTGCTGCTAAAGGCTATTTTCCTCAAGATGGATACATCTTGTCTCAAATACCTGTCCCTCCAAACTGTTTGTCTGTGCCTGAAATTTCTGATGGTGTTAGTGTTATGTCTGCGGTAAGTTTATTGGCATGATAATGGACCTTAATCAGTTCTGGTTGGATTGGTTATAACTAGTCTTCCTTGCCATTTTCCAGGATCCTTCAATATCAATGCTAAAAAAAGTTCTAAAGCAAGTTGAAATCATAAGAAGTTCAAGGTCTGGCATACCGAATTTTGAATCTCAGATTGTTGAAGCGAATGAATTGCAAGCAATAATTGATCAGTATCTTCAAGTTAGGGGTACTGGAAAGCCATCACGCGATATTGATGCAAGATTTGGTGTAAACAAGGAGCTTAATGCCTCTTCAACAAAAGCATGGCTTGAAAAGATGAGGACATTGTTCATTAGAAAGGGTTCAGGCTTCTCTTCCCGCTCAGTGATTACTGGGGATGCATTTAGAAGGGTGAATGAAGTTGGCATCCCATATGAAATTGCTCAAAGAATCACATTTGAGGAGAAGGTTAATGATCATAACATTAGGTATCTACAAGAGCTGGTAGATAGCAAGTTGTGCCTAACCTATAAGGATGGTTCATCGACGTACTCACTCAGGGAAGGTTCAAAGGGGCACACATTTCTGAGGCCTGGTCAAGTGGTTCATCGTAGAATAATGGACGGGGATCTTGTTTTTGTAAATAGGCCCCCAACCACCCATAAACATTCTCTGCAAGCACTCCAAGTGTATGTGCACGATGACCATGTGGTGAAAATCAACCCTCTCATTTGTGGGCCACTTAGTGCCGACTTTGATGGTGATTGCATCCACCTGTTCTATCCCCAGTCGCTTGCTGCAAAGGCAGAAGTCTTGGAGCTTTTTTCAGTGGAGAAGCAGCTGCTTAGCTCTCATAGTGGAAAGCCAAATTTGCAATTGGCCACTGATGCACTATTGTCATTAAAGATGATGTTCAAGAAATATTTTTTGGACAAAGCAGCAGCACAGCAACTGGCCATGTTTGCATCATCTTCATTGCCACGACCGGCTTTACTGAAAGCAAATTCTGCTCATTCATATTGGACTGCTTTTCAGATATTACAGACTGCATTGCCAGCTCACTTTGACTGCAATGGCGACAACTACTTGGTCAACAAAAGTGAGATACTGAATATTGATTTTAGCACAAGTTCTGTAGCAGCTGTGATGAATGACATTGCTACCTCTGTTTTCTTTGAGAAAGGTGGTGAAGCTGTTCTGAAATTCTTTGATTCTCTACAGCCCTTGCTGATGGAGAATTTATTTTCAGAAGGGTTTAGTGTTGGTTTGGAAGATTTTTCCATGTCCAGGGCATCCATACAAGACATTCAGAAGAATATTCAGGATAGTTCTGATTTGTTGTATCATTTGAGGTCAACATACAATGAGTTTGTAGAGTTTCAATTGCAGAATCGCATCAGAAGTGTGAAAGTACCAGTTTCACATTTTATCTTGGAGTCATCTGCATTGGGTGATTTAATTGACTCCAAGAGTGATTCAGCCATTAACAAAATTGTTCAACAAATTGGGTTTCTAGGCCTGCAACTTTCTGATAAAGGAAGATTCTACTCTAAGACATTGGTTGAGGATGTGGCCTCTCTGTGTCATAGTAAATATCCATCTGACATTGATTATCCCTCTGCCGAATATGGACTAGTTCAAAGCTGTTTTTTTCATGGGTTAGATCCATATGAGGCGATAGTTCACTCCATTGCTACACGAGAGGTGATTGTTCGGTCCTCAAGAGGATTGTCTGAACCTGGGACTCTATTTAAAAATTTAATGGCCATTCTTCGCGATGTTGTTATTTGCTATGATGGCACCGTCAGAAATGTCTGTAGCAACTCAATAATCCAATTTGAGTATGGAGTCAATACTGGATCTAGGCACCAGCATTTATTCCCTGCTGGTGAACCTGTTGGGGTGTTAGCTGCAACTGCAATGTCAAATCCTGCGTATAAGGCAGTTCTGGATTCTACCCCAAGCAGCAACTCTTCATGGGAGCTGATGAAGGTAGTTTTGGCTATTGATTATGACTGTTTCTTTCTTTTCAAAGCTTGAATTTTATCTGTTATGTTTTCTTTCGCAGTGCATACATAAAGGCTCAACTTAAATTTGCATTTTCTTTTCTTCAGGAAATTCTGCTTTGCAAAGTCAATTTTAAGAATGAGCTCATTGATCGCCGTGTAATTTTGTACTTGAATAACTGTGGTTGTGGAAGAAAGTACTGCCGAGAACGTGCAGCATGTTTGGTTAAGAATCAGTTGAAGAAAGTCAGTCTTAAAGATACTGCAGTCGAATTTATGATTGAGTATGCTCTGCCTCCTTATATTTTTTTGGCAATATTTTCATGTAGTTTTATTTAAGTATGTATGTAGGAATGTCATGTATTGTCCACTCCTTTAGTCCATGTTGATTCATCATATTCTGGAAAGTGAATAAGTAAATAGAATTCATTTATTTCTTTAAATGCCTTCTGCGAGTTGCTACCTAGAATAAGTGTTGCCTTTGCTGAAATATTTTTAAATACTGTGTAGCTCCTTGATGCATAATTTGGGGTAACTATGCAACCTTCCGGTTTAATATTAGTTAGATATCCGATGGGTGATCAGGTCAAAGAGGGTCAACAGCTCCAGAACAAAATTGGTGAAGCTTTACCACCTACGTAGCATTTTGTTTTTATCAAACTTCTTGATTTAGCTAAATCATTGAGAGAGAGAGAGAGAGAGAGAGAGAGAGAGAGAGAGAGAGAGAGGGAGAATTTGGCATATTATGTGGTCTCCATGTCATTGACAAAAGAAATTGGATTTGGCATGTATTATATATATTGCTTTCTTTTTTTGGTGGTATAAAACTAATGTGTGACAGTGTGTTTGGTGTAATATTTGTGTATTCTTACATCGCAGATATAACAATCAGCTTTCTGGTTTGGGAAGTCTGGTAAATGATGCAGGCCTTGTTGGTCATATTCATCTCAATGAGGTTGGCACTGTTTTCAAATTGTTCTAACATTTTCTTTATATCTTCAGTTATGAAGTTGCAATTACTTCCTTGTGTGGGTTAACCAGAGCTCCATTTAACAGGATATGTTACGAGAGTTAAACGTTGGTGTTCACGATATTCTTCAAAAATGCCAAGAAACTATTAATTCATTTCGGAGGAAGAAAGTTGGAAAGAAGAAGTTCAACATTGGTTATCATTTTAAAAATACAGTTTTGTTTGCCAGGTTGATTTTTCCCGTCTGATAATTGTTTCATAATTATGTTCACCACATGGACTTAATCTTTTATGCTTTCCTATTTGTGAAACCAAATTTTGATATGTGATATGACAATGACGTGAGAAAAAGCTTCAAGTCGTTTTAGTTAATATGATATTTTTGTTTTTAGGAAAGTTCAGGAACATTGTGAGTTGCACCTTTTTTGTATATTTTATTTTATAATTTCTTAGAGGTTGGTTTTTTCTTTGAATTGATAATTGCAGTTTTAGTTAAAGGAGGGGAGGTGGAAACACAATAACGTGATATCTTGGCCAAAAAAACAGTAACTTGATAAGAGAAACACCGCCAGTACAAAGTCCACCATAGTAATGTAGATCATCCCTGTTGTTACCATACCATGTAAATGCTTTCTTATTCGATTTGGAACTCTGCATGCCTTCTGGATTTAAGAGCCCTAGAGATCATGAAAATTTCCATCTCAAAAGAATTCATAAATCAAAATTAAGTTGTTTACATGGCATAATCATATACAATGTTTACTTTGTTGACATCCATTTCCCTTTTTGTGTTTGAAAGTTTACCTGTGGCTCCACATTAGAACTGTAAGGATAGCCTACTCAACAATTTAAGCTTCCTTGTTTGCAGTGAACATTGCTCCTTTCATCATTCCTCTGCAGAAAAAAGATCCGACTCCCCATGCTTGATGTTCTTCCTTCAAGCAACTGATGATTTGGAGACCACTACCACTTTGCAATACTATGCGGACTTGATTTGCCCTGTTCTTTTAGAAACAATAATAAAAGGTAGCTTTAGAGTTATATGTAAAGAGTGCAAAACTAATTTATTATTTGAGTTCCCTTTGTTTCCAATGGCTGTTGCTCTTTTCATTTGTTTTGCAACTCACATATATAACAGAAATGTTCCTAGCTATTATATGCAATTTGTATGTTCTGATTATGTCTGTTTGTTCAGTCTCTCTCTCTCTCTCTCTCTCTCTCTCTCCCCACTTCTGTGTTGTATCCCCTTTTTATTAGAGTTGCTGTCGAAGGTTTATCTTTAGTTTTTTCTCAGAAGTGGGCTCCTTATTTACCATCTTTCTACTCTTTTCTTTTTAAAGAAAAATTTAGTTTCTTATTAAAAAAATAAAAAGTATTGGAAAGTCTAAGTACTGATTATTTGTCTCTTCATAATTCAAGTCAAGTGACTAAAAGAATTGAGAAGCTCATGAGGGACTTTTTGAGGGAGGGCCAAGAAGGGGAAAAAGGAGCATTTAGTTAAGTGAGACTTAGTGTTGAGATATAGGGGAAAATGGGTACTGGGCTTGTAAATTTGGTTAAGAGGAATGTGGCTTTGTGGAAAAATAGTTGCGGATATTTCCTTTGGAGAGGGAATCCTTGTGGCATGCTGACTTGTCCTCATGCTAATAGCTGGGACTCCAAAGTGGTGTGTAGTCGTGCACGTACAAGTCCTTGGCATTTCACAGTGAATTGGTGGGTGGGGGAATCTCCTTTTTGTTTTTTATGGGCGCATCTTTATTGACTGCCATCCAATCTCTAGTTTGTCAGTTGTTGTATGGGTTGGAATTTAAATTAGGAGAGACTTAATGAAGCTGAAATAGGGGACTTTTCCTCTCTTTATTTATTTGATTGAAAATCCTTCATTGTGTCCAGACCAGGGTGATAGAAGGGCTTGGAAATTTAAATATTCTAAATCCTTTTTATTTTTCTTGCAACTCCTGTCTTTACCTTTTTTCAACCGATCCCAATTGATTTGAAAGACTAAGGGCCCTAGTAAATCCTTGTTTGGTTAGGTGCTCATGGGATGGTCGTTACTTGTGACAATATCCAACGTAAGAGGCCAAATATGTGCCTATCAGCCGATTGGTGTTAAATGTGCATGAATGCAGAACATATTGACCATCTATTTCTAGGTTGAGTTGGGCATTTCGAGCCTCATGTATAGTCATTAGTTGAAAATGTGGCTTTAGGGAAAGGCAGGAAGGCTAAATCTTAGGGGCGGAGGAGTGGTCTTAATGGATAGGGTGGTGTTTTGGACAATTTGGACATCAGTAGTTGCTGAGTTTAGAGATATTCATTTCATTGTCCTTAATTTAGTTCGGGTTGCTGCAGTTTTCTGATCTTTAGAGTTTTGGCGCTGTTGATCGGAGCATTTTCTTTTATATTTTGTGTTATTGTTGCTTTGTCTAAATGGTGTACCTCTTGTTTAATCCTGGACACTATTTTGTAACTTTTCTTTTAGTAATGTCTTCATTTTTATAAAAGCTTTTTAATTTGGTTCTCAAATGAATCATGTCTTTCTAATGGACAGGTGACCCTCGTATTGGCTCAGCCAATATAATTTGGATTGATCCAGATACAACAACTTGGATTAGAAGCCCAAACAAATCTCAGAAGGGTGAATGGGCCTTGGATGTTGTTCTGGAGAAATCGGTCATCAAGCAAAGTGGTGATGCATGGAGAACAGTGCTCGATTCTTGCCTTCCAGTGCTTCACCTAATTGACACCAGACGTTCCATCCCGTATGCCATCAAACAAATTCAAGAATTGTTGGGGGTGTCTTGTGCTTTTGATCAAGCAGTTCAGGTACTGTCATTCACAGTTTAGTTGTTTCTAGAAGGGGTGGTGATAGGGTTGTGGGATATCATGATTTGGTGGTGTCATATGGCAACATAACCTAAAAAATATAGTTTTTTGAGCTGTATGACTTGATTCAAATTTTATATTAGTTGTTGTACGTTTGGGTAGAGACAGAGTAAACTGTAATTTAAGACTAGGAATTTATTTATTTCAAAGCCATATCCATTACTCGATCCATCTTCTGTCAAATGAAAATGCACTCCATCCATGTGTTAGAAGGCCTAAGAAAGAAGAAACAAATTTTCTGATTATAGAAGGATTCATACCATACCAATCAAGAATTAAACAGAAAAAAGTCTGAAATTTTCCTCATGCAAACGTTGAACGGTCCGTTTTGTCAAAATCTGGTGTTTCTGATGTTTAGTTTAATATGTTCCAACTTAGTCTATCCAATTTTCCAATTTTCAAATGAATCAACCTTTTTATCGTTCTTGTTACCAAGTAGGGTAAATTCACGTAATAGTGACATTTTTGTGTTGGGATGATATTCTGTTGCTGCATTGCTTAGAAAATTATCAGTCTTAGTTTCCAGTGGCTTCTATTATATCTTTGTAATACGCTTCTCTCCTGTTGGAGTGTTTGACTTTCTGGACATCTCATTCTTCATACAATTTAATTCTTCACTACCCTTTCTTTCTAGTGGGAGTACTTTAGTGCATCAGTTGTGTGTAAAATTGTATGTTTCGTATGCTTATTAGAGGGATTCAAATGACTGATCTTCATTAGCTGTGGACCTCCTTTTAAAATTTCAATCTTTGCGTAATTGTGTGGCTGTATTTCTGGTTCCCTCTGGCATGCTACCGTACATCTTATGAAATTTAACTTTTCTAGTTGTCAATGAAAATTGGAACATATAGACTAAATTTCTGGGTGATATGAGATACTTATTCTACTTTTCAATTAAGAATACATTTTACGATTGATTACGCAGCGCCTCTCAACGGCAGTGACAATGGTGGCAAAAGGTGTTCTGAAAGAGCATCTTATCCTCCTGGCAAATAGCATGACATGTGCAGGAAATTTCGTGGGATTCAATTCGAGTGGGTACAAAGCACTATCTCGGGCATTGAATATTCAAGTACCATTTACAGAAGCAACACTGTTTGTAAGTATTTGAAAATTTTCGTCTAATTCTGTGAAAGGGCATTTACTTATAGTTACTGGTTAAGATGAATTACAATCAGAACTGATTTTAGTACTCACATGTGGTTGTAGACACCAAGAAAGTGTTTTGAGAGAGCAGCTGAAAAGTGCCACATGGATTCATTGGCAAGCATAGTTGCATCATGTTCCTGGGGTAAACATGTTGCTGTGGGTACGGGCGCGAGGTTTGATGTCCTGTGGGACACAAGAGAGGTATTTCATAATTTTTAATGCATTTGTGAATTCTCAGTCGTATTAAATTTAGTCTTATCTGCTGCTAATTTTTCGCACCATTTAAATCTGGATTTTTTCTAGGTAGAATTTACTCAAGAGGGTGGACTTGATGTTTTCAACTTTCTGCATATGGTGAGCACTGCAAACGTAGAAGAAGAAACTACAGGAGCTCTCGGTGCAGAAGTTGATGATCTAATGCTAGTTGATGAAATGGCAGATTCAAGCTTCTCGCCAGAACTTAACTCCAGTTTTGATAGGCCCGTCTTTGAAGATCTTGTTGAATTTGATGATAAATTAGGAGATCTTCCCGAAAAATCAAACTGGGAAAAGGATTCCTCCTTCCACACTGATTCTAGTGGGGGGAAAGACTGGAGCGTTGACAAAAATGTGGGAACTGTAGCAGTTCCTGACGTTTGGTCAAGCTGGGGTACAGAGAAAGGGAAAACACAAGATAGCAACTCAGCAGAAGCCCAGTTGGATTCCAAGAAATCCAGTGTTTTGGATACCTCGTCTGCGTGGGGGAAAAATCCAGCAAAAGAAAATACGACATCTACATGGGGGACAACTACGGCAAGTGAAAATGATTGGTGTGGTAGAGGGGTAAGTGAGGATGATTCTGCAAGCTTGTCTGGGAAGAAATCTGGTGTTTTGAATACCTCATCTGCGTGGGCGACAAATACTGCCAGAGAAGATGCTGCATCTGCCTGGGGAACAAATCCAGCAAAAGAAAATACCACATCCACATGGGGCACAACTATGGCAAGTGAAAATGATTGGTGTGGTAGAGGGGTAGGTCAGGATGATTCTGCAAGCTTGTCTGGGAAGAAATCCAGTGTTTCGGATACCTCGTCTGCGTGGGCGGCAAATACTGCCAGAGAAGATGCTGCATCTGCCTGGGGGAAACATCCAGCCAAAGAAAATACCACATCTACATGGGGCACAACTAAGGCAAGTGAAAATGATTGGTGTGGTGGAGGGGTAGGTCATGATGATTCTGCAAGCTTGTCTGGGAAGAAATCCAGTGTTTTAAATACCTCATCTGTGTGGGCGGCAAATACTGCCAGAGAAGATGCTACATCTGCCTGGGGGAAAAATCCAGCAAAAGAAAATACCACATCTACATGGGGGACAACTACGGCAAGTGAAAATGATTGGTGTGGTAGAGAGGCAGGTAAAGTTGAACCAGTAGACCTCCAGCCTACAAAACCCCAGGATGATTCTGCAAGCTTGTCTGGGTGGGATTCACCTACTGGAGATGGGAATTCTGGTGAAAGAAATCATCAGTGGGGACAGCATCGTGGAGACCAAACAAAGAAAAATCGTTTTGAAGGTGCAAGGAATTGGGTTTCAAGTCCTGGGGAATGGAAGAATAAGAACCGTCCTCCTAAGTCACCTGGAATGGTGAATGACAATTCTACAATGGGTGCATTGTATACTGTAACAAGACAGAGATTGGATATGTTCACTTCCGAGGAGCAAGATGTTCTTTCTAATATTGAACCAGTTATGCGCTCCCTCCGAAGGATAATGCATCAATCTGGGTATGTTTTCTATCTATGTACCTTCTTAACATTTCGGACCAGGCAGATCAAAATAATGGATACTTTTCAATTTTCTAAAGGAGAAATGATTCTTATATAGGAGGACCAGATGTTTTTGTCTTGCTAAGTGTCTTATAAGTAAGAGTCCATTTGAAGTCAGGGGAATACTTGTAGTTTAGTGTGACAAGAAACTAATGATTTGAATAATTATTTATTAGTGTGCAATGTTCTTTTGATGATTTGGATGGAAAGGAACAGTTTAACTCAAAGCCAAAGTTGGGTAGTTTGTGGACTATTTATGAGATATGGCTAGACTTTGGGCCTCTCCATGGGCTTCAGTCTCATCTGTACCATGATTGCCCATTCTTTCCCTTAAATTTGGAAAGGGAAGCTGCTATATCGTAGTTGTCCTGATTGTACTTTGGGGCTTTTGCTCTGTTTTCGGCATTGTTGGACGCTGTACTGTCATACTTTTCTTTTGGTTTCTTATAAATTGTAGGCTTTGTGCAGTGTATTTTCTGGTCTTCTAGTCCACTTTGATTGTACTTCCCGTTCATATTAATATGCATGTTGAAGTCTGAAGTCTATTTTTACATAAAATTAATTATAACAACTATAAAAGAAAGATATCTAATAAAGTGATGAAGTTTACATATTACATTGGACTTTCCTTTGGAGATGTCTTAAGGATATCATATCTTCACCGATATCCATATGAAACAATTGATTTCATTTTTGGACATTATCCAGTCACTTTGCATATATTATAGCTTCGTGCTGTGTTCTGCAACTGTTTGATATTTCCTTTCCTTTTTGAATATTTTAATTGTAGCAATATCTTTGCATGGTGTTCGACAATGATGTAACTTAATTTCTGGTTTTTAAATTATTTTATTCAGGTACAATGATGGGGATCCACTGTCAGGTGACGATCAATCGTTTGTACTTGATAATGTCTTCAATTACCACCCGGATAAAGCAGCTAAAATGGGTTGTGGAATTGATCATCTCACAGTATGTTCATCTACCCTGTTCTTGCTTAACTACGTTTTATTTAGAATTATATTTCTGTACACATTTGATACATTGGATTAAGAATCTCTGACTGATGATTTTATTGTTATACTGCTTATTCTAATATTCATTTTATTTGTTATGGAAGCTGGACATTTATACAGATTTTCCTAGATTGTCCATTGAGTTTAAACTCCATGTGTATTGTTGCATACCTAAATTTGTTCTGCAGCTCAATGGAAATTTTGAAACCTTTTTTTATGTCAATATTTATCATTAGCAAAGAGCTGTTGCACATGGGGAGTTGATTCAGATGGGGTTTAGTCAGAAAAAATCATTTTCGTGTCTTTTGGTTTAGATACTCACGCATGCTACCAGGCTGCTAAGGTTGGTGATCTAATTTTTCAGATAAGGGGAATAAATACTCGTCTTTAAACATGAATTAAGACTGGTTCATTTGAAGGGGTTTTTAAGTCTGGACAAGTAGTGATTGGGAAGAGGTTTTCTTTCATAGTACTTGGAAAACATAATCAGGCTGGAATGTCCGGTATTGTTTACCTTTTTTTTCAGGAACCACTGTCTTGTAATAACTGCCAATATGTGTCATATTTTGTAAAATATTCCACTAATTTACACCGCTATTGGTATGACAGGTTAATAGGCATGGTAGTTTCCAGGACAGCAGATGCTTCTTTGTTGTGTCAACAGATGGTCGTACGGAAGATTTTTCATATAGGAAATGCCTGGACAATTACATAAGGGAAAAGTTCCCTGATGTAGCTGAAACTTTCATTGGCAAGTATTTCTCTAGGAGAGGGAATCGAGAGCGGAACCCAACTCTAAGTCAAACCCCCACTCTAAGTCAAACCTCCACTCCAGAGCAAACTGAGAATGCGGAGACGCAGTAGAACATGTCTATTTCCTGGGCATGTGTCATTTTGAGATTCTCATGTAATTAGGTGTAAACATTCTGCTCCTCTGTTTTTTGATTTGTATATATTAGGCAGTTGTTAGCAGCTCCTGAAAAACTCAGTTTGTTTTCTTTTTTCTTTTTCTGGGTTTGATCTTAGAGCATTTTAGTTAACCTGTTGGTAACTACTGGATGCGGTTAAACTAAACCCTTAATTGGGAGATATTGCAGGTAAAAAATCAATTGTCGATGAAATGCGGAAGTGTTACCAATATCGTTCCTCAATGGCTTCTATTTCTTTGTTAAATCATTTTGGTACTGAGACTTGCTGCCTCTCTGATGACAGCTCAATTAGGTCTTCATCATTGCTCATGGTTCATGGTTTTGGGTTTATCTCTAAAATGTTGTGCTGCTGCTTCTGTGTGCTGGAAGGGAAATGTTTTGCTGATTAGCAAAGCAGCTCCCATACTGCCAATCGCACTTCTGATTTGGAAATTTTATTTTTGTTTCTATTTTTCTGATAAGGAATTGATGATACTGGGGCATGAGAAATAGCTGTGCAAATGAACATGAAGAACTTGGCAGTATGATGCACAAATCGATGTCTTATTTGTGGTTTTTCCTTAATTTCAATTTGTCTATGTAGTTTCAATTAAGTCGTTGTAGTTTTGTTGCTTGTTTCAATTAAGTCCCTTATAAGTGCACTGCATGTGCCATATTATTAAACATTGTATATTTAAGGGCAAGGTCGTCATTTAATGTGAAATAATTTCGTGGTTTTCTTCTTGTTAGGACTTGTAGTTTGCCAATTTTAAAAAAAAAAACGATTGCAAGTGGCTTGTGACTCAAATGATTAAGAGTATTTATCCCTTCACTTGAGGTCTTAGATTCAATTCCCTCATCTATCAATATTGCTTGTAAAAAAATTAAAAATTAAAAAGGTTAACGACGCACATGCAACACATATTGTTTAAAGTGTCATAGATGTTCGAATCTGAGACCATAAGTTTGCAAGTCAATGTTATTTTTCACGTATATGTTGCATGGACACTCAAGATACTCTCCAAACACTCATATTCAAGATCAGCTAATGTGTTAGTTCAATTATAATTCATAAGAAATTAATAAACTACATTTGAAAGACTTGGAAAGCTTGAACTTCACTATATATAATTGTGAAATTGAAGTATTAACATCAATATTTTGTTTTTCAATTAAATATTTATAAGTATTATTATTTTTTATTGTCATGTTCTAGTTTTTTGAGATTTTTCGTTTTCCCGTATCCCTGTATGTATTCCCGTGTCACATATCCGTGTCGCCGTGCTGGTGTCCCTACAACACCTGTATTCCCGTGTCACATATCCGTGTCGCCGTGCTGGTGTCCCTACAACACCTATACTCCTTTGGCTTTAGCTCAGGATTTTATTTCTAACAAAATTTAACAATAAATACCTGATCGAAAATATTATGTGACAAATACGCTGCTAGTCTTTTGGATGAGAAATTTCCACTCTTATTAGGGGAAGATCCGCTCTTTTAGCCCACTTTTTTAGACATCTATTAGACCGTAGGGCACCAACGTCTTGATGTTTTACTGCTTTAAAGTACCTTGAGTCAGATTGATCCACAAGATCAGCTACCAGTCCACTGATATGTGGTGGAAGTGATCGGTTTACTACCAAGAATCAGCCATGGCTTCTTCTTTACCGGTTGAACTCGTTTCTCTCTTAGAGAATGGACATCATGTGTGGGAGGACCAATCTCTCATCAAGTGGAGGAAGAGAGATGCACATGTCCCTTTACGTTGCCATGATTCAATTGAAGGTGAGAAACTAAACCCATTTCAATTTCAGTTTCGTATTTGGATTAAGAGTGTTTTCATGTTGCTGGAAGTTTTGCATTGTTTCACGTTGTCTTGTTAAATTTTGGTTAATGGAGATTTTTGTTGCTGGAATTTTGTAAATGTTTGGGATATAACTGCTAAGTCTGTTTGATTCAGAATCACATTCAATCTTCAGATGAAGAGTTCTATGAAGTGGGTTTATGATCGTGAATTAGGGGATTTCATGTGATAAAAATAAAATGAAGTACTCATGTAATGCTAGTATATTATAAATGCATTTAGCTATTTTCTTTATTATAAATTTCAGGTTCTACATGCAATATTTATTGGAAATGATTTAGCAATGTCTTTTAGATGTTTCGACTTTGCAAATTATACAAACACACATTCAGCGTGGATGTAGGAATTGTCACTCATGGGATCATAGTGTAAACTACCCACCCAATAATTTTTTAAGATGAAAAAAAAATATTGAAAATGAAACGATAGTGCTTTCACTCATAATTAATGTCAAAAACAATATTACAAGTTCCAATTGTCCACGATGAGGTTTCATATTTTGAAAATATAGCATTATAACTTCATTTTCAATACAAGCAAAAACATCTCTCTCAATATAACCAACAAGTTATCATTCAACCACTCATCTCTTATTTTGTTCCGAAGTGGACCCGTAATAATATTCATGACGGAAAATGCTCTCTCCACTGAAGATGGTGCTGGTGGAGGTCTTGGGGAGATTGGAATTAGGGTTGTTGTTGAGGAGGAATATGAACAATGGGATTTTGGAGGTCTATTTTCGGGTCTGTGCTGTTAAGAAGCTGCAGCCCCTTTTCCTGGCCCAAAACGACGTCGTTTTGGATAGGTCATTTAAAAAAAAATTGCATTGGCCAAAACGACGTCGTTTTTTTTTTTTTTTTTTTTAATAAATATTTTTTTAAAAAAAGAGAAGAACCCCAGCCCACCGAAGCTTCTTCTTCTCCATGGGGTCATTTCCATGGCTGCCAAGGGCAAAAACCAGTCCCTACCACTAAAATCCAGATCTTCCATGGGGTCGTCTGACCCCATTGACCCCATGGTGGATCCGCCAGATTGAGTATGTATAGTAATTATGTATAAACAAGCTCATCGATTGGCCTGACACATTTTGAATTTTTGTTGGAGTGTTGTTGCATTGGTTTTTGGTAAAAATGCATTTTCTCAAATATGAAGAGTGAATAGGGAAACATGGTATGCAGTTGTGAATATGTGTAGAATCTCACATTGTTCAGAAACTGCATCATGGTATGGTATATGAGCTTGAGCTTGACGTTGCATCTTGCCATCAAGATGAGCTTTTGGTATAGGAACATGGGACAGGAATCTTGTACCTATTCCCAAGCCTTGAAATCACGAAACAAGGTCTACGTTATAGGCACATAGAAGGTTTCTAATTGGTATAATGGTTTGGGTCCATGATGCGGAACCCCCCCTCTCTAAGTTCTGTGTGTTATTTTATCTTATCATTGGCTTGGAATCTTACTTCTTTTCTATTTCTTTTAGAAGATATCTGACATTCGTTATGTGGTGTAGGATCTCTTAAATACTGGTATGAGCGCAACAAAGTGAATTTTCTGGTATCCAACTCTGCTGTTTGGGATGATGATGCTGTTCCTGGAGCTCTTGATAGCGCGGCCCTTTGGGTCAAGGACTTGCCTTTTGTGAAGTCTTTGTCAGGCTATTGGAAATTCTTCTTGGCTTCCAGTCCTAGAAATGTTCCTGTAAATTTTTATGACACTGCATTTCAGGATTCTGAGTGGGAAACCTTGCCAGGTAAGCATATATGTATCTTTCACTTTTTCTTGCCTTAAAATCTGACAAACCTACACATATATATTTGGTATGCTGTGTTAGAATATAGCAGTGATGGTTGTTTCATAAAATCATTAATGAAATTTGTTTCATTGCAAAATATGTATCTATACCTGCATGCCAGAAACTTATTGCATCATTTTACTTCAACTACGAGTTTTCTCTGCGCTGTTTCTTTATATATTCTTATTTGCAACAGTGTAGTATTGCATTCAAGGTAATTTTATGGCTAAGTGAGAGAATTTGAAAGGCATGTTTAGTAACGTGTATGAAATGTTTGGGTTATAATGAGGGGAATTTTTTATTTTTTCTGTATTTCAGTTAGCTTACGTAAGAGTCAGCTTCACATGAGAGTTGGGATCCAATCTTAACTTCACTGTGGATTAGCTTCAAGGAAAGAAAAGGAAAAACTTCCATTTTATTGCTTGTTGGCTACTGGTTATTCTCATAGCGGATTTTCGCTATCATAAATTGGCCTTTTATTTTACTATTCATTTTCTTTAAAGAGAGATACGCATATGCATTAGCGAAATTGTTCAGTAAGTGCCGCTCACAAATAAGTCAGTTCTTTCCAGATAATAAATTGTGCTTTGAACTATAGGCGCTAACTGAAGCTTGTATAATTGTGAAAATTCTTTTCTAAGTGTTTGTACTATGATTTCATGATTCCGTATTTATTTTATTTTATTCTCCAAAATAGACAATTTAAGAATACTTTGATAACCTTATTCCTTGTAGTGTTTTGAGCTTTAGCAATAGCATATGGAACAAATTTATGAATGATTTATGTTATAAATTTATCATGATTTTTCATATCTAACACATGCAATTATTATCCAACGACCGTGTCTCATTATTTTGTGTTCTCTCATGGAACAGTTCCTTCAAACTGGCAGATGCATGGATTTGATCGGCCTATTTATACAAACGTTGTTTATCCATTTCCACTTGATCCACCTTCTGTTCCTGTGGACAACCCTACTGGCTGCTATAGGACATACTTTCACATTCCTAAAGAATGGAAGGGTATGATCCATTTGATTGCCTTGCTGATTGTAGCTGATTACTATTTATTGGAGCTTTTTTATTCTTTTGTTTTTATTTTTCTTTGTTGTTCCCTTTTACATTATGCTTACTGATCAGTATTCTATCAAACCTGTGCTACTTATATCTTGTATGCATCGAAGTAAGTTTTATTTTCCACTTTGTAATGTAACCATTTTGAAATGTAATATGTAGTGCAATATGACCTGAATTTCTGTTAATGATTTGAAATGTGACTAATAGAAGTATTCCTCACAGATTGGATTTTCTGCTGTATGTACGTATGAATGCATGCAAGCACCTATATTACAGTCACAGACACACACACACGCACAAAAATGACATTTCCATGACATCCCTCAACTCTGTTGATCATTCTTTCTGTGGGCAAAATTTATACGACATGTTTACCATTTGACAGGTCGCAGGATTTTGTTGCATTTTGAAGCTGTTGATTCTGCATTCTGTGCATGGCTAAATGGGGTCCCGATAGGATATAGGTAATAAATACTTGTAAGAAGTTTTGTGAATTATCATAATTATCCTGTAGGTGGATGCTTTTATGCTATACCCTATGTCATACTTCCATTCATGGAGTCTTCTCAGCATGTGTTACTGTTTTCTGGACATATGCATTTTACATGGAATTTATCTCAGTCAGGTATATGTTGACTGATTAAGATCGCGCACATTTGTGAATAAGAGATACGGAGAGTGAGTTTAAGATGCTCATGGAGGATCTTTTTTTTTTCATGAGATAGGGGGGACAAACCCCAAAAAGAACCAACAACTAACTAGTACAGACCAGGCGAGGCCTATGGAGGATCTTCTTTTGCAATCTACTATTTTTCACTTTTCTCTTTCGCAATATACAAATTAAAAGTTAAATATAAAATGCAAAAAGAGAGAGTAACCCACATGGAATATAAAGAACATAAAGTCCCCAACTCTTAAAGCTGAGTATGGATACTGTTTTGTTGCTGATAAATAATTTATCAAGTAAATAGAATAATGTATATCGTGCTGAGAGTCTTTTGCTACCATATGGTTTAGCAAGAAAAGGGGCATTTAATTGTTAATAACTTAAAAATGAAGCATGGTGAGTATGACATGACTGAATTATACTAATTACCAATCTTTGAACATAGCTTCCTTTTTTTTTTTTCCCCCTTTTTTCTGTTAATGTATTGTTAATCATACCAAGAATATGTATTAGCCTTGAAAGGAACTTTCTTTAATAAATGGTCCAGCCGCTGAATGATCTGACTTAAATATTTTGTTTCTTTTTGGTGGTGGGGCAATTCTTGGGAAGTTTCAATTTGAATTATTTGATGGTTGTTTAATCAGTTAGGAATTCGGATGTTAGTAGAGTCTTGTTTACTTTTTCACAAGTAGAAAATGATGAAGCCTAAGCATTTGAGATGGTCATATGTGCACTTGTCGGTTTTGTAACCTGTATCACCGAGTACATACAACTATATCAAATTGAAGATTGTTTTCCGCTTATAAGGGATGCATGGTTTGGTAGGAATCCCCTGTGAGATACGTTAACAAACTTTTCAATATCGTGCTAGGTCAGTCAGGACAGTAGACTTACTGCTGAATTTGAAATCACTGATTATTGTTATCCATCTGATATGGACAAGAAAAATGTACTAGCTGTTCAAGTATTCAGATGGAGTGATGGCTCCTACCTTGAAGATCAAGATCATTGGTGGTTATCTGGCATTCATCGTGATGTGCTTCTTCTTTCCAAGCCACAGGTCTTTATTGTCTTCTTTCTTGCCTTTATATCCTCTCTTTTAATTACAATTGGACTATATGCAATTGGTACTTCTTGGAATTAGTACATAGTTGGTGACTGGGGACAAGCATGTATACATTGATGATTTGCATGGCTACTTTTCTATCATAAGATCACTCCATCTCTTTGCAAGTCATTATTGTTCTTCCTTTCCCATTTTGCAAAATCGACACATTGGAGGAAAAGAATTAGGACAGTTAATGCTATAATGTGTGTATGGAAATCTGACCTAGTTCTTCATTGTTCTAAGCCATATTTTATTTTGATTACACATATAGATTATCTAAATTATTTCCTTATTCTTTAACGTAAACTGGTAACGTGCTGCTACCTGTACTGGAGCATTGCATAATATTAAATCCTAAAAAATAACTGATGTGCAGGTATTCATTGCAGACTACTTTTTCAAATCAACTCTGGCTGAGGATTTTTCTTATGCAGACATACAGGCAAGTATTTATCAATCGAGGATGGATCTTTTTGTTTTTACAAAGTAATAAGTATAAACAATATTTTGCAGTTTTGTCTAGATGGTTGACCTCTTGCACATAACTGGACAATAATTTGTAACCCATTGAATCATATGATAAACTCCAAAAACAATAAAGGATACAGGAAATGTCTTATGTGCTTAGGTTAGAGAAATTCCTGTCTGTTAATGGTTTTTATTCATACTATCTGATTATATGTGCATGTGCTCACTTTTTTTCTTCTTTTGAGTATCGCAGTGTCTGTTAATGTAGACTGTCATTGATTTATCAGTCAAGATTTTGGAATCTACCCTTATATCAATGTGCAATATGATGAGATTATGTTCTCTTCTCAGTGCTATTGCTCTACAATGAAAACATTTTAAAATATTGTTGTCTTGCACTTTTGACCAGGTTGAAGTGAAAATAGATAACTCCAGAGAAACATCTAAAGATAGCGTCCTTGCAAACTATGTTATAGAAGCTGCATTATTTGACACTGCGTGCTGGTACAGCATTGATAGATATGCTGACCTGCACTTGTCTAATGTGGCTAGTATAAAGCTTAATCTCTCATCCAGCACGAGTCTGGGGTTTCATGGTTATTGGCTGGTAGGGAGACTGGACATGCCGAGGCTTTGGTCTGCAGAGCAAGTGAGGAATTATTATTTTTTGTTTCTTCCTAGTTTGTTCCTAAGCTCCCACCCTTTTAAGCAATATATACTTTCTTGCTTATTGATATTCTCAACTTTGTTGAGTCATTGGAGTTACCAAAAATGTCTGTCAAGTGCTGGAAGTACCCTGGCACTGGGAATATTTTAGGGTGATGCACCGTTTAACCTAATGTGTATGTTTGTGTGTGCTGCACCGTTTTGTTTATATAACTTAGTTTGATTTTCTCTTCTAGACATGTGGGAAAAATTGGTCAACTGTAAATATCATGTCTTGTTAAATTATAACAGTCTAAGAGTAATTAGATTTTTCTCATTCATATGACTCCAGAGTTTGTGAAAATTTCTTTTAACTTAAATTTAATGCCTTAAAGGACCAAGGTCGAGTCTTCTTTCTACCTTGAGCTTCAATGGGGTGATATTGTGAATACTACGTAGGTGACTACAAACTTTCCCCCTTACCTAAGCATTAGCTAGGGTTAAGGGTTAGCCAAGTCGTGTTGAAAGTATGGCTTTGGTACTTTCTTGCTCCATTTAAGCATAAAGTAGATGGATGACTCAAGCATAATAGTAAGAAAAGAAGTTTTGAGAAAAACAAAAAATATACATTAGATAAATCATGATATGAAACTAAAAGTTTTGTGGCCCCAATAACAAGAAGTATCTAAAACCTTGCATTGTACATTTGGTGGTATTTTCTTTTTCTTTTCCCTTCTTATGGGCAAACGCTAAAGCATTGTACATTAGCTTAGGAAAAGAATATTAAAGTATTCAATCATATGGTTTATTATCACTATGTAACACAGTGTTCTCGGTTATTAATTAGATGTTTTTATCTTCTCATCTTTCATATAAGATCAAACGGTTTCATGATGAAGATAGAAGGAAAGACAATAAGTTATGCTTGTTCCACTTCTTTATTATGCTTGTTCTTCAAAGGGAAAATATGATGATTAAAAGGGGAAAGCGCAATGGTGGGGAAGAGTGGAAGTGGTACAATTCACTTGTTCGAAAATAAAAAAAAATTATGACAGATTTTAGAGATTCAATAAGAAATAAAGATTGCCGGCTATCTATTTAATGTTGTTCACTGATGATTCGTTTCCCAGAGTTTATGTTACAGTATTTGCTTTTGAACTCTTTTCCTGTGTCCAACATACATATTTCATAACTGATTGTTTACCGTGTGCAGCCAAGCCTGTACACTCTTGCTGTTACATTGAAAGATGCATCTGGCAACCTTCTGGACTGTGAATCATGCCTAGTAGGCATACGGCAAGTATCAAAAGCCCCCAAACAGCTGCTTGTTAATGGGCATCCAATAATAATAAGGGGTGTGAACAGGCATGAGCATCATCCACGTCTGGGGAAGACAAACATAGAATCCTGCATGGTTAAGGTAACACATACTTTACTTCTCCTTGTCTGTTCTCTGCTAGCCAAGTTGATTTGCAACTGGAGTTGATGGTTCTTGGAATTTTAATCACTATTCTGTGTACAGGATTTGGTTTTAATGAAGCAATACAATATCAATGCTGTGAGAAACAGTCATTATCCCCAACATCCTCGTTGGTACGAGCTCTGTGATTTGTTTGGCATGTACATGATAGATGAAGCCAATATTGGAACCCATGGTTTTGATCTTTCTGGGCATGTGAAGCATCCTACTTTGGAACCCAGCTGGGCTACTGCAATGATGGACCGTGTGATAGGCATGGTTGAGAGAGACAAAAATCATGCTTGCATTATCTCTTGGTCCTTAGGGAATGAAGCTGGATATGGACCTAATCATTCTGCTTTAGCTGGTAAACCGCTGTTCTTTTATCATATCCATATTTTTGTCCAGCTTTGAAGGAACTTTTAGAAAATGTTATTACTTTGTACTTGTTCGAGAATTATTGCTTCACCTCGACATATTTCTCCTAGAAGATATATTCATTTTACAGAAGTAGACAATGGGAATCATTTTGTGGCTTTAGTAAGTTACCTTGAAATGATGGTGATGGATTTGGGTTCAAAATTTTGAAAATAAGGAAGTGATGGTCAGAACTGGCGTTCATCTGGGAATGGGCCTTACTTTAGGGAAAGTGAATATTTTCGAATGAAAGAAGCATGCACTCTAATTTTGATATATAATCAATTATACTAAAGTTGAGTAAGTAAGTTAACATCACCTTTTTCTATAATTTGGGCAATATTCTATCTTTGTATTTTATTTTTCATTTTTTAAAATGTTAGTGTTTCTTATGAAAAATTATTATTATTATTATGATCACCCTCAAAATTTTGAACAGCATCTCCTCCCCCCCCGCGGTTTCATGTCATTCATTGTTTTCAAGACTTGTTCACCTGAATTTAGGCTGGGTTCGTGGAAAGGATCCCTCACGGCTGGTACATTACGAAGGGGGTGGATCCAGAACCTCATCCACGGATATTGTATGTCCCATGTATATGCGGGTCTGGGACATGTCGAAGATTTCGAGAGATCCAGATGAAACACGCCCTTTGATATTGTGCGAGTATGTAAATTTTTTCACTTTTCCCTTTTTATTATTGTTTGAAGATGAGTCAAATGTTATTTATATTCTGGCACTTCTCACCTTTGGGCCCCTCCACCAATAGAGTCCAACACGTGAAATTCAACTTATATAGGGAGGTTGCAACCAATCCAAAAAAAAAAAAAGGAGGTTGCAGTTTTTGCTCTACACCTTTATCAGGATCTCTTGCTCTAATACCATGCAAAAGTTTGTTGCTTTACCACTGCTCCCAAATTCTTAAGCTATTAGAATTTGGGCCAAATGTATTCTAACCTGCTAATTCATTTTCTAAAGTTATACAAGATACCTCTGTTTATGCTCATGGCAATGCAAATTTCTTCACTTAAAAGTTCGAGAAAATAATGGCAGGGATTCACCTGCAATGGGAAACAGCAATGGGAATTTACATGAATATTGGGAAGTAATTGATAGCACATTTGGTCTTCAAGGAGGCTTTATCTGGGATTGGGTTGATCAGGTCAAGTATCCTTGCTGTTCATAAGAAATGCACTGATGATTTATCAACATTACATTAAATATTGAGTTTCACTCTTGAAACCCCTTTACTTTAATTTATTGGGCATAACCACATAACATCAACATAAAATTGAAACTGGTAAATATCATCATCATTTTCTTCTTCTTATCCCCAACCACCAACCACCAACCACCAACCACCAACCACCAACCCCTAACCTCTCTCTCTCTCTCTCTCTCTCTCTCTCACACACACACACACACACGAAGTTGTTCAGAACCAGAAATTACATCAGGGGGTGATAGATTTTCTCTTTGTATATAGGCCCTATTGAAGGATAATGCAGATGGTAGTAAGCGTTGGGCATATGGGGGTGACTTTGGTGATGTTCCTAATGATTTAAACTTCTGTTTGAATGGCCTTACATGGCCAGATCGAACTCCTCATCCAGCACTGCATGGTAAGTTGATGATTTATGTTATACTTACAAGTACCTCTGTCCTTTGAGTTTAAGATAATATTTGTACGTCATTTTTTAATTTATTTTCATGTCTCATTTCTTTGGTTATTGTTTTCAGAAGTCAAGTATGTGTACCAACCAATCAAGGTTTCATTTAGCAAAGAAACACTAAGGGTAAGTTTCACATAGTATTTGCTTTCATTTTATTTTATTATTTTCCGGAATACTTCTTTACCTGAAATACACCTTGCAGATAACAAATACCCACTTTTATAAAACAACACAAGGATTGGAGTTCAGCTGGGATGTTCATGGGGATGGATGCAAACTTGGATCCGGTATTCTACCTTTGCCGTTGATTGAACCTCAGAAGAGTTATGATATTAAGTGGCGGTCCGCTCTGTGGTATCCGCTATGGACTTCATCATCTGCAGAGGAGTATTTTTTAACAATAACAGCTAAGCTTTTGCGTTCAACACGCTGGGTTGAAGCTGGTCATGTTATCTCATCTACCCAAGTCCAGTTGCCTTCCAAAAGAGAAATTGTTCCTCACGTAGTTGCTTTTGCTTAATACCCACTTTGACAATAAGAATGAAGTTGACATGTTTTGTCATATAAAAACATTTTTACAATTGGCCTTGATTTCCAGGTCATCAAGACTGAAGATGCTGTGTTCGTCAGTGAAACTATTGGGGATAAAATTAGAGTCAGCCGACATAGTTTTTGGGAGATCATATTTAGTGTTCAAACGGGAACAGTTGACAGCTGGACGGTATTTTACACCATTGTTATTTTCATTTTTTTTTGTTGATAACACATTTTTCTTTATAAAACCAAAGTTATTTTAAGAATGATTTCCCTCCTGGTTTTATGATTGTAGTTGCCTGGTTATTGTTCTATTTTCTGTTGGGATAAGCATTGTATGATTTTTCCTTTTTGTTCCTAAGGATGTTCCGTCTCCTGTAGATTGAGGGTTGCTTATTTGTTGACGACCGAACCTCTTTGATTGTACTTCTCAATTTCATTAATACTCATTTTGTTTCCTATTTAAAAAAAATGGTAGGTCGAAGGAGTTCCTTTGATGACAAAAGGCATATTTCCATGCTTCTGGCGAGCACCAACAGATAATGACAAAGGAGGAGGTGCCAGTAGTTATTTCTCCTTATGGAAAGCTGCTCATATTAATAACCTTCATTATATTACCCAAAGCTGTTCTATACAGAATAAGACGGACCATCTTGTGAAAATAGCTGTGGCTTTTCTTGGTGTTCCAAAGGAGGAGGGTGCTAAGAGGAAAAAGATAAAAATTGAAGTTGATGTGATTTACACAATTTACGGTTCAGGAGACGTTGTTGTTGAATGTAATGTAAGACCAAGTTCGAACCTTCGACTTCTGCCACGTGTGGGAGTTGAGTTCCATTTGGATAAGTCAATGGATCAGATTAAGTGGTATGGAAGAGGACCATTTGAATGTTATCCAGACAGAAAAGCAGCTGCTCATGTTGCGGTCTATGAGCAGAAAGTGGATGACATGCATGTCCCTTATGTAGTTCCTGGGGAATGTTCAGGTAGGGCAGATGTTAGATGGGTGACATTCCAAAACAAGGATGGTTTCGGAATATATGCATCAGTGTATGGCAGCTCTATGCCTATGCAACTAAATGCAAGTTACTACACCACAGCTGAGCTTGATCGGGCAACGCATAATGAAGATCTTATCAAAGGAGATGACACTGAGGTAATTTCTTCTACATCATCAATCCATATCTTTCATTTCCGTACCAGTAGATTGTTTCTGGACATCCATTATGAGTAATATACAGAGGATGGTTTATGGTTTAGGGTCTAGGGTTTATGGTTTACTGTGTTACAGGTTCATCTTGATCACAAGCACATGGGCCTGGCTGGGGATGATAGTTGGTCGCCCTGCGTCCAGTTCGAGTATCTGGTTCATGCTGATCCATACTCATTTTCAATTAGGCTGTGCCCGATAACCCCTGCAACCTCTGGCCAAGTCATGTACAAAACTCAACTTCAAAACTAGTAGACATGATGGGCTCGAGAACTCGGTAATGAGTACCGAGTGATTGACAGTGTATGTGGCCATGAATAAGATGTCTAGCTCATTTGCAACAAATAATATAAAGGCAAAACTTATCAGTCTGTAATATTCTGATTATGAAACATTTGTATTTAATAGTGCTTTTGTCTGAAGCATTTTAGTGGTGGATCATGCCTACTACAATCAATCTAAGCAATTTAGTACTTTCCCTCCTATGTCACTTTACTTAACCAGTATAAGCAGCGGGTTCTTATTTTTGTTGAATTCTTCCCATAATAAGAATGCGACCGCATTCCTATGGACGTGGCAACTTCTTGAGATTAGCCACCATTACATATATGATTTTGTAACTTTTTCCATTTAGAATTGAAGCAAGTTTTGGTATAATTTTAGGGATCCCGAGATTTTGCATTTAGAGGTTGTGCATTTTCTCGCATTTCGTTAAATCCAAACCATTCTAATGATCAAATACTTAACATGACACCTCATTAAATTTGGGAGATTTTTTTTTTCCCCTCCAAAGCTCACGCATTAAACTGACCTTTAACGTTAACATCAGTTTTTGAGCGTTGTCCTTCAGTGTTGAAACCGTGATCGATCAGGAGCAAATACCATCAACGAATAATTGTTGAATCCATTCACAATTATCCAGATGCTTGTTTCTTTGGTTTTAGTGAAGCCACTGATGGTGTCAAGTCATTGATTCCAAAACATTAGGTTGTTATAAGCCAAGGTGGAGCAGACAAACCTAATATAATCAAAACAAGCTTGATTATAAAGGACGTTTGTCAAATTAGTATGATGTAATATACATATATATATATATATATGTGGTTATAATTCTATGAACAAAATATAACACGCTCAAACTGACGTTAACATGTGTGAGTTTTGGGAAAAAAAACAATAACTCCAAGTTTAATGACGTTTCATGTTTTAAGACGTTAGATTATTAGAATGGTTTGGTGACAGGACCAATCATGAATTCCCTTTGGAACCCGTGACGAACCCTGTTGCCCATCCGGTGTCAGGCCCACTTTATAAAATAACTCTCTTCCCTGAACAACAACATAAAAAGGGTCGAGACTTCTACCAAAATTTCGCCAGTCTCTTCTGGAAAACGAATAAATCCTAAAATTTTCCATTGGTAAAAACAACACATTAAACATCCCACAATGCCAAAGCACACAGTTCACAAAGTAGGCATCCGACCTCAATTTCTACCCGTGGGCAATATCAGAGCAATATAAGAAATTCTTAGTTACACAACCAAAAGTAGTTTTCAAAGGAAATAAACAACACAAAAGTCCTGTGATTAAAGTCGGAAGTGCGGGAAAAGGGGCTTGGATTCACGAGTCACGTCAAACTACGGCCTGAGGGGAGCAAAACATAAATTGTGAGTAGACAAAAATAGAGTTTGAACATAGTTATAATCAAACGTACTACCCCCACCGTTTTATGAAAACAATGAAAACATTCACTGCAAGCACTCCAAGTGTATGCGCACGATGGCCATGTGGTGAACATCAACCCTCTCATTTGTGGGCCACTTAGTGCCGACTTTGATGGTGATTGCATCCACCTGTTCTATCCCTAGTCGCTTGCTGCAAAGGCAGAATTCTTGGAGCTTTTTTCAGTGGAGAAGCAGCTGCTTAGCTCTCATAGTGGAAAGCCAAATTTGCAATTGGCCACTGATGCACTATTGTCATTAAAGATGATGTTCAAGAAATATTTTTTGGACAAAGCAGCAGCACAGCAACTGGCCATGTTTGCATCATCTTCATTGCCACGACCGGCTTTACTGAAAGCAAATTCTGCTCATTCATATTGGACTGCTTTTCAGATATTACAGACTGCATTGCCAGCTCACTTCGACTGCAGTGGCGACAACTACTTGGTCAACAAAAGTGAGATACTGAATATTGATTTTAGCACAAGTTCTGTGGCAGCTGTGATGAATGACATTGCTACCTCTGTTTTCTTTGAGAAAGGTGGTGAAGCTGTTCTGAAATTCTTTGATTCTCTACAGCCCTTGCTGATGGAGAATTTATTTTCAGAAGGGTTTAGTGTTGGTTTGGAAGATTTTTCCATGTCCAGGGCATCCATACAAGACATTCAGAAGAATATTCAGGATGGTTCTGATTTGTTGTATCATTTGTGGTCAACGTACAATGAGTTTGTAGAGTTTCAATTGCAGAATCGTATCAGAAGTGTGAAAGTACCAGTTTCACATTTGATCTTGGAGTCATCTGCATTGGGTGATTTAATCGACTCCAAGAGTGATTCAGCCATTAACAAAATTGTTCAACAAATTGGATTCCTAGGCCTGCAACTTTCTGATAAAGGAAAATTGTTGCGTCTATCCAAGTGCAAGTAGTCACATGCAGTAATAATCTTGGAAGTCCAAGTATCGTATCCTCAAGGAGCAGGTAGGCAAATATCTGCACACAAAGAAATAATTAAACGTACCACAATAAAAGTGACAAGAAAAATGGAAAAGTAATCTGATTTGATTGTTGTGGAAATTGAGTTTGAAAATGAAATATCAATAATGGAAATGCTAAAGCATCAAGGTTCAATTATTTAAACAAAATATGTTTCATGCTCTTTAATCCAAATTATAACTCGATTAAAATCATCATTGAGAAACTTTAACCGGAACATAAAGAAATTAAAACTAATTTAATTTTTCAATGTAATCTTTTATTAATGATTATTCAGAAAATGGAGTTGCTTAATATCTACTCTTTTAATTTAAAAGCATGCCAAGTCAGTTCTTAACAATGAGAAAAATATAATTGAACTCATCAAAAGATAATAGCACTTAACATCAATCAAAATAAAAGGATATGAAAATATTGAACAACCAAAAATAAAAGAATTTAGCAATTCGTACCGTATATTGGATTAAAGAACAATTCACAAACTTACTCAAAGAACATTCCCTTTAGCCTTAGCTAGAGTTCTAGCAACTCATTGCAAAGGAAAACATAACCTAAATGGATAAAGAAATCTGTCATAGGGGTGCCCTTGCCAAATAAGTTGATGGATGATTTATAGTAGTCAATGAGGTGAGTGGGATGTTAATACATTCGTGGTGGGTGATGAAGGGTTTAATTGAGGGATTAATTGGATTAAACATGTGTTGATGGTGGAGAGTTAGTGGAAAAGAAATAACGGTGAGGTAAGTAGGCGTTAAATGGCTATGAGTGACATGAAATAGGCTCTTTAGCTTCAACGGTTTTGTCTTCTCTTCTCTCTCTTTACTTCTCTTTATAATCACAATAATCCCACAATCAATTCTTCAATTAAATCCGCTAGCAATTCTCTTCACACCTAGCTTGTAAGTTCACCAAATTAATATAGAAAATTCATAAATCCAGTTGGTGAGAATAAAATGTAACAAGTTATATTCATTAAGCCAAAATTATATCATAAAGTCTCCAAAATAATAGTAAAAAGATGTAATTTGAGACTCTCATCAAAGATTCTACTCTAAGACATTGGTTGAGGATGTGGCCTCTCTTTGTCATAGTAAATATCCTTCTGACATTGATTATCCCTCTGCCGAATATGGACTAGTTCAAAGCTATTTTTTTCATGGGTTAGATCCATATGAGGCGATAGTTCACTTCATTGCTACATGAGAGGTGATTGTTCGGTCCTCAAGAGGATTCTCTGAATCTGGGACTCTATTTAAAAATTTAATGGCCATTCTTCGCGATGTTGTTATTTGCTATGATGGCACCGTCAGAAATGTCTGTAGCAACTCAATAATCCAATTTGAGTATGGAGTCAATACTGGATCTAGGCACCAACATTTATTCCCTGCTGGTGAACCTGTTGGTGTGTTAGCTGCAATTGCAATGTCAAATCCTGCGTATAAGGCAGTTCTGGATTCTACCCCAAGCAGCAACTCTTCATGGGAGCTGATGAAGGTAGTTAGTTTTGGCTATTGATTATGACTGTTTCTTTCTTTTCAAAGCTTGAATTTTATCTATTATGTTTTCTTTCGCAGTGCATACATAAAGGCTTGTTGATGCTCTTTTTGGAAGGTCAACTTAGAGAGAAGTGGATAGTCTTCAGCGGGGGAGAAGGTGAGGACCTTCGGTAAGGGAAGAGCCTACAGATGACAAAGTAGGAGAATCAGTCGTCAAGCTTCGGGCACCAGTGTGGTGCCGGCCGAAGGCTCTCTGATGCTTAAGTCAGCTATGAGTGGTAAATTTGGCAGAGTAACAGTAAAGGTAAGAAAATAGTTTCCCTTTCTACTTGGGTACTGTTCCCTATTTATAGGGAAGTGAAAGTGGGTGGTTTGCACAAAGTTTCGATGTGGGACTTTGTGCAAGTTCACGATCAAGAAGTAACTTCTAGGTTGGGAACTAGTGTGTTTTTTGTGTAATCATGATCGAGCATTCCAAATTCAGTGGGAGCCGTAGGGCATTCCCTAGTCCCCCAAGTTAGCAAGCTAGAAGTTGCGTCAATACTTGGAAGGTATGGTAGAAGCTGTGTGAGCCTCTGGAACTGTTGGTAGCTGGGTACCTGGGCGTTTGGCAAGGAGAAGCTAGGTGACCCTTTGGGTTTATGGTGTGAGCAAAACTCTCCAGCAGGTCACCTTTGAGAAAAGTAGACTGGGGCCCCTCAAGCTTCGGCAAGAGGTGATTTGCGAGCCCCATACATTCTACACTGTGC
>NC_024130.1:3934311-3994093 GCF_000346735.1 Prunus mume
TCAGCTGGGCTCTTGCCGTTCGGCAAGGTACAAGGAAGGGCCTGGGCTGAGAGCTGGGCCGTCTTGGGGTGGTTCTTTAAGGCTGGGCTTCGGTAGGATTTTGCTTCACTGAAAAGTCTTTTGGTTGGCTAAGTGCCGTTCAACAAGGTTTTAAGGTCCTTCCCCTCTTCAACATAGGGGACGATTTGCACGCTTTGAGAGTTACCTCCATGATTCCTCGCATTGGCAAGGCTCTGTGACCTCTTGTCTCAGCAAGGCTGAGTATCGGCCAGGGTTTGTACATTCGGTGTGGGCGGATCTTGCAATCATGCTTCGGTGTCGGCAGGGTCAAAAGAGGCTGACATCATTTGTCATTTTGGCAAGGATTTGGGTCCTTGGGTCTGTGCAATCGACTTTAGTCAGCTCGTTAGCCCCCTTCGGCAAGTGTCCTCGTAAGTGCGTTTACATGTGCTCAACCTTCGATGTTCAACAAGGGTAGATTGAAAGGTGGAGGTCTTGGAGGAGAGTTCGTCAAGGTGATCCTCTTGTGTACTGTGCACACTGTTCGGCAAGGGTTTGGGGGGAATTTTGGTGACGCCTCGTGAGAGGTGGGGTGGTTCGAGCTTCGCAGAAGTGATTTACAGGAGCGTCCGCTCCTTTTGATGATTCTTGTAAATTCGGTAAGGAGCCGGGCCTCAGTAATTTTCGAAGCATTTCCCACGTACAACACGGTTTAACTTTGGAAGAAGGTTCTTGCCGATCAACAAGGAAGCAAGAAGGTGGTTCTTGTAGCTTGATGTCGGAACAGGAGGTTGGGACTTGTGAAATTTTGGGCATGGGCCTTGTGACTATAGTGTAGTTGGCTGGATCCTTTTGGATTCGGCAAGGGATTATTTAGAAATTCGGCAAGGTATGTTGTTTGTGGCCTTGAAATAATTTTTTCATGGGCCTTGCTGTTTGGTAAGGCCAGTTTGAGTTGTACTCCTGCTTGGCAATTTCAATCTTAATCGAGTGTATGTCTGGCAGGTTCTAAAAAATAGGAGATTGGAGGCTGGGCTCCTAAATTGGAGCTGGGGTTTAGCTTTGGTACCCAAGCTGCGGCATCCTTCTTCGCGTGCCGTTCGAAAAGTGTCTTAGGAGAGAGAGGTGAGGCCTTGTGGCCTTGGCATAGCTGCAATTTGGACTATAGGATTTTCCGTGAGCCTCGTATCTTCAGCACATCCCTTGCCGTTCAGCAAAGGTGGTCAGGTATCGATTGTTTGTTATTTTGATAGCCCCAAAAATGATTAATTTCAATGTGTGCACCGAAATGCAACTCAAGTGCCAATATAGGTTCAATCTTGAACTTGGTTTCAGGTCTTTGGTGTCAGGCCATTGGGCTTTGGAAGAGTAGAGATTCGGCAATTGAGTGGAGCTGGGCTCTTGGATTTTGGTCAAGAGCTTCGGCAAGTAGATCGAGTTCTACTCGGTAAGACTTTGCGAGGCCCCCCTGTTGCTTCTCCACGGTGCCTTCCGTTCAACAAGGCCTTTTCCATTCCTTTCTCTGTTTGTCTTTTTGTTAATGTGAAATTTGAAATTCAAATTGTGGAGCAGGTACAAGGAATTTAAAAAGGAAGATGAAAGGGTGCTAGGGTTTTCTCGTGAATCGAGGCGTTGGTATCCTTGAGGCTTTATAAATAGGAACTTGGGGTCATGAAGGCATCATACTTGAGTTTTTGAGAAAAAAAAAATTAGAAAGTGAGAAGGAGAAAAGGAGATTTCCGGTGAGATTTTGGTGGTGGTGCTTGTGGCCAAGGTGATTTCCGGCATCTTATTCGTGGTGGTGCAAACAAGATTAGACCTCATTTCCCTTGAACTTTTAAATTGAAATGTCCTTTTTGGTATGAACATGTTAAAGGCTAGGATGAACACTTTGAATATGAGTATGAACTTGATGAACACCTTGAACATTGATATGAACTTGTTGAATGTATGCTTCTAGAGCAAAGAGCATGTAGGTGTGTCATCCTTTTTGTGTTCCTGTGTTTTCGATCCTTCTTGCATGTGCATTAGTTCCTTTTCCTTGTTTCTACATATTGTAGATGTCTAAAAGTTTTGGTAGAGAAAGTCATGACTCCCTTGCCTTTGGTGAGGGAGATACTGAAAGTGAGGAGGCCAGCCTATATGTTTGTTCCGAAGATGAGAGTTTCGAGACAGAGGGTGTGGTAGAGGGTGTTATAGAAAGTAGG
Source organism: Prunus mume (assembly GCF_000346735.1). The sequence goes on from NC_024130.1 coordinate 3,936,519, forward strand.
ATGATAGTGCATGAGGGTGATGGGGTGAACCATTAGTAGACTTTGGGTCAGCTGCATATAAGGAGATGCAAATGAATTACAAAGTGTTAGAGGCTATAGCTGATTGAGTTCTAGCCTTACCTCATACACCAGAGGTGGGCTCGAGTAATCAGGCATCACCCTCAGGGTCCGTGGGTGTAGCTGTGGCTTTAGCTTCAGAGGGAGTAGACATACAGGTTGGTGTCTCGATGGCGAGGTGGAATACACTTACAAAAGTAAAGTTGGCTGAGCTTCGGACAGATTTCAGTGTTCCACCCTATGTGGGCTTGAGGTTACCTACTGCAGCTAATGTGGTTAGATATCCCTGGAGGGCTCTGTGTTGATTTTTACAGATATGTACCAGCATGGCTTCAGATTACCGTTTCATCCCTAGGTGCAGATGATGTTGGCCAAGCTAGGGTATGTGCCGGGGCAATATAATCCCAACTTTTGGATTCTTCTGCATGAGGTTTACATCGCTTGGTGGTTGGCTAGGTTGGGGGAGCCAACATTTGAGCAGAGCATGTACTTGTACTCAATTTTGAAGCAATAGGGAAATTTTGGCTGGGTACAAGCCAATTGTCGAAAGGAAAATGAGAGGGGTTATTTTATTAGTCACAAGCCTTCTACTCAGAAGTCCTGGAGGAACATGTGGTATTTGGCCTACGGTGACTAAGAGTGTTCGTCAGGGAAGACCATCACCAAATACGTTCCTACCCACTTTCAGTCTATAGGTCTTTGGCCCATACTTTAAGACTGATTGTTTTTGTTTTGTGTTTTACCTGCTTTCAATCTTGGTTCACCATTTTTGCTTGTGCAAGTGTAAATGGCTGAGTAGTATCTAACCTTTGGTGCAAGTTCGGTGAAGTAGGGGCCCATTTCCAAGGAGAAGGAAGAAGAGGTTGAGAGGGTGAGGTCGCTGTTGTCAAAGACCGAGCGTGAGTACTAAAACCTAGTCACCTAGAAGAATTTGTTTGAGTCCAGACTTTTGCAAGGAAGTAAGTACTTGGGTCACCTTTGTTATTTGTCTTCTGATTCCTTTTTGTAATGGTGACTAACTTAGGTTTTGATGTGCAGTGGCCGGTGTTATAAAGGGAAGCACGAAGGTGGTGGTGGATATTGATGAGGTGGAGATGCAGAAGCGAGTGAGGGAGTCTCGGGCTAAGAAGGCGGAGATGGACGGTGCCCAACAGGTGACTAGGAAGCGCCCTAGAGATGACGATGAGGGGCGGGTTGTCGACGTGATGGGAAAGAGGAAGGCGTTGGAGGAAGCTCGCCAGAGTGTGATGGGGATAGAGCCGAGGCTTCCTCCTTTTAATCTGCAAGCACCACCAAAGCTCCACTTCGGTACTGAGGATGTTTTTGCTGAAGGGGTGGAGAAGGTGGACTTCTCCAGGCTGCGTCGGTAGAAGAAGGAGGTGAACCTGGCCATGCATCGGCGGGAGGTTCCCTTGGTGAACGTCTTCTTAGAATGCGTGAAGAGTGACCTCGAGGCTCTGGCGAGGACACATGCCTCTTCCTTTGCAAATCGGGCTCAGAAGACGATCCTTACCCATGCCTATGTAAGTTATATCTATGTGTGAATTTGTTCTTATCATTCTGGTTTGCTCTGACTGATAATGCTTTATTTTTGCAGGCTTTTGGCGAGATGTATGTCAATATGGCTAAGGCAAATAAAGAGATCTAGAGGCTGAAGAAGCTCGATTCGCCGGAGGCCATCCAAGAGAGGAACACCCTGCTGTTGCAGAAGGCGACGATGGCTAAGGAGATGAGGCAGTCGAAGGCTGATGAGATAGCTGCTACCCAAGTCGAAGTGGTCGAGTCGTTTCGAAGTTCAGAGGAGCTGCGCAGCTATATCATGGACCGATTGGTGGATGAGCAGCTTCGTTTGGGAGGATAGACTAGCGAGGTTCAACCCTTCAGTTGAGATCAACTTCGATACAAGGGGCACCAGAGTCAGAGCCCGCCACCGCGGATGCCCCTTCCATCGAGTCCTGAAAGCGTTGCCTTCCTTATATATTCTAGTTATTTTTGGAACACTTAATCTTTATTTCTGCGTTGTATGAACATTTTACCTTGCTTGGGGTAACGTAACTTCGATTTGCTATGATATTAGACTTGTTGTCATTTGATATCAGTTGTGCTAGCAAAATGATAACCATGTGATTAATAGGAATTAGCCAGGGTCAGACGTTTCATTAGATAAGTGCTGAAAGGCAGAAGGTACAAGAGATGGTCGAGTCAAGGCTCAATACCAAAGTCTAAGAAAACATAATGTCCTAGGGTGTGTTTACTTATAGTAGTACTTGAAGTGATCAGCGTTCCAAGAATGAGACAAAGTCTTGCCTCTGGTATCACGAAGCTGATAAGTGACGAGGCGGTAGACCTTTGTAATCTTATAAAGACCTTCCCATGTAGGACTCAAGTTACCTTCAGTTGGGTTTTTGGTGGCCAAGGAAACCTTGCGTATGACCCAGACCCCAATCTTGAAAGCATGGAGTTTGACTCGGAAGTCATAGTACTTGGCGATACGATGTTTGTACGTGACATTGCGCGTGTTGGATTGGTCACGAAGCTCGTCAATGAAGTCGAGGTTCAGGGCTAACTGCTCATCATTGGCTTCGGCATCATAAGTGGAGGTTCGATAAGTAGGCTTGTCAATCTCCACTGGTGCCACGACTTCGATACCAAAGGAAAGGGAGAACGGTGTCTCTCATGTTGAGGTACGAAAGATGGTGTGATAGGACTAGAGAACCTCTGGGTGTAGCTCTGGCCAGCAACCCTTGGCTTTGTCAAGCTTGGTTTTCAGGGTCTTCTTAATGATTTTGTTTACAGCTTCGACCTGGCCATTGGACTGAGGATGGGCTGGGAAGGCAAAGCAAAGACGTATCTTAAGGTTAGAACAAAATTGCTTGAACTTTGCATTGTCAAATTGTCGGCCGTTGTCTGTAACGATTGTGTGGGGGATGCCGAAGTGACATACGATATTCTGCCAGACGAACGTTTCGATTCGAGCTGCAGTGATGGTAGCTAAGGCTTCAACTTCAGCCCACTTGGTGAAGTAGTCCACAGCTACAATTGCATACTTGACACGACCCTTTCCTTTAGGCATAGGTCCAATGAGGTCAAGTCCCCATTGGGCGAATGACCAAGGACTGACCATGGCTGTCAACGGTTCAGTGTGAAGTGATGGCCAAAAGTATTCTTGGCGAATGGCCATATGCCCTCATGAATCTCCCGAATGACATAATTACCTTTATCTGGAGTCAGACACCGAAGGTAGGGGAGGCTGAAGCTGCGCTTGTATAGATCGTCGTTGATGATCAAGTATCGAGCGGAATGATAGCGAACAAGCCGCGTTTCAGCAAGATCAGCAGGTAGTGTCTGATTCTGTAAAAACTAAAGGATGAGGTCCATCTATGTGGGGCTGTGATCAATGGTACAAATGATTGGTGCTTGTGTGCTGGGCTGATCTAAGAACTCCATGTGGATGTTGCGACCGATGCCTTACTCTATGGCTGAGGCTAGCCTGGCCAAAGCATCAGCATGACTGTTCTGAGAGCCTGGCACCTGGCTTATGAGATAAGAATCAAAAGTTGCAAGCAGGTGACGGGTATGCTAAAGATATGCCATCATAGAGATGTCCTTGGCAGTGAAGTTCTAATTGACTTGATGAACAACGAGTTGGGAGTCGCTAAATATCTGGATTTGCCTAGGGCCCATCTTTTTGTCTAGCCAAAGGCCAGCTAAGAGTGCTTTGTACTCAGCGACATTGTTGGAGGCGTGGAATTTGAAGCGAAGGGCGTACTCAAGGACAACTTTATCTGGGGAGATAAGAATGAGGCCAGCCCCATATCCCTGGACATTGGATGAGTCATCCACATATAAGGTCCACAAGGGCTGGGCCAAGTCTAGGGTGCTGTTGCTGGCGACGTGGACCATGCTTAAAGGAAGAGTGGGTTCGGTTACGATCTGGGGAATGGCCAAAGCTAGGGGTTCTGTAAATTCGGAGATGAAGTCCGCAACACTCAGCTCAATAGCCCACTTAACCAATCTACCAAAAGTCTCTAGCTTTTACAGTACCTGCCTTAGTGGTTGGTTGGTTAAGACATGGATGGTGTGTGCTTGGAAGTATGGCCTGAGGCGTCTGGATGACACCACCAGAGTAAAGGCCAGCTTCTCGATATCTGGGTACTGAACCTCGACATCTTGTAAGGCATTGCTAACATAGTGCACCGGATGTTCAGCACCTTCATGTGGTTAGATGAGTATTAAGCTAGTGGTTGTGGTAGAGACGGAGAGGTAAATCGTGAGGGTGTCTCCAAGCTTAGGTGTTAACAATAAAGGGGCCCGGCTCATGTACTCCTTGAGCTCGTTGAAAGCCTTGTCACATTCGGCAGTCCAGGTGATGTTTCGTTTGTTGCCCTTAAGTGCCTTAAAGAAGGGGGCGCAGCGATTAGTGACCTTTGAGATAAACCTAGTCAGGGCCGTGACATGCCCGGTAAGGCTCTAGATGTCCTTGACTTTTTTGGGTATCTTCATGTCTAAGATGGCCTTGATTTTTTTTAGATTGGCTTCAATACCTCCCTGGCTGATCATGAAGCCAAGGAATTTCCCTGAAGCCACACCGAAGGCACACTTTGTGAGGTTGAGTCTCATTTTATATTGTTTCAGGATGGTGACCTTGATAGATAGGTTAGGGATATGCTGGTCAACAGTACGACTTTTGACTAGCATGTCATCGACATAAGCCTCCATGGTGCTGTCAATTAGTGGGGCAAAGAGGCTATTGACCAGACGCTGATAAGTAGCCCTGACGTTCTTGAGGCCGAAAGGCATCACCTTGTAGCAGTAGAGGCCACGATCAATGATGAATGATGTATGGGCTTCGTCATCATGGTGCATAAAGATCTGGTTATATCCAGAGTAAGCATCCATGAAGCTAAGAAGGGCATGGCCTGCTGTAGCGTTAACAAGCTGGTCGATTCGGGGTAGAGGGAAGCTATCCTTTGGACAAGCCCGATTAAGGTTGGTGTAGTCTACACACATGCTGGCAGTGGTTTGCGGACCATCATCACATTAGCTAGCTAGGTGGGATAGTCCACCTCCTTGACGAATCCAATACTGCTCAACTTGTCCACCTTCGCCGATCCGGGATGTAATCGTGGAGGCAAACAAGCTCAGGGTCTTCCGCGGGTTTGGCCTGCTGTGTAACTGATTCCTCCCTAGGATCCTCAGGTCGTTGAGTGCCAGCTTGAGGAGGGGCTGGAGCCTTGGTTACTGTAAGGGCCTCACCCCTATACTGGCGATTGGTGGACTTGACCGCTAAAGCATGGCAATTTCGGGCACCAAGTTGGTCGCCACGCACTGTGGCCGTGCCATGGGAGGTGGGGAACTTCAGCAGTAGCATATGCGTGAAAATAAAAGCCTTCATTTGCGCCAAGGCAGGGTGTCCGAGGATGACATTGTAAGTTGTGGGGTTGTTAACGATAAGGAAGGGAGTGGTGACTGTCGCCCGTTGGGGTGTTGAACCAATAGAGATAGAAATGTGGATGCTGTCAAGGGGCTGAACAATATCGCCAGAGAAGCTTCAACAAATGAGCAGGGACCTGGAGCTCGTTGAAAACATCAACAAACATCACACTGACCAAGTTGCCAGTGTCCACCAGAATACGTCCAACGTTAAAATTAGAAATGTCTGCACGGATAATGAGTGGGTTATCATATGAGAGAATGACGCCACGTTCTTCCTCCTTACAAAAGGTGATAGGGGCCCAGCCTCATTTTTGCGTCTAAGGCAGGCGTCCCTGCTTAGTGCTGAAGACCTGGTACTCATAGGAAGAACGGACATAATGTTTGATAGAGTTGTTGGAGGTTCCTGCCATTATAGAACCACCACTGATGGTGGAGATTATTGATTTGCCTTTGGTGAGGGTTAGATGGGGGTAGGAGGTTATGCACATATTTATCTAGCTTCCCTCACGAATAAATCCTTCACTAATGTTGCGCAAGGAAACACAAGATTCGGTATCGTGACCGCTGAACTGATGGAAATGGCAGAAGACACCTATGTTTGGCATAGGCTTGTTGGTCGATCTCTTGGGGGAGGCTTGGGTATCATGGGTGCCTCGTGCACCAGGACATTCTCATAGGTCGTGTTGAGGGTGGTGAAGACCTCAAAACTAGGCTTGGGTGTAAAGGGGAGTAGAGCCCGATCACTTGTCCTGGGAGGGTTGCCTCCACTAGGCTGGTGGTGATTGTCATGTCTGCCACGCTTGCTATTGTTGAAGGTGTGCTGGTAGCTATCCTTCCTTTTGGGGTGCTGGATATTTGGTGTGGGGGCAGAATGCTGATGTGGGGCAGGTGGAGGATCACCAAAAGTACTACGTGTCGGGGTAGCGGGGCCACGCTTGAAATTGAAGTACTCAGCCTTGGCGTGAACTGCTGATTGCTTCATTAGCTCTGCATATGTGATTCAAGGGTTGCTGTGAACTAGGTACCGGAAGTTGGACTCGCGGAGGCTACTGTTGAAAGCACTGAAGGCAGCGCGATCGTCAGTCTCTGGGCAACAAGAGTACTCGTGGCTGAAGCGGGTTGCATGCTCTCGAATGGGTTCATCCTCACCTTGCCGAAGCATGTACAAGTCGTTTGCGGAGTATAGGCAATCAGTCTGGATCATGAAATAGTCAAGGAAGGTCTGCTTCAGATAGTCAAATGAGTTGATGGTGCGGGGGTTCAGCCTGTAGAACCAATTCAGGCCCGCGCCGTTGAGGTTGGAAGAGAAGATGAGGCACATGCCTTCATCACCAAGGCACATCCGATGGTAGACTGGAAGGAGTGGATATGGGTGAGAGGATCCTCCGTGCCCGTGTAAAAGGCGATGCAGAGTGGCTGAATGTCCTTCTCTTGGTGGTAATTGAGGATACGTTCGGTAAAGGGCCCAGGTCCTGGCTTCGCCCATAAGGGCTAGTGGCTGCGGTGCTGCTCACTCTCCAGATGCCGGACCTTTTCAAAGAGAAGCCTCATGGCCGGGTAGGCATGAGGGAGAGTGTCGGGTGTTGAAGGCCTGAGGTGTGGGTGGGCAGGGGCTGGGTGAGGTTCCTACTCTTTATACGTCTCGATGTGATAAGACTCCCAATCATCTGGATGGTAAGGCTTCCAGTTATCCGAGTCTTCTGCACCTTCTCTAGCGGGTAGGTGGATAGGCTTCGGTGGGGGGCCTAAGTGTGCCACTCTTGTGTCTTGGAGATTAATAAGAATAAGGATAGGGTCTGGCTGATGGTCCAAGAGACGGTCCCTGCAATCTCTATAGATTTTGGCCGGTTCATGGGACTGGTCCTTCGATGGCGAGATGTGAAGGAGCCGCAATTTGGTCGTCTCCTGGTGGATGGGGTCTTTACCCTTGCTGAGCCTAGACGAGGCTGGGGTACTATGTGAAAGTGCACCCGCTCGTTCGGTTGGGTATGCTCAACATCCTGACTAAAGTCATGTTAAGAGCCCTGAGGATGAGTCCTCTCCCAATTACGCTTCAGCGTACGGAAGTCATGCTTTGGCTCAATGTTCTTGGTATGAAGATGTTCGTATTTCTCGGACATCTTGGTAATGCTGGCGCGAAGGCGCTCGACCTCTACCTGGAGGTTGACATCTGTCGAAGGTTTCTTTCAGGAGGTATCCCCTTGAAGGGTATGGTGCTGAGTATCGTGGCTATCATCGGTCAGCATAGCGAAGTGTGGGGTAAAGAAGAGGCGGCAAGGCCTGATGGGAGAAGGAGCGAGTTGTGCTGGTAGAGAAAAGCGGGATTCAAAAGTCGATTTCCACATACGGCGCCAAACTGTTAATGGTCATTTTGGGAGGTCAACTTAAAGAGAAGTGGATAGTCTTCAGCAGGGGAGAAGGTGAGGACCTTCGGTAAGGGAAGAGCCTGCAGATGACAAAGTATGAGAAGCAGTCGTCAAGCTTCGGGCACCAGTGTAGTGCCGGCCGAAGGCTTTCCGATGCTTAAGTCAGCTATGAGTGGTAAATTTGGCAGAGTAACAGTAAATGTGAGAAAATAGTTACCCTTCTTACTTGGGTACTGCCCCCTATTTATAGGGAAGTAAAAGTGGGTGGTTTGCACAAAGTTTCGATGTGGGACTTTATGCAAGTTGCTGTGGTGGTGACACGTGTCCTTGGAGATTAGGTTTAGCAGCTGGGAGCTTTGGCAGTCGGGAGCTTCGGCAAGTGTTTGGCACCTCGGAAGGGTGTCTTTCTTCGGCAGGGGAGAAGGCTTGTCTGCCTTGGTGCTAGTCATTTTGATGCTGGATATGCTTGGTTAATTATGGTGTAAACATTAATGTAGATCATCCCTATTGTTACCATACCATGTAAATGCTTTCTTATTCGATCTGGAACTCTGCATGCCTTATGGATTTAAGAGCCCTAGAGATCGTGAAAATTTCCAAGTCAAAAGAATTCATAAATCAAAATTAAGTTGTTTACATGGCATAATCATATACAATGTTTACTTTGTTGACATTCATTTCCCTTATTATGTTTGAAATTTTACCTGTGGCTCCACATTAGAACTATAAGGATAGCCTACTTAACAATTGAAGTTTCCTTGTTTGCAGTGAACATTGCTCCTTTCATCATTCCTCTGCAGAAAAAAGATTCGACTCCTTATGCTTGATGTTCTTCCTTCAAGCAACTGATGATTTGGAGACCACTACCACTTTGCAATACTATGCAGACTTGATTTGCCCTGTTCTTTAAGAAACAATAATAAAATGTAGCTTTAGAGTTATGTGGGAGTGATTTTTCCCATGAGAATATTCGATTGGAAAGATTCCCATTTCTTCTTCGCCACTTCTTTCTCTCTGCAAAATAGATCGAATAAGAGGACCACACCCGGGGGTGTTGGCCAAAGGCCCTCTGATACCTAAATTAGTTCAATTGATTCATAGATAAAACAATAGCTAATAGGATACAGAGATGTGTTTATGGTGTAAACTGGGCGGCCGGAGCCTTATATAAAAGAAAGAGAGAGATAAGGTGGCTAGGGTTTGTGAGGGGAAGATCTCTATAGAGTTTTAGTAGTAATTCTGACGTACCTCAATCCTTGTGCGTAGTCAAGTATTTATAGGGGGCCTTGACGAGGTTGGTGAGGTTGGTGTATTTAAAGATTTGATTTAATCAAATCCCTAATTAAGGCAAGAATCAAATACACCCAACCTGAATTAAATAATCTCCCAATTAATTCAGGTAACTCCCAATTAATTGGGAATTATGGTAGGAATCAAATTAATTCTCAGCCTAATTAGGTAACGTTCAATTTAATTGGGCAATTCCCAATTAAATTGAGTAACTCCCAATTAAGTTGAATAATTCCCAATTAGGTCAAATAATTCCCAAATAGAAGGAATTATTTGATATAGGGTTCTGATTTAATTCGGTTTCCACATGACGCGTGGTGACATGTAGGAGATGTGATCTATTGGGAATACTTGTAGTTTAGTGTGACAAGAAACTAATGATTTGAATAATTATTTATTAGTGTGCAATGTTCTTTTGGTGATTTGGATGGAAAGGAACAGTTTAACTCAAAGCCAAAGTTGGGCAGTTTGTGGACTATTTATGAGATATGGCTAGACTTTGGGCCTCTCTATGGGCTTCAGTCTCATCTGTATCATGATTGCCCATTCTTTCTCTTAAATTTGGAAAGGGAAGCAAGCTGCTATATCGTAGTTGTCCTGATTGTAGTTTGGGCGTTTTCTGCATTGTTGGACGCTGTACTGTCATACTTTTCTTTTGGTTTCTTATAAATTGTAGGCTTCGTGCACTTTGATTGTACTTCCCATTCATATTAATTTGCTGGTTGAAGTCTGAAGTCTATTTTTACATAAAATTAATTATAACAACTATAAAAGAAAGATATCTAATAAAGTGATGAATTTTACATATTACATTGGACTACCCTGTTCTTGCTTAACTACGTTTTATTTAGAATTATATTTCTGTACACATTTGATGCATTGGATTAAGAATCTGTGACTGATGATTTTATTGTTATACTGATTATTCTGATATTCATTTTATTTGTTATGGAAGCTGGACATTTATACAGATTGTCCATTGAGTTTAAACTCCATGTGTATTGTTGCATACCTCTGTTTTTTGATTTGTATATATTAGGCAGTTGTTAGCAGCTCCTGACAAACTCAGTTTGTTTTCTTTTTTCTTTTTCTGGGTTTGATCTTAGAGCATTTTAGTTAAGGCTTGTCTGCCTTGGTGCTAGTCATTTTGATGCTGGATATGCTTGGTTAATTATGGTGTAAACATTAATGTAGATCATCCCTATTGTTACCATACCATGTAAATGCTTTCTTATTCGATCTGGAACTCTGCATGCCTTATGGATTTAAGAGCCCTAGAGATCGTGAAAATTTCCAAGTCAAAAGAATTCATAAATCAAAATTAAGTTGTTTACATGGCATAATCATATACAATGTTTACTTTGTTGACATTCATTTCCCTTATTATGTTTGAAATTTTACCTGTGGCTCCACATTAGAACTATAAGGATAGCCTACTTAACAATTGAAGTTTCCTTGTTTGCAGTGAACATTGCTCCTTTCATCATTCCTCTGCAGAAAAAAGATTCGACTCCTTATGCTTGATGTTCTTCCTTCAAGCAACTGATGATTTGGAGACCACTACCACTTTGCAATACTATGCAGACTTGATTTGCCCTGTTCTTTAAGAAACAATAATAAAATGTAGCTTTAGAGTTATGTGGGAGTGATTTTTCCCATGAGAATATTCGATTGGAAAGATTCCCATTTCTTCTTCGCCACTTCTTTCTCTCTGCAAAATAGATCGAATAAGAGGACCACACCCGGGGGTGTTGGCCAAAGGCCCTCTGATACCTAAATTAGTTCAATTGATTCATAGATAAAACAATAGCTAATAGGATACAGAGATGTGTTTATGGTGTAAACTGGGCGGCCGGAGCCTTATATAAAAGAAAGAGAGAGATAAGGTGGCTAGGGTTTGTGAGGGGAAGATCTCTATAGAGTTTTAGTAGTAATTCTGACGTACCTCAATCCTTGTGCGTAGTCAAGTATTTATAGGGGGCCTTGACGAGGTTGGTGAGGTTGGTGTATTTAAAGATTTGATTTAATCAAATCCCTAATTAAGGCAAGAATCAAATACACCCAACCTGAATTAAATAATCTCCCAATTAATTCAGGTAACTCCCAATTAATTGGGAATTATGGTAGGAATCAAATTAATTCTCAGCCTAATTAGGTAACGTTCAATTTAATTGGGCAATTCCCAATTAAATTGAGTAACTCCCAATTAAGTTGAATAATTCCCAATTAGGTCAAATAATTCCCAAATAGAAGGAATTATTTGATATAGGGTTCTGATTTAATTCGGTTTCCACATGACGCGTGGTGACATGTAGGAGATGTGATCTATTGGGAATACTTGTAGTTTAGTGTGACAAGAAACTAATGATTTGAATAATTATTTATTAGTGTGCAATGTTCTTTTGGTGATTTGGATGGAAAGGAACAGTTTAACTCAAAGCCAAAGTTGGGCAGTTTGTGGACTATTTATGAGATATGGCTAGACTTTGGGCCTCTCTATGGGCTTCAGTCTCATCTGTATCATGATTGCCCATTCTTTCTCTTAAATTTGGAAAGGGAAGCAAGCTGCTATATCGTAGTTGTCCTGATTGTAGTTTGGGCGTTTTCTGCATTGTTGGACGCTGTACTGTCATACTTTTCTTTTGGTTTCTTATAAATTGTAGGCTTCGTGCACTTTGATTGTACTTCCCATTCATATTAATTTGCTGGTTGAAGTCTGAAGTCTATTTTTACATAAAATTAATTATAACAACTATAAAAGAAAGATATCTAATAAAGTGATGAATTTTACATATTACATTGGACTACCCTGTTCTTGCTTAACTACGTTTTATTTAGAATTATATTTCTGTACACATTTGATGCATTGGATTAAGAATCTGTGACTGATGATTTTATTGTTATACTGATTATTCTGATATTCATTTTATTTGTTATGGAAGCTGGACATTTATACAGATTGTCCATTGAGTTTAAACTCCATGTGTATTGTTGCATACCTCTGTTTTTTGATTTGTATATATTAGGCAGTTGTTAGCAGCTCCTGACAAACTCAGTTTGTTTTCTTTTTTCTTTTTCTGGGTTTGATCTTAGAGCATTTTAGTTAATCTGTTGGTAACTACTGGATGCGGTTAAACTAAAGAAAAAGAACTAATATAAAAGTGAAGTAAAAAGAAATTAATGTAGGACAAGTGTAGAATAGGAAAGAGAAAGAACAAAATTAATTAAAAAATATAAAAAAGTAAAAGGGAATGTAAGTGAAAAAAAAAGGAGTGGGAAAATCAGATCCCTAAAACTAAACTAAAACCAAAATCCAATTTTCCTCAATAAAAAAAAACCCCATTATCCATTTCTTTTTCTCGTGAAGCAAATACAATAATATATTATCAGTCACCACCGTCTTGATGTTTTACTGCTTTAAAGTACTTTTGAGTCTGATTGATCCACAAGATCAGCTACCAGTCCACTGATATGTGGTGGAAGTGATCGGTTTACTACTAAGAATCAGCCATGGCTTCTTCTTTACCGGGTCAACTCGTTTTTCTCTTAGAGAATGGACATCATGTGTGGGAGGACCAATCTCTCATCAAGTGGAGGAAGAGAGATGCACATGTCCCTTTACGTTGCCATGATTCAATTGAAGGTGAGGAACTAAACCCATTTCAATTTCAGTTTCGTATTTGGATTAAGAGTGTTTTCATGTTGCTGGAAGTTTTGCTTTGTCTCACGTTGCCTTGTTAAATTTTGGTTAATGGAGTTTTTTGTTGCTGGAATTTTGTAAATGTTTGGGATATAAGTCTGTTTGATTCAGAATCACATTCAATCTTCAGACGAATGAAGAGTTCTATGAAGTGGGTTTATGATCGTGAATTAGGGGATTTCATGTGATAAAAATAATATGAAGTACTCATGTAATGCGAGTATATTATAAATGCATTTAGCTATTTTCTTTATTATAAATTTCAGGTTCTACATGCAATATTTATTGGAAATGATTTAGCAATGTCATTTAGATGTTTCGACTTTGCAAATTATACAAACACACATTGAATATATATAATAATTATGTATAAGCAAGCTCATCGATTGGCCTGACACATTTTGAATTTTTGTTGGAGTTTTGTTGCATTGGTTTTTGGTAAAAATGCATTTTCTTAAATATGAAGAGTGAATAGGGAAACATGTTATGCAGTTGTGAATATGTGTAGAATCTCACATTGTTCAGAAACTGCATCATGGTATGGTATATGAGCTTGAGCTTGACGTTGCATCTTGCCATCAAGATGAGCTTTTGGTATAGGAACATGGGACAGGAATCTTGTACCTATTCCCAAGCCTTGAAATCACGAAACATGGTCTACGTTATAGGCACATAGAGGGATTCTAATTGGTATAATGGTTTGGGTCCATGATGCGGAACCCCCCCTCTCTAAGTTCTGTGTGTTATTTTATCTTATCATTGGCTTGGAATCTTACTTCTTTTCTATTTCTTTTAGAAGATATCTGACATTCGTTATGTGGTGTAGGATCTCTTAAATACTGGTATGAGCGCAACAAAGTGAATTTTCTGGTATCCAACTCTGCTGTTTGGGATGATGATGCTGTTCCTGGAGCTCTTGATAGCGCGGCCCTTTGGGTCAAGGACTTGCCTTTTGTGAAGTCTTTGTCAGGCTATTGGAAATTCTTCTTGGCTTCCAGTCCTAGAAATGTTCCTGTAAATTTTTATGACACTGCATTTCAGGATTCTGAGTGGGAAACCTTGCCAGGTAAGCATATATGTATCTTTCACTTTTTCTTGCCTTAAAATCTGACAAACCTACACATATATATTTGGTATGCTGTGTTAGAATATAGCAGTGATAGTTGTTTCATAAAATCATTAATGAAATTTGTTTCATTGCAAAATATGTATCTATACCTGCATGCCAGAAACTTATTGCATCGTTTTACTTCAACTACGATTTTTCTCTATGCTGTTTCTTTATATATTCTTATTTGCAACAGTGTAGTATTGCATTCGAGGTAATTTTATGGCTAAGTGAGAGAATTTGAAAGGCATGTTTAGTAACGTGTATGAAATGTTTGGGTTATAATGAGGGGAATTTTTTATTTTTTATTTTTAGTTTTTTCTGTATTTCAGTTAGCTTATGTAAGAGTCAGCTTCACATGAGAGTTGGGATCCAATCTTAACTTCACTGTGGATTAGCTTCAAGGAAAGAAAGGGAAAAACTTCCATTTTATTGCTTATTGGCTACTGGTTATTCTCATAGAGGATTTTCACTATCATAAATTGGCCTTTTATTTTACTATTCGTTTTCTTTAAAGAGAGATACGCATATGCGTTAGCGAAACTGTTCAGTAAGTGCCGCTCACAAATAAGTCAGTTCTTTCCAGATAATAAATTGTGCTTTGAACTATAGGCGCTAACTGAAGCTTGTATAATTGTGAAAATTCTTTTCTAAGTGCTTGTACTATGATTTCATGATTCCGTATTTATTTTATTTTGTTCTCCAAAATAGACAATTTAAGAATACTTTGATAACCTTATTCCTTGTAGTGTTTTGAGCTTTAGCAATAGCATATGGAACAAATTTATGAATGATTTATGTTATAAATTTATCATGATTTTTCATATCTAACACATGCAATTATTATCCAACGACCGTGTCTCATTATTTTGTGTTCTCTCATGGAACAGTTCCTTCAAACTGGCAGATGCATGGATTTGATCGGCCTATTTATACAAACGTTGTTTATCCATTTCCACTTGATCCACCTTCTGTTCCTGTGGACAACCCTACTGGCTGCTATAGGACATACTTTCACATTCCTAAAGAATGGAAGGGTATGATCCATTTGATTGCCTTGCTGATTGTAGCTGATTACTATTTATTGGAGCTTTTTTATTCTTTTGTTTTTATTTTTCTTTGTTGTTCCCTTTTACATTATGCTTACTGATCAGTATTCTATCAAACCTGTGCTACTTATATCTCGTATACATCGAAGTAAGTTTTATTTTCCACTTTGTAATGTAACCATTTTGAAATGTAATATGTAGCGCAATTTGACCTGAATTTGTGTTAATGATTTGAAATGTGGCTAATAGAAGTATTGCCTCACAGATTGGATTTTCTGCTATATGTACGTACGAATGCATGCATGCACCTATATTACAGTCACAGACACACACACACACACAAAAATGACATTTCCATGACATCCCTCAACTCTGTTGATCATTCTTTCTGTGGGAAAAATTTATATGACATGTTTACCATTTGACAGGTCGCAGGATTTTGTTGCATTTTGAAGCTGTTGATTCTGCATTCTGTGCATGGCTAAATGGGGTCCTGATAGGATATAGGTAATAAATACTTGTAAGAACTTTTGTGAATTATCATAATTATCCTGTAGGTGGATGCTTTTATGCTATACCCTATGTCATACTTCCATTCAGGGAGTCTTCTCTGCGTGTGTTACTGTTTTCTGAACATATGCATTTTACATGGAATTTATCTCAGTCAGGTATATGTTGACAGATTAAGATTGCGCACATTTGTGAATAAGAGATACAGGGAGTGAGTTTAAGATGCTCATGGAGGATCTTCTTTTGCAATCTACTATTTTTCACTTTTCTCTTTCGCAACATACAAATTAAAAGTTAAATATAAAATGCAAAAAGAGAGAGTAACCCACATGGAATATAAAGAACATAAAGTCCCCAACTCTTAAAGCTGAGTATGGATACTGTTTTGTTGCTGATAAATAATTTATCAAGTAAATAGAATAATGTATATCGTGCTGAGAGTCTTTTGCTACCATATGGTTTAGCAAGAAAAGGGGCATTTAATTGTTAATAACTTAAAAATGAAGCATGGTGAGTATGACTGAGTTATACTAATTACCAATCTTTGAACATAGCTTCCTTTTTTTTTTTCTTTCCCTTTTTTCTGTTAATGTATTGTTTATCATACCAAGAATATGTATTAGCCTTGAAAGGAACTTTGTTTAATAAATGGTCCAGCCGCTGAATGATCTGACTTAAATATTTTGTTTCTTTTTGGTGGTGGGGAAATTCTTGGGAAGTTTCATTTTGAATTATTTGATGGTTGTTTAATCAGTTAGGAATTCGGATGTTAGTAGAGTCTTGTTTACTTTTTCACAAGTAGAAAATGAATCCTAAGCATTTGAGATGGTCATATGTGCCCTTGTCGGTTTTGTAACCGTATCACCGAGTACATACAACTATATCAAATTGAAGATTGTTTTCCACTTATAAGGGATGCATGGTTTGGTCGGAATCCCCTGTGAGATACGTTAACAAACTTTTCAATATCGTGCTAGGTCAGTCAGGACAGTAGACTTACTGCTGAATTTGAAATCACTGATTATTGTTATCCATCTGATATGGACAAGAAAAATGTACTAGCTGTTCAAGTATTCAGATGGAGTGATGGCTCCTACCTTGAAGATCAAGATCATTGGTGGTTATCTGGCATTCATCGTGACGTGCTTCTTCTTTCCAAGCCACAGGTCTTTATTGTCTTCTTTCTTGCCTTTGTATCCTCTCTTTTAATTACAATTGGTACTTCTTGGAATTAGTACATAGTTGGTGACTGGGGACAAGCATGTATACATTGATGATTTGCATGGCTACTTTTCTATCATAAGATCACTCCATCTCTTTGCAAGTCATTATTGTTCTTCCTTTCCCATTTTGCAAAATCGACACATTGGAGGCAAAGAATTAGGACAGTTAATGCTATATGGAAATCTGACCTAGTTCTTCAATGTTCTAAGCCATATTTTATTTTGATTACACATATAGATTATCTAAATTATTTCCTTATTCTTTAACGTAAACTGGTAATGTGCTGCTACCTGTACTGGAGCATTGCATAATATTAAATCCTAAAAAATAACTGATGTGCAGGTATTCATTGCAGACTACTTTTTCAAATCAACTCTGGCTGAGGATTTTTCGTATGCAGACATACAGGCAAGTATTTATCAATCGAGGATGGATCTTTTTGTTTTTACAAAGTATTAAGTACAAACAATATTTTGCAGTTTTGTCTAGATGGTTGACCTCTTGCACATAACTGGACAATAATTTGTAACCCATTGAATCATATGATAAACTCCAAAAACAATAAAGGATACAGGAAATGTCTAATGTGCTTAGGTTAGAGAAATTCCTGTCTGTTAATGGTTTTTATTCATACTATCTGATTATATGTGCATGTGCTCACTTTTTTTCTTCTTTTGAGTATCGCAGTGTCTGTTAATGTAGACTGTCATTGATTTATCAGTCAAGATTTTGGAATCTACCCTTGTATCAATGTGCAATATGATGAGATTATGTTCTCTTCTCAGTGCTATTGCCCTACATTGAAAACATTTTAAAATATTGTTGTCTTGCACTTTTGACCAGGTTGAAGTGAAAATAGATAACTCCAGAGAAACATCTAAAGATAGCGTTCTTGCAAACTATGTTATAGAAGCTGCATTATTTGACACTGCGTGCTGGTACAGCATTGATAGATATGCTGACCTGCACTTGTCCAATGTGGCTAGTATAAAGCTTAATCTCTCATCCAGCACGAGTCTGGGGTTTCATGGTTATTGGCTGGTAGGGAGACTGGACATGCCGAGGCTTTGGTCTGCAGAGCAAGTGAGGAATTATTATTTTTTGTTTCTTCCTAGTTTGTTCCTAAGCTAAAACCCTTTTAAGCAATATATACTTTCTTGCTTATTGATATTCTCAACTTTGTTGAGTCATTGGAGTTACCAAAAATGTCTGTCAAGTGCTGGAAGTACCCTGGCACTGGGAATTTTTTAGGGTGCTGCACCGTTTAACCTAATGTGTATGTTTGTGTGTGCTGCACCGTTCTGTTTATTAACTTAGTTTGCTTTTCTCTTCTAGACATGTGGGAAAAATTGGTCAACTGTAAATATCATATCTTGTTAAATTATAACAGTCTAAGAGTAATTAGATTTTTCTCATTCATATGACTCCAGAGTTTGTGAAAATTTCTTTTAACTTAAATTTAATGCCTTAAAAGACCATGGTTGAGTCTTCTTTCTACCTTGAGCTTCAATGGGGTGATATTGTGAATACTACGTAGGTGACTACAAACTTTCCCCCTTACCTAAGCATTAGCTAGGGTTAAGGGTTAGTCACGTCATGTTGAAAGTATGGCTTTGGTACTTTCTTGCTCCATTTAAGCATAAAGTAGATGGATGACTCAAGCATAATAGTAAGAAAAGATGTTTTGAGAAAAACAAAAAATATACATTAGATAAATCATGATATGAAACTAAAAGTTTTGTAGCCCCAATAACAAGAAGTATCTAAAACCTTGCATTGTACATTTGGTGGTATTTTTTTTTTTCTTTTTCCTTCTTATGGGCAAACGCTAAAGCATTGTACATTAGCTTAGGAAAAGAATATTAAAGTATTCAATCATATGGTTTATTATCACTATGTAACACAGTGTTCTCGGTTATTAATTAGATGTTTTTATCTTCTCATCTTTCATATAAGATCAAACGGTTTCATGATGATGATTCGTTTCCCAGAGTTTGTGTTACAGTATTTGCTTTTGAACTCTTTTCCTGTGTCCAACATACATATTTCATAACTGATTGTTTACCGTGTGCAGCCAAGCCTGTACACTCTTGCTGTTTCATTGAAAGATGCATCTGGCAACCTTCTGGACTGTGAATCATGCCTAGTAGGCATACGGCAAGTATCAAAAGCCCCCAAACAGCTGCTTGTTAATGGGCATCCAATAATAATAAGGGGTGTGAACAGGCATGAGCATCATCCACGTCTGGGGAAGACAAACATAGAATCCTGCATGGTTAAGGTAACACATACTTTACTTCTCCTTGTCTGTTCTCTGCTAGCCAAGTTGATTTGCAACTGGAGTTGATGGTTCTTGGAATTTTAATCACTATTCTGTGTACAGGATTTGGTTTTAATGAAGCAATACAATATCAATGCTGTGAGAAACAGTCATTATCCCCAACATCCTCGTTGGTACGAGCTCTGTGATTTGTTTGGCATGTACATGATAGATGAAGCCAACCTTGAAACCCATGGTTTTGATCTTTCTGGGCATGTGAAGCATCCTACTTTGGAACCCAGCTGGGCTACTGCAATGATGGACCGTGTGATAGGCATGGTTGAGAGAGACAAAAATCATGCTTGCATTATCTCTTGGTCCTTAGGGAATGAAGCTGGATATGGACCTAATCATTCTGCTTTAGCTGGTAAACCGCTGTTCTTTTATCATATCCATATTTTTGTCCAGCTTTGAAGGAACTTTTAGAAAATGTTATTACTTTGTACTTGTTCGAGAATTATTGCTTCACCTCGACATATTTCTCCTAGAAGATATATTCATTTTACAGAAGTAGACAATGGGAATCATTTTATGGCTTTAGTAAGTTACCTTGAAATGATGGTGATGGATTTGGGTTCAAAATTTTGAAAATAAGGAAATGTGGTCAGAACTGGCGTTCATCTGGGAATGGGCCTTACTTTAGGGAAAGTGAATATTTTCGAAAGAAAGAAGCCTGCACTCTAATTTTGAGTAATTGATATATAATTAATTATACTAAAGTTGAGTAAGTAAGTTAACATCACCTTTTTCTATAAGTTGGGCAATATTCTGTCTTTGTATTTTATTTTTCATTTTTTAAAATGTTAGTGTTTCTTATGAAAAATAATAATTATTATTATGATCACCCTCAAAATTTTGAACGGTATAATTGAAGTTGCATGTAAGGCATCTCTTCCCCCCCCGGTTTCATATCACTCATGGTTTTGAAGACTTGTTCACCTGAATTCAGGCTGGGTTCGTGGAAAGGATCCCTCACGGCTGGTACATTACGAAGGGGGTGGATCCAGAACCTCATCCACAGATATTGTATGTCCCATGTATATGCGGGTCTGGGACATGTTGAAGATTTCGAGTGATCCAAATGAAACACGCCCTTTGATATTGTGCGAGTATGTAAATTTTTTCACTCTTCCCTTTTTGTTATAGTTTGAGCATAGTTTGTTGGTTTACCATTATTCCCAATGTTCGAAGATGAGTCAAATGTTATTTATATTCTGGCACTTCTCACCTTGGGCCCCTCCACCAATAGAGTCCAACATGCGAAATTCAACTTATATAGGGAGGTTGCAACCAATCCAAAAAAAAAAAGGGAGGTTGCAGTTTTTGCTCTACACCTTTATCAGGATCTCTTGCTCTTACCATGCAAAAGTTTGTTGCTTTGCCGCTGCTCCCAAATTCTTAAGCTATTAGAATTTGGGCCAAATGTATTCTAAACTGCTAATTTATTTTGTAAAGTTATACAAGATACCTCTGTTTATGCTCATGGCAATGCAAATTTCTTCACTTAAAAGTTTGAGAAAATAATGGCAGGGATTCACATGCAATGGGAAACAGCAATGGGAATTTACATGAATATTGGGAAGTAATTGATAGCACATTTGGTCTTCAAGGAGGCTTTATCTGGGAATGGGTTGATCAGGTCAAGTATCCTTGCTGTTCATAAGAAATGCACTGATGATTTATCAACATTACATTAAATATTGAGTTTCAAGCCATCTTACACTCTTGAAACCCCTTTACTACCAACCACCAACCCCTAACCTCTCTCTCTCTCTCTCTCTCTCTCTCTTTTCTTCTCCCTCCTCTTCTTCTTCTCCTCTCTTTGTTGTTCAGAACCAGAAATTACATCAGGGGGTAATAGATTTTCTCTTTGTATATAGGCCCTGTTGAAGGATAATGCAGATGGTAGTAAGCATTGGGCATATGGGGGTGACTTTGGTGATGTTCCTAATGATTTAAACTTCTGTTTGAATGGCCTTACATGGCCAGATCGAACTCCTCATCCAGCACTGCATGGTAAGTTGATGATTTATGTTATACTTACAAGTACCTCTGTCCTTTGAGTTCTTTAAGATAATATTTGTATGTCATTTTTCAATTTATTTTCATGTCTCATTTCTTCGGTTATTGTTTTCAGAAGTCAAGTATGTGTACCAACCAATCAAGGTTTCATTTAGCGAAGAAACACTAAGGGTAAGTTTCACATAGTATTTGCTTTCATTTTATTTTATTATTTTCCGGAATACTTATTTACCTGAAATATACCTTGCAGATAACAAATACCCACTTTTATAAAACAACACAAGGATTGGAGTTCAGCTGGGATGTTCATGGGGATGGATGCAAACTTGGATCCGGAATTCTACCTTTTCCGTTGATTGAACCTCAGAAGAGTTATGATATTAAGTGGCGGTCAGCTCTGTGGTATCCTCTATGGACTTCGTCATCTGCAGAGGAATATTTTTTAACAATAACAGCTAAGCTTTTGCGTTCCACACGCTGGGTTGAAGCTGGTCATGTTATCTCATCTACCCAAGTCCAGTTGCCTTCCAAAAGAGAGATTGTTCCTCATGTAGTTGCTTTTGCTTAATACCCACTTTGACAATAAGAATGAAGTTTACATGTTTTGTCATATAAAAACATTTTTACAATTGGCCTTGATTTCCAGGTCATCAAGACTGAAGATGCTGTGTTTGTCAGTGAAACTCTTGGGGATAAAATTAGAGTCAGCCGAGATAGCTTTTGGGAGATCATATTTAGTGTTCAAACGGGAACAGTTGACAGCTGGACGGTATTTTACACCATTGTTATTTACATTTTTTTTGTTGATAACAAATTTTTCTTTATAAAACCAAAGTTATTTTAAGAATGATTTCCCTCCAGGTTTTATGATTGTAGTTGCCTGGTTATTGTTCTATTTTCTGTTGGGATAAGCATTGTATGATTTTTCCTTTTTGTTCCTAAGGATGTTCCGTCTCCTGTAGATTGAGGGTTGCTTATTTGTTGACGACCGAACCTCTTTGATTGTACTTCTCAATTTCATTAATACTCATTCTGTTTCCTATTTAAAAAAATGGTAGGTCGAAGGAGTCCCTTTGATGACGAAAGGCATATTTCCATGCTTCTGGCGAGCACCAACAGATAATGACAAAGGAGGAGGTGCCAGTAGTTATTTCTCCTTATGGAAAGCTGCTCATATTGATAACCTTCATTATATTACCCAAAGCTGTTCTATACAGAATAAGACGGACCATCTTGTGAAAATAGCTGTGGCTTTTCTTGGTGTTCCAAAGGAGGAGGGTGCTAAGAGGAAAAAGATTAAAATTGAAGTTGATGTGATTTACACAATTTATGGTTCAGGAGACGTTGTTGTTGAATGTAATGTAAGACCAAGTTCGAACCTTCGACTTCTGCCACGTGTGGGAGTTGAGTTCCATTTGGATAAGTCAATGGATCAGATTAAGTGGTATGGAAGAGGACCATTTGAATGTTATCCAGACAGAAAAGCAGCTGCTCATGTTGCGGTCTATGAGCAGAAAGTGGATGACATGCATGTCCCTTATATAGTTCCTGGGGAATGTTCAGGTAGGGCAGATGTTAGATGGGTGACATTCCAAAACAAGGATGGTTTCGGAATATATGCATCAGTGTATGGCAGCTCTACGCCTATGCAACTAAATGCAAGTTACTACACCACAGCTGAGCTTGATCGGGCAACGCATAATGAAGATCTTATCAAAGGAGATGACATTGAGGTAATTTCTTCTACATCATCAATCCATATCTTTCATTTCAGTACCAGTAGATTGTTTCTGGACATCCATTATGAGTAATATACAGAGGATGGTTTATGGTTTAGGGTCTAGGGTTTATGGTTTACTGTGTTACAGGTTCATCTTGATCACAAGCACATGGGCCTGGCTGGGGATGATAGTTGGTCGCCCTGCGTCCACGACGAGTATCTGGTTCATGCTGTTCCATACTCATTTTCAATTAGGCTGTGCCCGATAACCCCTGCAACCTCTGGCCAAGCCGTGTACAAAACTCAACTTCAAAACTAGTAGACATGATGGGCTCAAGAACTTGGTAATGAGTACCGAGTGATTGACAATGTATGTGGCCATGAAATAAGATGTCTAAGCTTATTTGCAACGAATAATATAAAGGCAAAACATATCAGTCTGTAATATTCTGATTATGAAACATTTGTATTTAATAGTGCTTTTGTCTGAAGCATTTTAGTGGTGGATCATGCCTACTACAATCAATCTAAGCAATTTAGTACTTTCCCTCCTATTTGTCACTTTACTTAACTAGTATACGCGGCGGGTTCTTATTTTAGTTGAATTCTTCCCATAATAAGAATGCGACCGCATTCCTATGGACGTGGCAACTTCATGAGATTAGCCATCATTGCATATGTGATTTTGTAACTTTTTCCATTTAGAATCGAAGCAAGTTTTGGTATAATTTTAGGGATTCCGAGACTTTGCATTTAGAGGTTGTGCATTTTCCCCATTTCATTAAATCCAAACCATTCTAATAATCAAACATCTTAACATGACACCTCATTTCCCCTCCAAAGCTCACGCGTTAAACTGACCTTTAACGTTAACATCAGTTTTTGAGCGTTGTCCTTCAGTGTTGAAACCGTGATCGATCAGGAGCAAATACCATCAACGAATAATTGTTGAATCCATTCACGATTATCCAGATGCTTGTTTCTTTCGTTTTAGTGAAGCCACTGATGGTGTCAAGTCATTGATTCCAAAACATTAGGTTGTTATAAGCCAAGGTGGAGCAGACATACCTAATATAATCAAAACAAGCCTTGATTATAAAGGACGTATGTCAAATTGGTAGCATGTAATATACATATATATATATATGTGGTTATGATTCTATGAACAAAATATAATGATAATCGTATCTCTGCATATAAGATGGTGCGAATCACAACCATTAAAAATTGAAGGCCCCATATAGCAAGGCAGTGAAGAAAACCCAGAGGAGAAAGTACCCAAAACCATTCAAAATTGAAGATCCCAGATCAGGGCAATACTGAAGCACAAAATTTCAGGGGCCAAGAAAGAAAGAAACATGCTCAAACTGACGTTAACGTGTGTGAGTTTTGGGGAAAAAAAAAAACAGTAACTCCAAGTTTAATGACGTGCCATGTTTTAAGACGTTAGATTATGAGAATGGTTTGGACACATGACCCATCCCGAATTCTCCATTAGAACCTGTGACAGGGTGCAAAGAGCAAATATTGGGGTGCCAATAAAATCACCTTTTTTTTTTCTTTGCTTTGTTTCGTCGTTCGGAATGGATATGAAATGACTATATGCAATGAATCATTTGAAATTCATTTGATTTTCATTTCATTGTTATTCAAATATTGGCATAGTAATCTAAACAAATGATTTTGACATTGTAATGTCATCTAAATTGGAGATGCCTATCTACCTTAAATCGTGTTCAAGGTGAGACTAGTCTTCTCTTTCTTCCTGTCTGCTGGTTCCACACTAGTGTGAACTTATGAACTCTTGCATGTAGCCTTCCTCTGCGCTAATGGCATATTTCCCTTCATCAAAGTTGTTTATCTATGTCGTGGCTCTAATATGCTAAAATTTAAACTTTATCCAAGAAGTATAGCCATCTTAAGACGTGTCTAAGTGTAACCTCTTCATCCTTGTCTGCTTTGTTAATGTAGGCTCAAATTCTATCTTGCATGTCGATTTCCCTTGCTCATATGAGAAAGTTCATGACGAAAGTTGTTGAGAATTTTGTAGTCTACAACATATCCAAAATTCGTAGTCATCCAGCAAGTTTATCCCTCTTGAAAGTCGTACAAGCTTAAACAAGCTTCTTTGTTGCCAATTGTTGTTTTGGTGGTTGTTCTCCTTGGGAGGTGAATTGAGGATTTCAGACCAATTCAAAGGAGTGAGGTAAATATTTAAGATGTTTGATTTATGGAAATTTGTTTTAGAGGTTATATTTTTGAGGTTTTGTAGATTGTTGAGTTGTTCCAAACTTAAGTAGAATTGTGAATTTTTAGGAATGTCTAGATCGAACTCGTGCGCCACTTTGTGGTAGCCTTTTGAGTTCTAAATACTCACCACATCGTCCTGAGCATGAGGTATGCTCGGATTATTGTTTAATTATCGAACGGATATTGCGCCTACTATGCGATATCTGGATTCGATAGGTTCGGATCATTTGATCGGTTCATTTTCAATTAGGATCGTGTAGGAACTTACGAAGTGAGAATTGAAGTTTCGGATCCTCTGAATCACTAATTTTAGGATTAGGCAAACCGATTGTGCGATTGGTTTAGATTTGACTGCTTGATCAAGACCAAATCCTCGGGACATATTTAGTAGCCCTTGCCGGACCCTTAGGAACTTCCTTAAAGGTTGTACACACACTTTGAGTCCCGAATTAGGATTTTAAGTTAAAGTTTATGGTTGGATACTTTTATTGATTAAGTCTCATTGTTCTTTCAAATAGGTACTCAAGCTTCACGTACTCCACAAGAGAGACATTCTCAGGGTTGAGCAGCTCTGGACTTGTTATGAGTAGACATTGTTTTAAATGAGCATTATTTTTCGAATATGGATTTGCATGCATAAATGAGATTTGATTTAGAACTTGATTTATTTGGTTTATTGGGATTATGGAATTTGATATATGTTTTAACTATGACTTTATAGTATCTTATGGGATTACTAGAACTTATTGTTAGTTATAAAGTAAATGGATTTTGGGTTTTGGATTATGATTTTATCGGCATGTGTATGGATTTGATTATTGTGAATTTGAGAATATGGATTTCGGAGATGATTATTGGAAATTGGATATATTTTTTTTGTTTTTTGTTTTTTTGGGAATTGGTACATAGTGTTGGGCTATGATTTTGGAATATTGGTTTAGGCATATCATGTATTAATTGCACTATTATATGTACCTCCCATGTTACTGGATACTTGGATACATTCGACACGCGATAACTCTTCATACGTGTGTCGGGATCTGGGCACCCTTGCAGGGATGTGCTGCAGGCCCTTGGCGGGGCAGTCTACAAGCGTATGACAGGATTTAACCTCACAGTGATGCGATTTTGCTGTGTGTGTTGGGGAGCAATAGTCCCCCAATTGGACTGCTCGTCTGTAGTCATAAGGTAATGCGTTTCTATCCTATATCTAGTCAAAACAGTCCTCGTGTTGGATTGTTTCCCTTGGTACTTGTTGCTGATGTAGTGACATACATACATACATTTTTATACTTATATATTTATAAGGCACTTTCTTTGTATATTGTGTTTTTACAAGCATATGTCTAGGAAAGGGGTTGGCTAAGGGAAAAAGGTCCTGTTTGATGATTATATTCTATGCCATATCAAGTTTATGGGATTACAATGATTTTAAATTCAAGTATAATGGATTTTATTGCATGGTTTTATATTTTTTTCATAAAACGGTGGGGTTAGTACGTTTGATCATAACTATTTTCAAACTTTATTTTTGTCCACTCACAATTTCTACATTGCTCCCCTCAGGCCGTAGTTTGACGTGACTTGTGAATCCAAGTCACTCTTCCCGCACTTCTGACTTCAATCGTAGGACTTTTATGTTGTTTATTTCCTTTGAAAATTACTTTGGTTGTGTAATTAAGAATTTCTTATATTGCTCTGATATTGTCCATGGAGGGTAGAAATTGAGGTCGGATGCCTATTTTATGAACTGTGTGCTTTAGTATTGTGTGTGCTGCCAGTTGAGATATTTAATGTGTTGTTTTTACTAGTGTAAAATTTTAGGATTTATTCGTTTTTCAGGAGAGACTGCAGAAATTTTAGTAGAAGTCTGGACTCTTTTTCTGTTTTTGTTGTTGTTGTTCATGGAAGAGAGTTATTTTAGTAAGTGGGCCCGACATTGGTTAGATGTTGGACAGGCAACAGGGTTCGTCACAGGTTCCAATGGAAAATTCGAGAGG
The DNA here is from genome assembly GCF_000346735.1 of Prunus mume. The sequence goes on from NC_024130.1 coordinate 3,963,571, forward strand.
GGTCTTGTCACCAAACCATTCTAATAATCTAATGTCTTAAAACATGGCACGTCATTAAACTTGGAGTTATTGTTTTTTTTTTTTTTTTCCCTAAAACTCAAACACGTTAACGTCAGTTTGAGCATGTTTCTTTCTCTCTTGGCTCCTGAAATTTTGTGCTTCAGGATTGCCCTGATCTGGGATCTTCAAGTTTGAATGGTTTTGGGTGCTCTCTCCTCTGGGTTTGCTTCACTGCCTTGCTATATGGGGCCTTCAATTTTTAATGGTTGTGGTTCGCACCCTCTTATATGCAGAGATACGATTATCATTATATTTTGTTCATAGAATCATAACCACATATATATGTATATTACATTATACCAATTTGACAAACGTCCTTTATAATCAAGCTTGTTTTGATTATATTAGGTTTGTCTGCTCTACCTTGGCCTATAACAACCTAATGTTTTGGAATCAATAACTTGACACCATCAGTGGCTTCACTAAAACCAAAGAAACAATCATCTGGATAATCGTGAATGGATTCAACAATTATTCGTTGATGGTATTTGCTCCTGATCGATAGACAACGCTCAAAAACTGATGTTAACGTTAAAGATCAGTTTAACGCGTGAGCTTTGGAGAAAAAAAAAACACCCTCCCCTAAAATTATACCAAAACTTGCTTCAATTCTAAATGGAAAAAGTTACAAAATAAGAAGAAGCTTACGCAGGCAGCCTGCCTTGCGCGCGTGCGCTGGTTCCTTTTTTGTTTTTTAAACTGCCTGGCCAAAATGACGCCGTTTTGGTCCAAGCGTGTTAATTTTTTTTTTAAAAACCTGCCTTCAAAACGACGTCGTTTTGAGCCAGGTTTTTCAAAAAACCAGAAAACCCCATCAGCAGCCCTATCTACCCGATTCTAATCCCCGCCCCAGCAGCAGCAATTCATTGATTTTCTGCGTCCGCCACTGTTTGAGAAAGCTGGTTTGTGGATGTAGATAACCAGTTGAATATAATTCGGCCAAGCCTTGGTGGTGTTTTTAAGTATGGCTTTGTCGGTATCCAGAAGGCTTTTACGCTCATTTGGCTCCGTCTTAGCATCGGGCCGCTGTGACTCTCCAAGTAGTTTATATCCATCACTTCATGCTTCTCTTGGTGAGGACGTGCATACTTTTGTTGTAAGCTTTTTGTTATTTGACTTGTATGATCGGAACATTTTGTGGCATTGCAAAATATTAATTTTTTTCTACCTTTATTTTGGTCCTTGAACCGATTTGTGCGGCCTTGTTCCAGGGGTTGTCTCTCCTGAAGAATTCTCAGCTGTTTCCAAGGTATTATTGCATCATATCTACTATCAAATGAACCAGTGCAGCATGTTCATGTACATGGTGATTTATTGGATGCTTAGCTTTCTGTGGAAACATAGTAATGAACTCATATTATATTGTATCTCAATATAGGCTGGATCGTCTTTTCTAGCCAATCGAAGGCTTTCAACTTCTATCCCATCTCCAGAATCAAGTGGAGGAGCATTTCCCTCTAATTTATTGTCTGCAAAGCCTGTGGTCGCTTCAGAGCGTAATATAGGTACGAGGAAAGGTCAAAACCATATATATCTTATAATATTGATGAAAAAAAAAAACCCCCCAAAACGTCTATCAAATGAGCATAACATTATATAGCTTAAAACCATAACCATATGATCTTATACAATAAGATACAATGGGTAACATTCATTTATGGATGAAACTCATTCGTTAAGACTTAAAACCCATTGAAAATAGTAAGTCAAAACACAGGCCAGGCAAGTGTAGGTATGCAGCAATTGTTAGTTTGTGGTAAAGCTTATTTATTACTTTACTGGGTTTACATTATAAACCAGTTGTCGGGATGTTTTATTAATGTTATCTATAAGAAATAAATGTGTAGGACTGTTTTAATGATTTTGTGTGTTGTGATATAGGACTCTATCAAGACCTTGTAATTCCAGTGACAAATTTTCATAATGAAGATAAAGGCTTCACAGTTTTGGCTGGTGATGTTTTTGATGTACCTATTAGGAAGGATATCATTCATCGGGTTGTACTGTGGCAGCTAGCAAAACGGCAACAGGTATTGACTTATCTATAAATTTAAGCATTAACACTAAATGATGGCTTAGCAATATTGCATTCTGTTCCTGAACATTTATAAAAAAGAGAAAGGCCGCTATGCCACTTGGAAGTTGGAAGTACAGAGTCTTTCATTTAGTGTGATTTTTTGTTTTGGTTGGGGAATGTGGGGGAGCATTTGCTGAAAAAGCTTCTGGATTGCATACATAGTAAATTGGATAAAAAAAAGAAAAAGAAAAAGGAAGGGGATAAGTATATGGGTTCTTGCATAAGAGGAACTAAATTGATCAATAACTTTTCTATATTTTATTTTCACATGTCATTTGTTTTGAAATTCTTGTCATCCATGTTTAGAATTTTCATACTTTTGGTGGTCTAATGACCACTGAAATGATATTGGTGAGACTCTATGCACAAGTGAATTTGGGAAAGAAGATAAAAAAAGCTTACGCTTGTTGAGTGGTCTACAGGGAACACATTCAACAAAAACTATTAGTGAGGTTAGTGGGACTGGGAGAAAACCATGGAATCAGAAGGGTACTGGTAGAGCGAGGCAGGGATCATTGCGTAGTCCCCAGGTAATGATTTATCATGTTTTGAAATTAGTATGTTTCTAGATTTTCATTCAAAGTCTGCCTTTAAGATGCTTTTGCATAATGAATATAATGGGTGTTAACAGTTCAGAGGAGGTTCCACAATGCATGGTCCTAAGCCACGAAGCCATGCTTTTAAGCTGAATAAGAAGGTCCGGCGTCTAGGGCTAAAGATTGCTCTGACAGCTAGAGCAGCAGAGGGAAAGGCAACTCTCTCTCTCTCTCTCTCTGCTATGTTTGGATTTTGTTATGAAATAGGTTGAGTTATTTTAATTAAATATTTAAACTTTTATGTTTTATATGGAACTTAACTAGAGAAACTGTATGAAACTACAGCTTCTAATTTTTGATGATTTTGAGGTCCCCACACATAAAACCAAGAATATAGCGAACTACGTCCAGCAAATGGAGGACTCCAAGAAACTTCTGCTGGTGGATGGTTTCTTACCTGAAAAGCTCAAGTTGGCTACACAAAATTTACATTATGTGAACGTGCTGCCCGCAGTAGTGAGTTGCTCTTTGTGACCCTTAATAAGTGTTTGTATTATAGCTAGCAAACTATATGCAGCCTGAGATGCCATTCCACATGGACACATTGTTCCGAATCCAGTGAGCTTCTTTATCCATCAGCAATGGCTTAGAGTAGAAATTATTGACAAAAGCTTTTACATTGTCGAGCATGTTTGATTCACAAGAACTAAAACCTCTCTCTTTCTATCTCCTGATATTCGTGATACTGTTGCTCAGCTTTCGCTGTGGTCACCATATATAAGAACTATGACAACCAAAATAACGATTTCAATTTTTGTAGATACATGAACCAGCTACCGTGTAAGTTCCGTTTGAAATCAGTACTTATCTGTATTTCACACGTTTTGCAGGGTTTGAACGTCTACAGCATCCTGCAGCATGATACACTAGTGATGTCCCGTACTGCTGTAAATGAAATTGTTGAGCGGATGCACACTCCAATTAAACGTTGAAGTAAAAGAAGGCTTTTGTTTTAACTCGGGATCGATAGGAACCAGCTTTTGCTTTTGATGGAGCTAAAAGAAGGCCAAAGCTTTTAGCCAAAAAATAATGTGTTGTTTTTGTTACGATATGCAAATTCCGGTGTTGAATATCAGTGAGATTTCGTAGCTTTTAAATTGCTCTACACCTGTATTGTCATGAAGCCGAGTTACTTTATGGGGTCGTCATTATTTTTTTTGGTAATGATTTAACAATTTTCTCTAATGCATCAGATATGAATCATTGTTTCTTTTTCTCTCCTGTTATACCCGATCTCTCTCCTTGAAATATTTGATTTCTTCCAGTAATTAAGTGGGATACCTTGAATTCATTTACCTTCAAAACAAAATTATTTCATTTAAGTGCGTCCGCCTAGTACCGTCTACCATGTCTCATTACAAGATGAAGCAAAATTTTGGCAAGCCACAAAATTGCATGAACGAGATTGGTGTTGCGAAGATACAAATGCAAAACAATGGAGCAATTCTTTAGCTTTCTATCAAACTCTCCTTCCATGCTCGATTCACATCCTTAATCACCTCCAACAAATCACTTTCAATGATCACCTATCTACTTCAAAATTAGCATACATACATAAATTGTAGTAGACTAAATCTTACCATTTACTCATATAATGTCATCCATGTTATAAAAATAAAATAATCACAGTATGAAAAGTACTACTGAATATTGGGAGTAGAACTCAGATATAACTCACTCTCTTTTGTTTCCTCTCACTTTTCCTTTCTTCTCTTCCTTTCTTTCCTCTCTTCTCATTGGTGTGTTTTGCTAAGCAATGAGAAGCCTATTTATAGGCAAATTGGATGGCTTCCAACATCATCATTAAGCTTTTTGAATATTATTTCATTCTTTTCTTTATGTGGGCTCCATCATTTTCTTTACAACAATCCAAAATTTAAGATGGTATTATGAGCATGAAATATCAAACTCCAACCATGAAGGTACCGTGACAGTTAGCGCTCTATCTCCCTCTTTCTTTTTTTTCTATAGCAAAAGGAGGGCCTAGGGTTTATGCTACGGGTTGAGTACACTGGTTTACGCCATTGAAGTTGCTTGCTACATTTCTTTAACACCAAGGCAAGGCTTCCTTGATGCTACAGGTTGTCCAAATTTTAGGGCTTTGAGAGTAAACCGGTTTACGCCATTGAAGTTGCTCCGAAGTTGCTACATTTCTTTAACACCAAGGCAAGGCTTCCTTGAAAATGACCCTCATGGCCAAAACTAGACCGGAGAGAAAGGACTTGGATTCTTACACGATCAGAGGCAACAACAAAGTCGTCAGAGGTAAAGAAAACGAGAAGGAAAACAATAATTTTGATTTTTTTTTGATTTTTTTTTATTTTGCGGGAAGGGAAATGTGTTGAAGAAATGGTGGTTTTGCAGTGGGGGATTGGGTGCTGATGGGCCCATCGGTCACCAGTAAGCCCCCATGCTTGGCATGCATCAAGAAGATTGAAGCCTAGGACGACTGGAGCAATGCGAAAGTGAGAGTGAGGTCGTACTATAGGCCAGAGGAGTCGATCGGAGGGTGTAGAAAGTTTCATGGAGCCAAAGAGCTCCTTGTCTGACCTCTATGATGATCGGAAAGCGCTGACACCGTTGAAGGCAAGTGTAGGGTCCACTCTCTTAAGAACTACGCAAAGCTGGAGAATGTGGGAGCTGAAAATTACTACTGTAGATTTGAGTACAAAGTTGATGCTGGAAAGCTTGCACCAGACATAGTTGCTGTGTGAGTGTCATTTGCTTTCTGGTTGCTTTGGTTTTTTCTCTTTTTTTGGAAGACCTCTCTTATTGAAATGGGCGATAATATATTAAACTCACACACATTACGGACTCGACTTTTCTTGGGGGAGGAATTGACACTACACTAGTGGGTCCTTGCTGTTGCTTTGATTTTTAATTAGTGGAAATGTGGTGTTTATGTGGATAGAATGTGATGGGTTTGTTTATGTCTGTCTGTTTTGAAGGCATTGCAAGTGTGAGATGCCGTATAATCCGGATGAACTCATGTGAAGTGCGAAGGGTCAGGGAACGGTAATCTTTTTTACTTCTTTACTTTCTTTCTCAATGTGTTGCACATTTTTTGAGATCCGAGTTTTTGAATGTGTTGTGTTACTTGAAAATTGTTCGCAAAAGAAACATTAACTAGGTTATCTATCTGCAATAATGGCTCTAACAATTGCAGTCATGATCTTGAGAGCACTTGTTTAGCAGGCATATGCAAACAACATAAGCACTCCATTTGTGTGTATGTTCAATTTAAACAGGGAAATGCTTAGAGAGCTTGTTGATAATTTAGGTCCTGTAGATACTCGAGCAACATCTCCTATTCATAGATCTGTGCCTGCCTTTATACAGTTAGAAAAAAAAAAATTCAAGGGAATTATCTGGTGGCTACTGAATCTTGTTTGGAAGAAAATTTGGGTCCTTTTTGCAACATAATTTGGCTCTACCTTATGTAAATCTTAAATACCCTAATAGACACATGATTTTATTTTACCATTGACGACACATACGTATAGGTATCATCTGCTTGCATTGGCATGACCATTGTAGAAGCAAAAAAAATTTAAAGCTTTGTTTTGTTCAGAATGTTCGTCTAAAGAGGATGTGATTAAGGCCCCAGAGCCACAATGCATTTTCAGGGTCACCAGAAGCTGATGCAAAGGTGCGGCTTATCATGATGGAGTTTTGGTTATTTTATGTTATTCTGAGCTCTTTTCTAATTTCAGTCTCTTTCCAGGAGTCTCTGGCTAGTTTTTCGACTGTGGAGGCCATGGTCTAGCCTGTTGTCCCAGAAAACTCTTCAGTCCCAGACTTTAGCAAATTGGATTTAGATTCGCTCTGATCCACAGGAACGAGGAAGTTAGAGGTCCTCCTCCAACGAAGCTGCCGAATAAGCCATGTTTCGACTGAAAAAATGGAGAGACGAAGGGTTTTCTGTTGAACAAGGCTATTAATCCGTCAATCAGCTGATGGAAGATTTGTGTCTGCTAGCCAAAGAACAGGTGCTGCCTCTACCATTTCTGGAAGCTAGTCTAACTTTTACAGAGGACTTCCAGGATCTGGCTGGACAATGGGCAGCCATTGAGAAGAACTACAAGGAGGCCGAAGTTTACAAGAACTTTCAGCACTAGTGTTCGAGACCTGGAGCAAGAGAGGAAAGCTTGTAGTGTCAAGTATCAACAGCTCCAGCAAGTGAGGACTGAAATTGTAGCTCGGCTTCCAAAACAGTTGGCTAGCTAGCAAAGAACAAGAACACAATCAACTCCATGCTTTTCTGAACTCCGTTGGATTCCGCCTGGACTCTGCAGAGCCAGATTGCTAAAGCTAAGCCTGCCTGATGCCGAAGCTACTCTTTTCAAGGGCAATCATCTCAAGGCAGATGTGTACTCAGAGCTCTCTCATTTCAGAACAGTTTTTATCTAGCCTTGAACATTACTATATGCTTGAATTGTAAAATTTGAAACATTTTCAAAAGTGGAACAGATTTCACTGAACTGCAGCAACTTGTTATTTTGTAATTTGATCAATATGCAATACTTGGACCGTAGTCTGATATCTGATTGCCCCACAAATTTTTAATAGGAAAGTGAGAACTATTAAATTGGCTTACACTTGAGTAGCTCTTTTAATACACAACTTTCTGACTCAAAACTTAGTAAGATTCTAATAACCGCTAGCCGGTTATGACGTTCAGGTCCATGCTAACACTAAAAACATAATCTGCTGCTGTAATTCCAGTAACACCTTGAGTATCCCAAATGGTGGGATATAACTTTTTAAACCATCTGCCATTAATTGGGACCTCCTGCAATGGAACATGTGATTCAAGGGGCAAAGTCATTTCAATTTTCGATCTGAAATTGAGTTAAGGATTATTTACCCCTAAAGGAAATTACATTAGAAATTAGAAATTGAGTTTGTTGTTGACCAAGAAACTCCCTGATTTCTGTGGGTTAGGTGAAAATAACTGCTAATGTGTTACACAACAAATGTCAAATCACTATCAAGAATGCGCACGTGAGTTAAGCTAGTTAGTCAAAACCCGGTCCCTTGCACTCAAGTTCGAATTTCCATCTCCTAGAGAATTAGTTCTAAACGAGCTCTTAGACTATTGAATCAATTGTAAAAAAAAAGTACTTCAAAAATAATAATATTAATATAAAAAAGACTTGAGTGCTGCAGTACCCTCTGAAACATTAGTCAATTCCCACTAAACCCCCATAAAATTAAAGTGACCCATTTTGCCTCATTGACTAATGTTTTGTGTCTCACTTTGCCCCTCACCATTAAATATGTTAAAAATTCTGTTAAAAATGCTGATGTGGCACCAATGGGACCCACTATTTTGCTAAACTAAGTGCCATGTGTGAAGAAAAAAAATTAAAAATTAAAAATTGACTTTTAAAAAACATAATTTAACTATTAAAAATAAAAATTATACTTTAAAATCTGTGTTTTTGGTACCTTGACAACAACCTAGCACAAAACCTTGTTCCCATTTACATCGAATCTTATCAGCGTGCCTAAAATCAGATCTCCAAGCCAAACTTCCATCCATTCTTCTCAAGGAGAAACTCTCCACAATCACATAACAGCCAAACTTCCTCCACCCATTCTCACTTGTAATCTCTTCTACCCTCTCCACTCTCGCATCCATTTCATCCCCATTAACCCATCCTCCCTGCCTCTAAAACTCATCTCATATTCTGAACGATTGCTGAACTCAAACCTACACTCACCACTTTCTTGCTATGTGGGTTATAAGCTTTGAACCAGGTGAACCCGGTACGGCCATTCCTATCGTCCTTCACCATTGTTCAGTATATAGGGGTCTGCTTTCAGTATATAGGGGTTTACCAGTCCGACAGAAGACTGATCTTAAAGGTGAGTTATTTTAAATCAAACCACTCTGCAACAGTTCTTGAAGGGATTAGGTTTTAACATTTGATTATTTTGCAGGGATTTTGTAAAGGCCATAGATGATTTTCATGAGAAGTACTGTATTGGAAAAGGAGGGTTTGGAAGAGTATACAAGGCAGAGTTGCTATCAGGTCAAGTTGTCGCAGTTAAGAGGCTTAACTTTGGAGATTGATTGCTGGAATGTCGTTAAGAGTCTGACAAGCTAAGCCTCTTAACTGCGACAACTAGACCTGATAGCAACTCTACCCGTCCGTTTCGTCGACCTCCAGCGAGGATCCACCCCAATTCCTCTTTTCTTTGGAACACTAATTGATGACTCTTGCATATTCTTACTTGCATATTCTTAGGGAGGGGGCTGAGTTTTGGGTCTGCGAGAGAAGAAGAGGGAGGAGCAGTCGGGGGTGGTTGTGCGGTGGTGATGGCGACTGGGAAGGGATAATGGGGTTGGAGGAGGAGAGTTTGGGATTTTTAGGTTTTAATAATTAAATTAGTTTTTTTAAAGATAATTTTTAATTTTTAATTTTTTTTCTTCACACATAGCACTTAGTTTAGTAAAATAGTGAGTTCCATTGATGCTATGTCAGCATTTTTAACGGAATTTTTAACAGACTTGACGGTGAATGAGCAAAATGAGATACAAAATATCGTTCAAATGGACAAGGTGAGTCTTTTAACTTTAAGGGGTTTAATGAAAATTTACAACTGTTTTAAGGAGCACTGTAGCACTTATGCTTATAAAAAAAGAAGAGACAAAAGCAGTGGGTGTTAAGTTAACTGAGTCTTACGAGTACGCATTTGACTTGACTTCAATCCGTTAAGAAATGGGTCAGCTTGTTATGGATTCGACCAAATGAAATCCGATGCCAAAATCCTAAAAATTTCTTGTACTTTTGACGCGTAGAAATTGTAACCGTACGTTGACAGGGAGAGATTTTACATCAAACACTCCACTGGACTGAAACTTGAGCCACTCTTCCTTCTCCAAATTTCGAAAATGAACAACTTTCTCACCGTCGTCTCTGCTTCTGTAGCTGTCGTCCTCGCCATTATAGCCTCTCTTCCTCTTCTCAAACCCAACCACCGTAAAAATGATAAACTTTCATCATTTCTTTCTTCTTAAAGTTTCAGTTTTGATCTGAAATTTGAATAATTGGATTTTTTTTTATTTTTTATTTTTTGCAGAGTTGTTAAGTTGGAGGTCTCCAATGGCGGACTTGGTGGTGAAAAATGCCAAGATATACACCAGTGACGAGTCTCTCCCTTTCGCCGATTCCATGGCCGTCCGCAGCGGAAGGGTTCTGCGAGTGGGCAACTACTCCTCTATTAAGGTTCACCATTTGCTTCTTTGCCTCGCTCCTTACCTCCCTCCTTCTTAAGAATTGAATGTATTGGTCGGTTTTTGTGATGCTTGTGAGATTGCAGCTCGGAACCAAATATTTGGGCCATAAATTTTGTTGCATTGAATCCAAATATACACATGGAATCATTTTGAAGCTTATATAGCTAGTGGGTAGGTAGGTACCATTGTTATGAGAAAGAAGTTGTGAGAAAGAAAACCTTTTCAAGTTATTCTTATTGCGTGAAACAGTGGAAGCCATGTAAAAAGATGGTGATATTATGATTGCTAGTAGGAGAGTCAAAATGATCGTTTGAGTGGGTTTTTTAAGATTCTTAAAATGGTAATGTTTTAATTTTGTCCGAAAATTTCTGAAAGTAGGGGTTTGAGGGTGACTATATATGATGAAATGTAACTCTCGGAAAATCCATTTTCATTGATGGTCAACCAGAAACTGAGAAGTGTTGTTTCAGGGGGTTTCACTAAATTCTCATGAGGCTAGAGAAACATAGGTACAATTAGTATGATTGTATAACTTTTCTATGTTATAAGAAGCCACATTCCTTATCTTGGTCTGCAAACTGTAATGATCTGTGGTTCATCTTACTATGATCCTCGACTAATGGCTCCTCTGTGAGAATGGTCCATTTACTCAACTATGAAGTGTATTTTCCCTCCTTACTTTTCCAAGAAACTGCGTAATTTTCTGTATGTTTATCTAAACAGCTTGATTGATATTTTGCTGTTATTGTTGACCACTACATTGTTTTTGTCTAATTTCAAAGTTGCCCGTCCTTAGGTTTTGGATGGCCCATTCAGGTGTTGTCTTTTCTATCTTTCTATGTTTCTTTTATCTACTTATATGGATTTTGTGGTCTCTTATATGTATTGTCTTTTCTGTCATTCTGGCAAACCTTATAACCTCTTCATTTGTTGTTAGTTTCCAACAAAGGTACTTAATCCAGTAAATTGTAAAAATACCCTTCCCTTATACATTCATTCAAATGCAGGATATGGTTGGAGATGGGACCAAGGAGTTAGATCTTATGGGAAAAATTGTTGTACCTGGATTTATTGATTCCCACGTGCATCTGATTTCTGGTGGACTCCAGGTATGGCACAAGTGCCATAGTTAAAATTGATCTTGTTTCGAATATTATATGCTCTTTTTGCCCTCGAGAAACTACTGTCTGTAATGAAACAATTAAATTTTTTTTTGGAGGAGAAACATGCTTTATTTCAAGCAAAAGCTATGTAGAACGATGTGGATGGGACATCCACAGACAACTTAGCATAAGAAACAAAACACCAAAACACAATATCTGACAGTAGGAAACACATCATCATAGAACAAACTGAACCACAGCTAACAAATCCGACAGAATAGATGAATAAGGAATCCCCCTGAAGTATACATATACTGATGCCCACAATGCTGACCAACATCCAACTCAACTCAAAAGATCTTCCACTCCCACCCATTTGTAATCCTTAAAATTCTCCTATTCTGCTCCATCCAAATTACCCAAAAGATGGCTAATACCAGACAAATTACCAAAAATATAGCTAACACCAGACTGCCCCACAAGGTTTTGGCTCTCCTCCCCTTCCCCAAAGCCTTGAAATGAATGCTGAACCACTCGAAAACCCCATTACACATCAATTGTTCAAGGCTTGAGTTCCTTGCATCGTGCATCTTCCATTTCAAACCGTTGTTGAAGTGTGTTACATATTTGAATTTTTATTTTTTCTAGATTTCAATTCGATTCTTTGGATATGCCATTACGTGTTTGTGTGTGTGTGTGTGTGTGTTTGTGTGTTCATTTATGTGAAAATTTCAATAAATCTGTGAACTACCTGGCTTGAACTAGTTTGAACACTCAGGTTTGTACTGTCGGGAAATCTATAATGTCTGAAACTTTCATTCAACAACTTCAATGCTTCACGAGTATTTAAACTGTGTTTCCAACCTTCCATCTATTTTATTTTATTTTTTTTTTGCAAAATTTGTGTAACATAAACTTTGTACAATAACCAAAAGATTTATTATTTATCTATTTTCCTTTGCTTATTGAAGTTTCTATATATGCATTTGAAATGTTCCTGATTGGAAAACAGATGGCGCGTGTGGAACTACGAGGCGTAAGTCAAAAAGATAAATTTGTGAGGCGGGTCAAAGAAGCAGTGAGAAGTCAGTTCCCTGCCTTTTTATAATTTTCTCAATTTATCGTGCAACTTATAGACACAGGAATGTCATGGCTAGACATGTCTATTCGTATTCTTGTTTGAGTTAGAAAAATGCACAAAGTATGTGCCAAAATCTTTGATTGTTCTTTTTTGAAGGTTTGGCTGTGAAGTCCTAATGTAAAATTGTTACAATTCCAGTTGTTATTCAAGAGTTAGAGACTCTTCTCCCAAGCTTTAGGATGGGCAATATGGAAGCTCCATAAGTTATTGTAAGAACATATATGAAGCAGACAGGAGTTAAATTCAAACAATTAAACTGGCCAAATGTTAAAGGTCATAGAATAAAAGGTAGGGCGTTTCATTTAGTGAGAAATATTAAACCATTAATCACTCTTCTTTATGTGCTTGTTGATCACCATTTAGCCTGCAAAAATAGTTCTGGAGAGGGAGTATTTATTGATGATGACTACGACTAACAATCTGATATAAATCACTTTTAATTATGAAAAGCAGTTGTGCAGACAGAGCATCATTGGCAATGCCTAAAATTCTTATAAAATGGATGTTCTGAAATAGCCATTGAATGTTTCCAAAATAAATATTATTGTGTTTGTTAAATTGTATAGTCTTTTGAAATCTCGTATTTGAAAGAAAATCAAATGAAAAATCAGATACAAATCAAGGTTCCTGGATTTTGGGTGGTGGATGGAACAATGATCTTTGGGGAGGGGAATTGCCAATGGCCTCTTGGGTTGACGACATCACACCTTACAATCCTGTAAGTCATAACCAAATGAATTTCGGGTGCTTTGATAGTTTTCACAATAGTGTTTTTATTTCATTAATATACATTATTTTACAGGTTTGGCTGTCGAGGATGGATGGCCATATGGGCTTGGCTAATTCAGTTGCACTCAAGTTGGCTGGGATTACAACTTCATCAGAAGATCCAAATGGTGGAACAATTGTGAGATTCACCAGCGGAGGTATTGTTTAACTGCGTTCATATGTCATAGATGCTTTCAGTGGGCCATCCTGAATCTTTTCAATTCTTTGGATATAACAACCGACATAGAAGTGTTGAGGGTGTTGGATATTTGTGGACATGACATTTTTGTTACCCATGTCCCAATAATTTCCTTGATTTATTCAAGAAGATTGCAAAAGTTTTAAGTCTTTCTGTAAAAATGGTAAATTACAACAAGAATACATAATTATTTACTACTAGTGGCCCTTAATTAAAAAACATGCATGGCTGTGTCCCTTACATGTTTTGGGATTTCCATATTTGACAACCCATATCAAGTTATAAAATGACATGCATATTGTACCTACAAATCATAGTGATTGAATTGACACTGGAGTCACAATTAGGACCTATTTATATGGATTCTGACAACCTTTACATTAGGAAGAAGCCTTGGACAACTGTTGGATAGATTTTATTTTTTTTCTTTCTAAAAAGAAACCTGAAATTTATTAACAACTATGGAAGTAGGATGGATAAGAAGTTCATCATATCCAGATCTACACCTCAAGCGAGCATTTATTACATTCAATTCAAAACTCTCCCGAGAGAGATGAATTGCACTACAAGGGATTATCACTCTAAAATGATGACAAAGACATATGAGAATCCTTTTTTCTTTTTTCTTTTTTAAATCTAAAAGTAGATTGAATTTGTCCGCCTTTTCATCTATTTTCTGGTTGTTTCATCTTTAGATAAGTAACAGCTACCGGGAGAAATTACTTATCATCCAACTCATCGTTATGCAGAACCTACTGGATTGCTGATTGATTCTGCAATGAAACTTCTCCTTCTATCCATTCCGGAGGTGTCAGTAGAGGAGCGGAGGGAAGCTTTGAGTAGAGCCAGCAATCATGCCTTGATGAGGGGTGTGACAACAGTTGTTGATGTTGGTAGATACTTTCCTGGGGCATCGGTGAAGCATTCCTGGGAAGATTTTTCAGGTTTGCATTATGTTTCTTAAGGGTTTCTTTGGATGTCTTGTGAGTTGAAACATTATTCTTCTAGTTTATTGGTTCACTTGAATTCATTGGTCATGTTAAGGAATCACCATTGTCCTTACCAAACTGATGACAAAACTTAAGGCAATTCTTAAATGACCTGTTGTGATCAAATATTAAGAATTTAAAACGATATTCTCAAAAAAGATGAGTGTCTAGTTAGATGATTTATTACAACACAAATTTATTACATCCTAAGAACAACAAGATGCACCCATACTGATATTAATATTTTTAATTACTCATGCTGCTTAAAATGTTTTTTTTTTACTTTTTATTTTTCTCATTTTATTACTTATTGCAGATGTTTATAAATGGGCTGATTCTTCAGGGAAGATGATGATTAGGGTCTGCTTATTTTTTCCATTGGAGACTTGGTTACAGTTACATGTATGAGTTCTTATAGGTTTCTTCTTTGGAGTTTAATATTACTTCAATTTATTCTCAACCTGATAGTGTTAAAGTATGATTGTTCATATGTTTGGCCTTTATGTTGACATATTAACGATTCTCCTTGTCAATGTGTTTTACAGAGAGCAATTATTTTAAACATTTTCAGCAATTGCACTATTATTTATTTATTTAACTTTTTCATATTTTTTCCATATCAGAAATGTGTGTGAGTTAATTATCTATACTCTTCTTTTCCTTCCTGCAATGAAGACTTTTGACATTGCAGCTTTTGTGTTTCATACATAAGTAATTCTGGATTCTTATATCTCTTGTTTGAACAAGTGGAGATGTCAAGTTTTTGCATTGGACAACTTACTTTCTAGAATATTCTGTTTTTATCTAACGAATCTAGTTATGAACTGCATTAGATGTTTCAATTTTGTTGTCATTTATTTTTTCTCTTAGAGTTGTATTTTCCTTTTCAGAATCTTATTACCAAAGTTGGCCGTACCATGAGCCAATGGATTTACTTGGGTGGTGTTAAAGCTTTTGCTGATGGGTCGTTGGGTTCTAATAGTGCACTGTTTTATGAGGTGAGAACGATGGTACTTGGGCATCTGCATTTGTTTTTAGTAAATTAAGAATAAAAACTTTGAAATCCATTGACTATGGCCAATTCCATTTATTTTTGTATATCTTTGTTGTGTCTCTTGCTATTGTTGTTGAGAAAGGGGAAGTGTCATTGGCAAGTTAGGAATTTTTTGTAGTGAGCTTATCTAATTTGCTTCATACTGTTGCTTCCTCTGTGATAGGAAGTAGCTTTTTTTGCTTAGCCAGTCAATATATTGTTTTCCTAATATTTCTCTTTTATATCTGTAGCCATATGCTGATGAGCCTCATAATTATGGCTTACAAGTGATAGATAATGAAAGTCTCCTCAACCTGACCTTGGCTTCAGATAGAGTTGGGCTTCAGGTGTTGTCTCATCTCTTTGGAACTGTCCCTACATGACGTAAATGTACTCGTACTACTAAAATTTCCTTTACATTGTGTTCAGGTTGCTATTCATGCTATAGGTGATAGAGCAAATGACTTGATCCTTGACATGTATGAGTCAGTGTTTTCTACAAATGGAGTGAGGGATCGAAGATTCAGGGTAAAGATTTTGCTCACGCAACGATAATGGCTCAGCAGCAGCATAAATTTTCACAGGTTTTTATTATTTCCTTTTAGTTATTGTTTTGCATGACGAAGGAAAAAATTGCTTTCAGATTGAGCATGCCCAGCATCTGGCACCTGAGACACCAGCCCGATTTGGTAAACTAGGGATTGTTGCTTCAGTACAGGTTTGACCGCACTAGTCTGTTTATATTTATTTATTAATCTTTCTTAGGGTAATGGGGCTGCAAGCACAGTGATTTGTGGGAATTATTTTGTAATGGTTCAAAGTTCATGTTTCAACAACATTCTGATTATTTGCATCCAAGCGGACCTACCTTTTCAGACTGCTACCATGTTTATTTCTGAGTGTGTGTAGGAATTTGGGATAGGGGACTTCTACTGGTTAAATTTTAAATACAAGAGAGAGGTGTAGATTTATACACACTTCGTGTGGGATCACATATTACCATGCTTGCATAATGACACTTGGATCACTTTCTGCATAGGGATGAAGTCTTTTCTTCTTGCATACACAGGCTGCCTGACATTTGGGCAAAGTTTTTATTTTATTTTATTTTAAAATGTCTTCAGTGAATGAGCTCCCTTTTCCTCTTTTATTTTATTGTCATTTTTCTTTTCCCCTTTTGGCTTAACAGTTCTCAAACCTCTGAGTGATTATCATTATTCTTTGTTCCTGTGCATAAATTTAATTTTAATTACATACTCGAACACCAATTCCCCATAGCCAGAGCACCTATTAGATGATGCTGAGTCTGCAACAAAAAAACTTGGGATAGATAGGGCTCAGAAGGGATCTTATTTGTTCCGGTCTCTCTTGGCTAGCAATGGACAATTGGCATTTGGTTCTGACTGGCCTGTAAGTATAATGACTCTCATGGATATATTTTTTAGGCCTAAGTATCGCAAGGCTCTCTGATACTTTTTGTTTAGTGTGATATGTTTTGTAAATTTCAGAATGGTGCTGTTTTTGCAGGTGGCAGATATTAATCCATTAGGTGGCATTAAGACAGCAATGAAAAGGATACCCCCTGGTTGGGATATTGCTTGGATTCCCTCAGAGACCCTTTCATTGAATGACACATTGAAGGCGTAAGCAACATTGAAACATTTGATCCTAGAGATATCATCTATTTTTAGACTGCTATTTAGGTGACTCACATTCTTTGATGTGCGAAGCCCATATCCAAAGTCACTAAGAATGCGCCAAGTTAGCTAACCAGACAGCTGATATACTTGTGGTGAAGGCCCATTCGAATGGGCCTTGTCTGCCTGTGCCAGTTTCTGACATAAAAGTTCACTGGTTTATAATTGTTGAGGGCAAACCCTTTTAATCTCAACCATATTTGGTTGGTAGAATTTTCAGAAATCTTCTGTTACCAGGGCACTCTCAGGTGAAACAAAAATTTAGGTAATCTAGGAGTTGTAATTATTTCTATAACCCCCGGGGAGGGGATCGGGTGTGCTGTGTTCAGCTCAAAGGGATAAGACGCTGTCAAGATTTGACGGATGATGGGGTTGGATATTGGAAAAGAAATTACAAGCTCTCTGGAAAGGGCAAAGAAGTACATGCTGATGGTGGTGAGGAAAGAGCCACCTGTGACCATATCACTTACAACAAAGCCTATATGAGTAGAACTCATATTGTACTTTCTCCTGTCTCCCACCATTTATGTTTGGGTAGTTTTAATTTTCTTGTAATTGTTGTGGCCATCTGACTGGCCTGAAAGAAACGGTCATCATGCTTACCTAGTATTTTATTTCATAAAATGATTTGTTCTGATTTACTCTTTTCATGGTAGTGGATGCTAAGCTGATTAGATAGTGTCCAGCGCTAGACAAATAGAGTGAGGAACCAAATTTGTTTCTTTCCAATATGTTTTTTTCATTAGAGGGACGGTCTTTTTCTCTTAATTAGTAGTTCCAGTTCATTTATCGATTTCTTTGTTGCTTTTTCAACTGATCAACGTTGCTTTGTTGTGTTTCAACTCACACTTGCCACTGTGCAACACTTCCACCTGATACATGGCAGGTTCACTCTTTCAGCTGCTCGTGCATGCTTTCTTGACAGCGACTTGGGGTCCCTGTCGCCAGGGAAACTAGCAGATTTTGTCATACTGTCCAGGGACTCATGGGATGATGTCGTGGTTGAAGGATCTGCATCCATTGAAGCTACATATGTTGGTGGTGTACAGGCCTATCCCTGAAAGCCTATAATCTTGAAGATAAATTACACTTTCTACAGAAAACATAGGCTTAAGACAAGAGGGAATAGCCCAACATTTTAGGTTTATATAGTGAGCGGAAGTAGTATGCATATGATGTCTTTTGAAAAGTACTCTAGAAGATGATGTAGTCTATATGAGGGATCAAAGGTTTGTATGATTTGCACAATATAACACATTGAGCTAGGAAACGTTTCAGATTCTGCTTGAAAATCAACTTTTGTACGCCTGTCTTTCACTTTTTTTCTTCAAAAGAAAATTGATGGGGTAAGTGACTGTTTTTAACAACTTGAATGAAATGTGAAGAAACTTGACAGTAAGCGATAAATTCGCTATTCGTAATAGTTTGAATAATAATTATTCTAAAAAACACAAAATTTAGGGGGTAAATTGAAAGTGACCTACTAGCTAGGTGATCCGACCCCTATCACTTTCCATTTTCCCATTTAGCAAAAGTAAAAAGATGGTAGGTCCTAGTTATTTAAATAAAAACTAAAAATCAAAATTTCTTCCTGGGTGTCCCTAGAATACCCCTGTCAAAATACTTTTGTCTTGTGTCTCGTGTGGCCGTAACGATCGAAAACGGTAAGATATAAAATCGGTCCATTTCAAAACGCTGGTATATAGGCGCCTTTCTGATCTAGCAAAGCAAGTCTCTCTTTCTGTCCTGCTCCTTTTGTAATTGGAATTTAGGGTTCTGAAGATCTGACGAGGTAATTTTCTTCTGCAGTTCTTGTTTTTCCCTCTAATTCTCTCGTTCAAACCAAACAGTGCCCTAGGGTTTCACTTATTTGAATTTCCACGATTTTAGTTTATTCGATTTGATTTTGTCTGAAGTCTGGGTCGGATTTATTCTTGATTACTGTTGTTATCCTCTTTACGTGCTTCGTCAATTTCATCGTTCTTGTAATGGCTTTGTTCTTGGAATTATTAAGTGGAAGAATTGGATTAAGTTCTAATTCAGTTCTGTTATGTTGTTATTAGCATAATTGTTCCGTGGTGTATGATTATAGTGATTTTCGGGAGCATATTTTCAGGGTTTAGAAGATGAACAACCCTGCTGGAGGGCAGTCCTCAAAATCGAAAGCTGGATCCTCGCAGCCATCCGAAACTTCATTTAAGCGAAAACGGGGAGTGTTTCAAAAAGAATGTATGTATGGTCGTTGTGTTTAACAGAAACTCTATGCTAATTTAGCCTTTCTGGGTGTTATTCATAAATGTTTATGTTGTTCCTTTTCTGTATGTTGCAGTGCAGCACATGATGTATGGTTTTGGAGACGATCAAAATGTATGTAGCACTATCAAATTTTGAGAGTTGAGTCTTTTCTCAGTATGTCATGTGATATTTATATAGATGACACTAATTTGGATATTGGCATGTAGCACGTGGTTGTTGTGGTCTCTTTGGAACTGAGCCTCTGGTTCTGTTCTTCTTTGGTTTCTTTGGTTAATAAAATTGACTGATCAGGAAAGAAATTGTTTTCTGTTGCTTTCAGCCTCTTCCAGAAAGTGTGGCACTTATGGAAGATATTGTTGTGGAATATATCACAGATTTGGTAAGCATTTCTCAGAGGTAGTTACTATTTACCATGCTAATGAGATGCTATGCCAGATATTAAACCCAACTATGCAACATTTTTGCAGGTACATAAAGCCCAAGATATTGGATCAAAGAGGGGAAAGTTATCAGTTGAAGATTTTCTGTATCTAATTCGCAAGGTATCATATAAATTTGTTTCCATGCTACCATGAGACAAAAGATCTTCTTTCTAAAGAGATTCTATTCGGAACTACTATATGTCCAAGGTCCAATATTGAAATAATTTCAGATGTTTTCCTCGACTTTGTCCGTGTCACTGCATAATTTGGTTGTGTGGGAATTTTCTTTTTTGCCACTTGGATTCATGTTCTGGATATTAAAAGTGAGTTACTTTTAACCAATTTGTCAATAGTTTTTGTTTCACTAGCCTCAGCTCACTTTATTGAGGGGTTGCTATTCCTCGTGCTTTTGACTAACACCATAGGAAAAAAAAGGAGATGAACATGACATGATACGATATCGTGTTATCTTGGCATGAGATGACAACACTTTCATTAATTGACAGCTTGAAACTAACTCAGCTCATTTATTACATTACTGCACGTTGAAGTTATTTTCAGAAGGTTATTTTGTGATTTACATGGTTATTTTGCATTAATTCTTGCCAATTTCACGTTAGTTTCGTGCCTTTTTTGTGTTATTTTCATCCAGTTTCAATTTTTTTGTCAATTCTGTGTTGTACATGAATATATCATGATACTATATCGGGTCAAAAAAGTCCTGACACAAAGTTGTTGTCTCATGTCAATTCCATGCCAATTTGTTGTATCTAACAGAGTGTTTAGAAATTGCCCCCTAACCTTCGGGTTGACTATTTAGGAAAAGCGCATTCCTGTTGTGATTACATTTTATGGCTGGCCTCATATCAGTATGCTAATAGTAATAAGAATACTCATGTGATGTTTTATAGCCCATCTAACAACTTTATTACACTCCCACTTGTTTTTTGTTTGAAAGTTTATCAGAATAGTCTGCAATGTAACTTTCTTATTTTACAATGTACATTGGAATTACTTGGATAATATGAAAGCCTTACCTGGCATGTTGCTTCTAAAAGCATGGGATAAATGATAGTTAAAATGTGATTTGTTATTACGTTCTTTCAGCTGATGTAAACACTAATGTAAATGTGGTAAACTCTCCAGGACTTTCCGAAACTTAACCGCTGTAGAGAATTGCTGTCTATGAATGAAGAGCTGAAGCAGGCGAGGAAGGCTTTTGAGACAGATGAAGAGAAGCTGAGGAAGGCTTTTGAGACTGATGAAGAGAAGATGAGGAAGGCTTTTGAGGCAGATGAAGATAAACTCGGGTCAACGGAGTGACATGGGAGTATTTCTACTTAAACTTGTCTCCTGGTGATCATTTTCTTTAGGGAAATCGGTCGTGTTTCACTTAATCTTAGCCATTTAGCATCCAGGATTAGATAGCAGGATTCAGGGAAGATCCAACACACAACACTTGGCAGCATTCTGATGTTGCAGATTGGCATGTTCATCCGGCGTGGTTTTACAAGTTTCCCAAAGCTTTTTTTTTCTCCTTTTTCATCAACCTTTGTAGCAGATTGGCATATTCATCTGGTGTGGTTTTCCTTTTAAATAGTGATGATATAGTGTGGATAAGTTGCATTTTCTATAAACATATGTGATCAGGCTCTTCACATTGAACCTACAAAAAATCAGTTCGTTTTACAGAGTCCAATTTCTTCCACAAATGCTGGGTCATATCAAATCATGCTAATTTGATATCATAAAAATAAAAATAAAAGCAGAAAGTGTAGCATAGTCCATATTGTGCACGGCTGTTGTTAAACATTTTCGTACGTACCCACATTATTATTAGGAAAGCGGAAAAAAAAAAAAAAAAAAAAAAAAAAAGAAAAAATTTTTAAATTTGAAATTGATGAAATAAACTCTCCAAGCTATTGAAACTTAAACATAACCAAACATATGTACAATTCAAAAGAAAAGAACTCTTTGGCCCCGTTTGGTTCATGGAATGAATTTGAGGGGAAATCATTTCCCATGTCTTTCCCCAAGGAATGGGAATAGAAGATTCCTTTCCCACGTTTGGTAATGCTAGGAAAGTAATCGGGAAATATCACTTTATTTCTTTTCCCATGTTTGTTTTGAGTAGGAATTTTGTATACCCATATTAAATCAAATAAAAAAAGAATGCATTTAATTATAGGGTTTTTCGCAGCAATGGTCCCTTAACTATACCCGGTTTTGCATTTGGGTCACTGAACTCAATTATTAGTTGCAAAGGTCACTCAACTCTGCGTGTCGTTGCACCAGTAGTCCTTCCGTCAAGTCCGTTAGGTTTTTCCGTTTAAAATGATGACGTGGCAAGCATATGTGAGAATCTCTTAGATTCGTCAGGGGCAAATTTGTCTTTTGATGTCTGGCATGTCCAACCTCCCATCTCCCTCCGAAAAATGCCAAATCTGGCGCCAAATAAATCCCCAATTCCCATTTATATTTGAAGAAAGCCACATAAAAACAGTAGATGTGCTGAAATTTTGGAAATTGGAAGGAAATCTGGGAAGCCATTTAAAGGGAAATCTGGGAAAATGTCGCAGATTTCTTCTTCATCAACAAACCGAGCCTTAGTGCGAGGAAGCTATGCAGGTGCGGTGGATATATCAAAACTTGGACTTTATGGACTGATTTAAATCCTGGGAGAATATTTGAGGCTTGTGAGATGAGTCGAGTAAGTTAATCTGTGAAATTTTATTTTGTTGCTTGATGGGTTTAGCTTTGATGTTATGAAACGTACTTTGCAGAGAAACAGAGGAAATGAGCATCATTGGGAGTGGCTGGACGCACCGACCTGTGCAAGAGGAAAAGAACTAATTCCTGGGTTGCTGAGAAGAATGAGAGCAATGGAAGAGGACCTAAAGTTAATAGAAGAACAGAAGAAAGAAGTGGAAGATAAGCTGAAAATGGTGGAGAGAGAAAAGAAGGAATTGGAGTACGAAGTTGGACAACTATGTAAGCAGAAAAGACTGTTGGAAGAGAAAAGAACAAGCCAATGACCAAGAGATAATCAGATTTGGGGGGTTTCATTTCTGTCATTGGTTCTTGGGTTTTTGGTGATTATGATGATGCTCTGTGTCTTGAGCAATTGGTTGACATTTCCAGGTGGAAACTATGAAAAGCTTATGATGAATTAGGTGGAAATGTAACCGATATGTAGGTCATTTTGCAATGAAATTTGAGTTCGAGTTTGGTGGACATATTGGTGTTAGTGTATTGAAATTTTGCAATGAAATTTGAGTTCATTTTGCAATGAAATGTGATGATGCTCTGTACCAAATCAACAATTATAACACCCAGTTCCAAAATGTACCAAATGAACAGTTACAACACCCAGTTCCAAAATGTACCAAATGAGCATATATAACATCCAGTTACAGCTTCCAAAATGTACCAAATCTGGTTCCAAGTGAAACTGAAGCATAATGTATCAAATGTACCAAATCAGGTTCCAAGTTATAGCTTCCAAAATGTACCAAATGTACCAAATTGTACCAGTTCAAGTTCCAAAATGTACCAAATACAAAACAATGACATCCAGCCCAGAGACACATCTAACAAACCATTCATAAAACACATCTAACTATTTCAAAAAAGACATCCAACATACATCCTCCTAGTTAGCCTTCAAAACATCCATGGCTTAAGCTTCATGGCAGGACACTTGAATCTCCTGGCAGGACCCTTCACTCTCTTGGCAAAAGACTTGAATCTCTTGGCAGAAGACTTAGGTGGTTGTGATGATGATGATGTAGCTCTAGTGTAAGAGAGTGGCTGTGATGATATAACCAGTGGCTGTGATGATGATGGGAGTGGTTGTGATGATGAGAAATTGTTTGGCATTTCTGTTGTCCCATTTCCAACCTAAAATAAAATAGAACCATATTAACTAACTAAAGTAAATTAACCAACCAAAGTAGCATGACAGAGTTGTCACTTACATTTCCTCTTCCAGTTGGCATTTCTCCTCTCCCATTTCCTCTCCCTTTTCCTGTAGTAGTTCCTCTACCTCTCTCTCTGCCTCTAGTTGGGTTGGGTTGATTAGGGTGGGCCTAAAAAACAATTTCTCACATGATATAAACTAAACAATAACAAAAAAAAAAAAAAAAAAAGTTCATATGAACTGGTTGGGCCTAAAGACCAAAAAAGAATTAAACTAAAGAGATTTTAACCCAAATACTTGAGCTGCCCTTTGAACTATAGAAGAGGCAACTGATTCTTTCAAACACAGGTTTATTACCCTTCATCTTATTCTTTATAATCACAGTGCTGCCCTTGTTAGCCTTCTTCAATTCTTCTGCATAGTCCCATAGCCTCGCATATTGCTCCACATAGCTGCCTTCAATGATCACCTTGGACAAGTTCTTTGCTCTATAAATCTGATGCTTTGAAACATTCATATGGTACTGTTCTAAAACCTCAGCCTTGAATGCCTCTACATCCCACTCAGGATTTTTCCTAATCTTGTCAGCAAACCTTTTGGACAGCCACCTTGAATTAGTATATTTCAGTTTGTCCACTCTAGTACACTCATGCTATAAGGACAGAGTCTTTATGGCAAATGTCTGCTCATCTCTGTCTATCTTGGAAGCCCAAGAATAAAAGGGCATTTCGTGTGACCTACACACTTTGCTTGAATCCTTCTATTATCATTCTTCACCAATTTAATATTCCTCCCTTGCACAATTGCATACTCCTTAATAGCTTCCTTGAGTTCATCCTTATTGGCAAATTGCATTCCAATTCTAAATTCTGGATTTCTCAAATCAGTTTCTTTCCTAAACTGTTTAAAATTTGTCCTCTTCCATTTCCTCTTGCTTGTCTTTTTTTGACCTTCTTCCTCATCACCAGAGCTATCAACATCAGAAGGAAGTTGATCACTATCTTCATCATCATCTGATATCTCCCCTGTAGCTTCATCAAGAGGCATTTCATTCATCTCTTCAAAACATTGTGCATATTCATCATTTGGTGCATCCTTTCTATGCTGACCACTTGATGCAGCTTCTTTATTACCATTTTCTTCTTCTTCACTTATTTCATAATCACTGTCAACAATAACATACTCTTTTTCCTCATTTTCCTCCTCTTCCTCCTCATCCCAATTTTCTTCCCACTCATATTCATCTGCATTACCAACATCTTCACTGTGCTGTTGTTGCCCTTTATCTTCACTCTCTAGCTTGTTGTTATGAGTAGGATCATGGTAATACAACACCAATACCTGATATGATGAAATGCTCCCAACCAACCCTGGAATACAACTATCATTTACAACCTCATTCACAACATGCTAACCACTTTTTGCAGGCCCCTTATAGTAAACTTTTAAGCTTGTAACCCTTTGTGTTATATCAACTTTGTATCCAAGATCTATCCCAATTTTCTTTAAATCCAATAATGACAAATAGTCATGAATACAGTTGTCAACATAGCATACTTTGCCTCCCTTATACACTCCATTCTCCAACATACTAAAGTGGTGGAGTTCAAGAGTACACAGCTCTTCTTTATCACCACATTACACAAAGGTATGCTTACAAACAATTTCAATGACAATGAGGACAAAGTAAACAAGGAAGACAAAGTAAGTGCAGGCATGTGCAAGTGTGAAATCACTTCCATGACAAACCGACATAAATGGGACCACAGACAATAATAAAGACTCCAACTACATTTTTTCCCACCTTAAAGCCAAAACTTCATTGTTAACAACAGGACCACACATTTGCAGACATAATATATTGCAATATAAAATGCAGAAGGAATATTTAGGTTATAGTAACTTACCATACTTGGGGGGTTCTCCAAACCACCGAAAAATTGTCTCCATTTGAAGAAGCCTCCACACACTGTAGACCCAACACTTTTCTCTGTGCTTTCCACGAAACTGAAATCCTATATATGTACTTTATCGCTTTTTTAACTCAAAATACTTCGCTACTTAGTCCATTAACACAAAATGTTGAGATAATGTTCCAAAATCCCCCAAAAATCGAAGTTCAATGCCTCTCGATTTGAAAACCATAGACGCGATTTTCCCTTTTTGCACAGACTGCCATTTCTGTGCAACTGTCGTTCTCTTCAAAACCAAGTATTCGTTTTCATTAACTGAAAAGTCAGATTTACCCCTAACGAATCTAAGAGATTCTCACATATGCTTGCCACGTCATCATTTTAAACGAAAAAAGTAATAGACTTGACGGAAGGACTACTGGTGCAACGACACGCATAGTTGAGTGACCTCTGCAACTAATAATTGAGTTCAGTGACCCAAATGCAAAACCGGGTATAGTTGAAGGACCATTGCTGCGAAAAACCCTTAATTATATATTGTAATTCTAAATTGTTAATGGGGATAAAATGGTCATAAAAAATATGTATTTAATGTTAGCTCATTTTCCCAAACTTTCCCATAAGGAGGGAAAACAAAACCCAAGTTGGGAGGATAGCTTTACTTTCCCTCGTACTTTCCCATGAGCCAGACAACCATTTCTCATACTTAAACTTACCAAACATGGGAAAACAATTAATTTCCCATTCCCAAATCTCTTTTCCCATGAACCAAACGAGGGCTTAAGTTTTAGAACAAGCCATGAACAAGGGTCAGGAAATTTTATATATACTAAACGACAATCCACAAAACACTGTTCTTAAGCGCAGTGTAATGATGGAAATGCCCCTCTTTTAAATGTTGTTTTTAGTTTTGTTTTCTCTTCAGCACAGTGAATTGCTTAAAATGCTCTCCACTTAATCTTTTCTGATCTTCCCTTTTTGCCCTTTTTTTGTACTAAAATACATAAATGTAAAAATGAAAAAAAGGGAGAAAGGGTTGAAGACAGACGGAAAGAGGAAGAAGGAAAAAGAAAAAGAAAAATAGAGAGACAGGTGGGCCCAACAAAAGGCAAAGTTTTTTTTTATTAATTATTATTATTTTTTTATAACTTCCTATAAATTATTTATTAGGGTTAATGGTTTTATTAGTCCCTGAACTTAGACCCAATTTGCATTTGAGTACCTCAATTTCCAAAATGGTTCCCGTGGTCCTTCAACTTCATTTCGTTAAGACAAATGGTCATGTCGTCAATTTTGTTAACTTTTCTGTTAAATACAGGGGTAAAATAGTGCTTTTATATTTTGTTTACATTTTAAATTTATTAAAATATAAATAAAATATTTATTAAAAAAAACGTGAACTTCCATGTGGACAAAAAAAGTAATAACAAATTCTTCTTTTTTTTCAAATATTAATTTAAAAAAAGTGATGTTCTTTTACAATTTTAAAGATATAATTTTTTTATTCATTTTTATGGTTTTAATATAAAAATACCATTTTACCCCTGTATTTAACAGAAAAAGTTAACAGAAGTAACGGTGGGACTAGTTGTCTAAACGAAACTAAAGTTAAAGGACCACAAGTACCATTTTGGAAATTGAGGTACTCAAATGCAAATCCGGTCCAAGTTGGGGGACTAATAAAACTATTAACCCGAAAATAAAATATAATGAACACAAATTCAGGTAAATTTTGGCGGATTTGACAGTACGAAAAATGTATAAAGTGAATCAAAACTAAATTACTTGTAAGGGACAAAACAGAAATCTTGGTCTAAATTCGTAAAAAGTGCATATGCGAGTTAGGTAAGTTGACCGCAGCGAGCCCACAACTTGTTTAAAAACAAATGTGGTAAACAATGAATTTAGTACAAATCTAGGGGAGTGTGAGCAACGCAGTCACTGAGAAGCACAGTGTGTGTGTGTGTGTGAATAATTGATAAGTGGGTGGTGGGGCATGTGGTGGAGTGATAAGTTGTAGGAACAAAATATGTTTAGATTCCTTAAAACGAGTTTAAAATTACTAGTAACTATTTTGATAGCCCTAATTGTATTAAAATAATTCAATCCCATGACGTATACTCAATTTTCTCCACAATGGAATTTTTTAATCTTCTATTTGACAAGGTTCTATTTTTGACAGTCTGTAATGTGCTGAAATCCCCAAAGTCACTTCAAAATCTGACCTGTTTTTGTTATTTTTTGTACATTAATACTTTAATCACTAATCAAATATATAAAAATACCATTTTACTCCTGCATTTAACAGAAAAAGTTAACAGAAGTAACGGTAGGACTAGTTGTCTAAACGAAACTAAAGTTAAAGGACCACAGGTACTATTTTGGAAATTGAGGTACTCAAATGCAAATCCGGTCCAAGTTTGGGGACTAATAAAACCATTAACCCTTATTTATTACTTATGTATGTTTTAATTAATATATAGAGAGAGAGTTTATGTCACATGTAATTAAATGTATCACAAAATATTTTTGAGGTTCACGCGCCAATCACAAATGTTCCCTGGGAAATTTTTTAATTTAAAATTCATAAAATTTTGGTTTTCTTTTTAAAATTATTTAAAAATATATATTGTATTTTAAATATACGTGACAATGCCGCATCAACCAACTAATTGAGTTTTTAAAAAATATTTAAAATTCATAAAATTTCAAAATGAAAAAAAACAAAGGGTTTAGGGTTCATAAATGGTCCTCAAAGTCAAAATCCTTCTACATATAAAACATGTTATTAGTCTTTATTTTGTAACTTAAACTTGCTACATATTTTCATAACTTTATGCACATTTTGGAAGGTTTTAAAACCTGCAGCATCGCGCGGGCACCTTTGCTAATACTTTATAAAATAGGAAACTGGTAAAAGTCTAACTATAGCACCAATCTAAGCAAACTCACTTTATGGTATGACGAATGAGAAATTATTAACGCAAATATGAGACACATAACTCTAAATCAAAGACAAACTTTGATGCCACAAACATGCAAATTAGCATGATGGTAAATGGGAGCATGACCCCAAAACGGAAAACAATGTATGAACAAGGCGAGATATGTTTTGCATGACAGTAATTCAAATTTTGACTTTAGAAATGTTATATGTGTGAAAAGCTACATTTTAATTCTTCCTCTAAACTTATTGTGCTTTTCATATTTGTAGGTTAAGCCCATACTTCTTCTGTATCAATAAAGGATGGCATTGAAGTGCTTTCGGATTTGTTCCGGAAACTTTCTCTGGTTTATCCAATTTCTTAGCATTGTAGATATATATATATAATTTAAAATATAATTGGGGCAACCATATAAGATGCTGGAGAAAACCAAAGGGCGCAAAGGAGCAGCCTTGGGGTGGTGCAAGTGGCGCCATTGCACAGAGTCCCCGATTCTTAAGGGCCTACGAAAAAATATTTATTCATATTATATATATTATAGGAATATATATAGCACAGCGTGCTAGACATTTGCACAAAGGTGTGTCTGGTGGAGTTGTCTCCAGTGCTTGTCCATTTAACGAAGCGCCAGAGTTCGATTCTTGCTGAAGTTGATTTATTTGCT
Organism: Prunus mume; assembly: GCF_000346735.1. The sequence continues at coordinate 3,992,599 of NC_024130.1, forward strand.
ACTCCTTAAGTATCGATCGTTCTTTTTTTAAATAAAAAAACAAAAATAAAAAGTTTTATCCTCTAAGAAAAGTACTTTCTTCATTCAAAACAAAACAAAAAGAAACTTCATCGTTCATCCATCTCTCTTTGGTTTTTTTTCAATCATTTGACAATTTTTGTTATTCTTTCAATTTTAGGAATTTCAACACCAAAAAGAAAAATCCTAATTCCTAATTTCATAAAGACCACCCAAAATCAAATATTCAGATTCAAATTTCAGGAATTTGTGTGCTCTTTAATTTGTGATTGCCAATTTTTTTCCCCTATTAACCACATTGCTTATTGGAGGCAACAAGGGGCCTTGTAGGGCACAAATAGCTTATTTTTGTACCAAACATTTAAATTTTTATGAATTTAGTTTCTGATTTTCATTACATATTTATTCATGGTGACTTCTGGTTATAAAAAAATTGTTTATAACATTCAGTTATGGCAAATTTTTATTATAGTAATTTCGTATTAGATTATATGAGGCCCCAATTTAAGTTTTGCACAGGGCCCTAAAAATCTCAAGGACGGCCCTGGCGCAAAGTGCAAAATGTAATCCTCTCAAAAATTTCGTTGTACACAACTGATATGTTCATAATTTTACATGATTTTATATCATTTTTACTTAGCTTTGTGAATTAATTTGGACTAAAGATGCTAATTCTAATATGACCTCATCAACAATCACCAAAGAAGGAGATAGAAATTCATAAACGTAGAGAAAGTATATTGTAGAGCCAAAGAAGAAGTCGTGCAAGTGTGTCAACAAACAACAAAGCAAATCACTAATCCGTAAGCACAACATCGAGGAACAAACACGAAAGCAGATCTTGCAGTAACAAAACGAAGAATCGAGAGAGGAACAAAAAAGATCGAAGAAAACATTCATATTTGAAAACGAAAAGCAAGTAGGATCGAAGAGACAATGAGGTGTTCACAGCTCTGATACCATGATCAAATTGTTAGGCTCTTCAAATATCATAAAGTTCATTTTCAATCTTCTTCGATTATAAAAAAGGCTCAACAATTTGTTACATTTCAATATAGAGAACTAGCCTATGGTTGTATAGTTATAGTCCTTACTAATGAACTAATCTTAACAGCTATATGTTCCAAATCAGCAACTATTAATGTTGATGTGGTTAAGACACTAGCTAATAGGATTGAGGCAAACAACATATGGCTGAAAAGAGGACATCCAAAGCTTTCCAAAGAGGGGTCGTTCGCAATTTTCTGAGATCAGGAAAGTGTCCAAATGCCATTCACAAGGGAGTCCACGTATTGTTTCTTGGAAGTTTTAGGAAACTTAGTTGTAATCGCCATTTCCAGTTAGGATTCAACTTGGAAATTAAGTTTTCATGTAAAGCCACTTGTTTAGACCCAGTTTAACAAGGTTATAAGTTGCTTTAAACTAAGAGAGGTCGGCTTTACTCAGGGTATGCCGTAAATTTTCACATATACTCTTT
>NC_024130.1:4000667-4126373 GCF_000346735.1 Prunus mume
AAAAAAAATTGTAGGGTACCCTAAAGGGCGTCCCTCAAATAAAATTATTTGAGGGATCCCTCAATAGAAGGGGACTGTATATATATATATGTATTTATTTATATATATGTTTCTGTGTATGTCGGAGCCTTTAATCCTAGCTTAATGTGGTCTCATAGTTTACTGTATGTGCAGATTTTAAGAAATTTGAAGGATGCATTCTGGCCATTTCAGCATGATCAACCAGGGAATTTATTCTTGAGGGCAGCACGTGCTGCTAACTTCATTGATAGATCAAACATTAATGAAGACAGGTATTTCAGTCTGAATGAATGTAATATCCACTTAAACTAATCTAAGATGTTAAAATAGTTGACTTCCATAGAGCATTTCCTTGTACGTATTATATAAGTCCATATGCATGAGATACTTTGTCTTTTCTAGTGGTTTTCAGCTGGCATCTGCTAAGGCTGCTCAACATAGACTAGATCGTGGTGTTTGGACTAGTGTACATTTTGGGGATATGAGGTGTGCCTTATCTGGTACGTATTCATTGCAGCTCATTTAATCCCAGTGTCAAGAAGGCAATGTCATATTGAATAGATTACTTTTCTTGATGCTGTTGAACTGGTGGTAGCATAAGTTGAGATTGCAACAGGAATATCTTAGGGTTTGCACTATCTAAACTGTGCTTCAATAAGTTCAGGGTCCGTTCCAATCTAGCATTTTAACTATTATCCTTAGTATCTGGCCAAAAAAAAGTCTTATACTTAGTCATCTTTGAATAGCAGTTTTACAAGTAGTTTTGGAGGCTTGTGTGGTTATTATAAGAGAAAGCACCATTGTGGAAGGTGTTGTTTGTAGGCTGCTTATTATATAAAGGCTTGTGGCATTTCTACTCTGTCAGAAGGCCCGTGATTTTATTGGTTCAATTTGAAAATTCCATTTTATCATCTATATTGAGCTTTTAGTAGTTTCCTCCTGAGTCATGGGGCTGTAATAATTTTGGTTCGTTTGATAGGAAGAGAAACTGACTTGAAATTATCACACTATCTTAAGCTTGTGCTCATATTTTTGTTTTTTGTGTGTAAACAAAAAGAGGGCTCTGGTACCAAGATGTTAGGATTATTAATGGGAATTGCAGATAAAATAAAGAGAGCTGCAGGAAAAGTAAAGAAAAGAAAGGGAAAGATTATGCTTTTTCATTCCTGCCTCTTTTGGAGGCTGCACATCCTTACATACAAAAGGAAAATACATGCTCCAATAGTCTGGGTGTGACACATGGCTCACGAAATCCTAACAATATTCTCATAAGATGATAGACACTAGCTAACAGTCCACCCGGTCCACATCTACGCCCCTGAGACAATATGCAATTTGAGCTTCACCGGTAGTACTGTATTTAGGATTTTGAGAGAACCTTGAGTCCAAATTTACAGAATGGAGAGAAAATCATTTGGAATAAATTTACATAGTAAAAAGAAAGAGGTCTCTAGTTTCTTTTGAGATTTTTTCGTATGTGTAAATGAAGCTTAGTTATTTAAAACAGAGATAAAAGCAAAAATTTAGTAAGTATTTGGCAAATACTAAACCCTAAACCCTGAGTATTCCCAACTGTCATGATTAATTTTGGTTTCTTAAGCTAGATATAGTTTGTTGAATTAATGTTTTTTCTCTTGTACTTCTGGTGGATTACTTGTCCACTTTACCATACAGTTATTCTTATGAAATAAAATTTCAACTGTTTGTTCAAAAAAAGTATTCTCAAGTGCTGGCCCTTCACGCCCCTTTGATTCCATAAGTTGAGTACCCGCTTGATGGGGATACTTTCTGGCAAATGTTATCCCATGCAAACACCAGGCCAAAATAGAATTATCTCACTTCTTTTTTTGTGCCTAAATATGACCTTGTGCCTCAAGATCTCTAGCCCTAACAGAAAGGAAATCCTTGTACTTTCTCCATCATTTCATCAAAACTGAAATTTACATTGGAATGCCCCCATATTAACTGAACATTGTTCCTATTGTTACAGCATGTGAACGTCTTATTCTCCTGGAAGCTGATCCAAAGGAATTAAGAGACTACAGCATTCTTCTGTACCATTGTGGATTTTATGAACAATCACTTGAATATTTAAAGCTGTATCAGGACACAAAGGTAAGTTTCCTATGTATGTGTGATAACATGCGACTTCGATAAGCAAATTAATAAAATATCTTTATTTGGATATGGCAGAGTCGCCCACTACGGAGGCAACCATCTGATTCATTAGCCATTCTTGAGGAAGATGCTGTGGAGAAATTGATGATACGCCTTAACCTAATTTTGATGGAGGATGGTTGGAGCAGGCCGTCATATGTTAGAAATTTTCTTGGTAATAACTCTGAACCATGGTAGTGCTTCATGTACATTATTGCCGATAGCAGCACAAATCCCAATCAGGAGGAGGTTCATGTAAAGTGGGAAAAGAGGCACTTAATTGAACTTCATCCCAGAAAAGTTTTGTCAGGTTACATGTCTTATCTTGTGTAAATTGATGTATATAACATGTTATTTTTATTCTCAGTAACAAAATGTTACTTAATTTGTGATGAGTAATAATAGATTATGTGGAATCTTAAAAACAGAAGACTGATCTCTTGTCAAATATGTTGTGAACTTGTGAGATCTTTGTTTACAGAGGACTGTCCATTTAGACATAATCCTGTTCACAGAACTAATGGTTCTGATTCAGTCTAGCAATATCACCTACTGTTATATTTTCAACAAGGTGAAGAACATAGCTATAGAGATAGCGTGGGTGCATGAACCCGTGATAGCTGAGTTTTTCTTTGAGCATGTATGACTGCTGGTTGGCACGAAACGAAAGTAGTGATAGTAACATGATTTCCATGGGGGATCCATGGCACCAAATTTTTTTGACACAAATTTTCAACCGTTAAATTGAAGTACAATGAGTGTGTAAGATTAAACAAATTAATTGTTTTATTCTTAGAATTTTAGACACTCGATGGAGCTTGAACATTCATTCAATCGGGGGTTTGAGATTTCAAGTGACTGGTCTTATTGGAAAAAAAACGTAGGTTCTACAATGTCCTGCATATTATGTGATTACAATTGCAGGACAACTGTCAAGAGTTTGGAAATGAGAAATTAAAAAGAGAAAAACATTACTTTTAGAAATTTCCACTCACAAACAAACAAAGCAAAAGAGACCTCTACTGAACTGCATATTGACCAAAACATGTAATCCTATCCCTCACTGAATGAAATTGAGCTTATATAACCTTCACAGGCTTTGGGAGTTCTTAATCTGAATCTATAACAGTTTTAGTTTCCAACTTTTTCGAAATTCATACTTCCCCCTCAAAAAATCAAAAAAAGAGAACAGAAAAATGGCTGGAGGAGCTTTGATTGGAGAGGCTTCCTGTCTGCTTCAATTCAGGCTCTGTGTCACAAGCTTGCTTCCGGTGAGTTGATGGACTTATTCCGAGGAAGAAAACTTGATAATTCACTCATGGAGAAGCTGAAGATGACGTTGCTGACACTTCATGCTCTGCTCAATGATGCGGAGAAGCAGATTGTGAACCCTGCTGTTGGAATGTGGCTTGACGAGCTCAAACATGCAATCTCCGATGCGGATGACCTGCTGGACGAGATCGATACTAGAGCTCTGCAACATCAAACCAAGAAAACCCAGGTGTGGAAATTCATTTCTACTTCTGTCAATCCTTTGTATCAGGGCATGAACATGAATGGTAGGATAGAAGAGTTACTCAAAAGACTAGAACACCTTGCAAAATAGAAGGATATCCTTGGCCTTAGAGAAGGTGTTGGGGGCAATGTTTCACACAGAACTCTCACGACACCCTGCGTTGAGCACGAATGTTGTACTTATGGTAGGGTTGGAGATAAAGAAAAGTTAGAAACACTCTTGTTATCTGATGATCTAGTTAGGAGCAACAATATATCTGTAACTAATCACCATAGTTGGGATGGGCGGGTTGGTAAGACAACGCTTGCTCAACTCCTTTACAATGATGACGAAGTGAAAGGGTATTTTGATATTGAAGCTTGGGCTTGTGTTTCTGAAGATTTTGATGCTATTAGGGTAATCAAAACCCTTCTTGAGTCGGTCACTTCAAATATGAACTTGCTTCAAGTTGAGCTCAGGTAACAAGTGCGGGGAAATAAATTTTTATTTGTGTTGGATGATCTCTGGAGTGACAACTGTAATGATTGGGATCTTCTACAGGCTCCTTTCACTTTTGGAGAAAGAGGAAGTAAGGTAATTGTAACAACAAGGAACACAAGTGTTGCATCTATCATGCACACTGTTCGTATTCACTACTTAGAACAGTTGTCGGATGAAGATTGCTTGTTATTACTTGAAAGACATGCATTTAGAAATGAAAACCCCAGTGCACATCTAGACTTGGAAGAAATTGGTAAGAAAATTTCACAAAAGTGCAACGGTTTGCCTTTAGCTGCAAAACCACTTGGGGGTCTCTCTTGAATTGCAACCTAGATTATAAGGAAGGGAGTGGCATCTTGAATAGCAATCTTTGGGAGTTAAGTGCATGATAAAAGTATTCTTCCGTGTGTACTCTCTACAATCTACAAATAAGAAAACTGATTAATTTGCGCCATCTTGATATTAGTGGAACTAACTTAAAAGACATGCCTGTGAAAATTGGTAGACTAAAAGACTGAGAACACCGACTACTTTTGTTGTGGGCAAATCTACTGGGTCAAGCATCGGAGAATTGACATAGTTGACAAATCTTCAAGGAAAACTTTGTAATCTGCAAAATGTACTCGATGCTATGGACGCCTTTCAGGCCAACTCGAAAGAAAAGAAAGATCTTAAGGAGTTAGAGTTGGAATGGGGTGATAAGGATGCCCATGATTCCACAAAAGAGAGAGATGTACTTGACATGCTACAGCCTCTCATAAACTTGGTGAAACTGACCTTGAAATTCTGTGGTGGAATCACCTTCCCAAAATGGTTTGGAGACTCTGCCTCCTCTAACATACAGTTTATATGTCTCAGTGGTTGTAGTTATCCTTTGTCCTTGCCACCACTTGGGCAACTACCCGTTCTGCAAGAGCTAACTATAAAAAGTATGAAATCTGTCACGACTCACGACTGTTGGTGTTGAGTTCTATAGTTGCAATGGATCTTCTGTATGTCGGCCATTTCAATCATTGAAGAAGCTTAAGTTTGATGAGATGCCATAGTGGGAGGAATGGCTACCAAGTCCAGGTGGAGGTAACTGTGTAGACTTTGCTCGTCTTGAGAAGCTGATTTTAAGAAAGTGTTCAAAGTTGAGAGGAAACTTGCCTAATCACCTTCGTTCCTTGAAGAAACTGTCAGCGTCCAGTTGTGAGGTTTTGCATGAAAGGGTGACCCCTACTATTTGTTCTCGGGACATTTTAGAAAAAGCAAAAGGATAGAGAAAAATTTTAAAAGAAGCAAAAATGGACAAAAATGCCCTTATTTATTTTTAGATTTCCTAAGGAATCCAATACATTTGCATGTCTTAGATTTGAAAGTTGAGCGGTTTTTTTGTCTTTTTTGAAAAAGCTTTGGCTTTTTCCAAAAGTGAAATTTTTTTTATGTCTAAAACCTAAAAAACCTTTGTTCTCCTTGAAGAAACTTTCGTGCTCACGTCGGACTTAATGATTTTCATATATAGACAAGTTCAACCTGACTTGTTTATTAATTGGGCCGACTCTAGACGGGTCGGGTAAACCCAATATGACCTGTTTGACACCTTTAATTTTAATTGAGGACTGACCTGACATGGCCAATTTGACACCTTTAATTTTAATATTGGACTACATATTTGGACATGATTATGTTCACATAACTAATTTTTCTGATTCAATCTAACAATTGCACCTAATAAGAACATCATTTTCATGGGCATGACACTAGGGGTGGGTGTGGTCCAGTTTGGTTTGATTTCCACCTCAAATCAAAATTGGAATTGGAACTATTTAATCGGTTTAGTTCGGTCTGGTTTTAGCCAAAAAAAAATTATGAAATTGGCTGATTTGGTTTGAACCAATTTCGTTTCGGTTTCTAATTTTTCTGGTTTTGGACCTGTTTTTTTCAAATTATTATTAATTTTATACAAATTACAACTAAAATTTAACATTCTGGGCTTGAAAATTTACAAATGATCCAATTCATGTAAAGAGAGATATTTGGCCTAGAAAAGAGAGATGTTTTGAAATTAGGCTTGGGAAAATATTAGTTATGAGATTAAAAATGTAGCATTGGATTTGCAATCTCAGACACCGCTTCCAAGGTACCTCCACCACCATCTCCGCCTCTCTCTCTCAGGGCTGGCCTTGAGATTTTGGTGGCCCAAGGCAAAATGAAAAAGAAGGCCCTATAAATGCAAAACTACTTATAAATAAAAATATTTGTTTTGATTTATACATGTGTATATATAGAGTGTAGACCTTTTACAACTAGTAACAAAAATTAGGCCTTAAAAAAATTTGTTTTACTTGTGGTAAAGTTAAAAAAAATTATATATAAAACAATGATTAAACACAACGAAAAAAATTTGAAAGAGATTGGAAGAAAAATATGACATTTTAAGTAGTAGAATGCACCAAAGGAAGAAAGATATTCCATTTGAACCACAAATTACTCCTTCCAAAGTCAATAACTGTCGTTTTTTTTCTTCCAAAAAATAGTCCATTTGATACATTTATAATAAGAACATCAACTCATCAATCATCATTAATATTAAAAAAAAAAATGAAGCCATATTTCTTAATGATAGTGGATTTGAACATATATTTGGTTTGAATAAAATCAAAGAGAACCCATTAATGCAATGGAACTTCAGAAATCTTGATGTTAGCTTCTTATATATACTCTAAACCTAATATACTATTGTATCTCATATTTAAAAACTATTTTAAAAACAGCTTTAAAAAAAACAATAAACTAAATAAATATTTTGAGGCCCCCCTTGAGATGGAGCCCATGGCAGTAGCCCTTCTCGCCTTGCCTCAGGGCCGGGCATACTCTCTCTCCATCTCCTTCATTTCATCCTTTTTATGTTTTTTGCATATAAATTAGGTCCCTTTTTCTTCTTCAATTGTTCTTCTCCTTGTTTTCTACAATCTATGAGTAGTTCGTTGAAATTAATTTTACGAAGCTGCAACCATTTAGGTTTGATTGAACTTAATAAGGTCATTTTCCTTGTTTTTTTGGGTAAGATCAATCCATCAATCAATTCTAATCTCATCTTCACTTTCTCATTTAATTAGGACTTGGGAGTATTTTGTGAGATGCGATATGACAAGGGAAACCACTTGAGATGACATCACTAGTAAATAGCTATGAGAAGAAATGGACTTCTCATAGTCTGATGCGGAAATGAAGTGGAAGATTACGTGAGCTTCGTTTTCCCTCTAACTTCTAAAGGACCTTGGAATTACGATCCTAGTTCATTAGCATTTTGGCTGGTGGCTGTAAACCAACATTAGTGGAAAATATCATTAAATTGTTGCCTGCGGCAACGAAATTGGTGCAAGATGACAAGAAGAGGGTTGGCCCAAGGTTTCTAGATTCCCTGTTTCATACCCTAGCCAAGATTTAATCTTGCCTAAACTATAACCTAAGTGGATAAGCCTGCTAAATTTTACTCCAAGTTTCGGAATTTAATTCGATTCTAATTAGCGAGGCTTTTGTAAAATCTGTCATACGTACCTACATGGTTCTATATTGCATTTACATAATTAGTCATTTTTTGACCATGTAATTCAACTATAATAACTTATTTGTTAGTTTACATTCAGGAGAGGTCCTGAGCACAAACAGGCAAGGCGGTTGCCTAAAGTCCCTAAATTGGGAGGGTCCTTAATTTATGTAATAACCTATATATACATATCTATATTATTTAAAAAAAAACTATGATATATGAATATTATGTTAGGTCCAAACCAATTATTATAAATATATAAAAAAAAAACTTACCTAGTCATTCATTCAAAACTAAAAAGAGGAAACTCAATAAAGGCTTACTCATTGTAGAAACAAAAAAACTTGCCCAATTACTCAATTCAAAATTAGAAAGAGGAAACTCAATAAATACCCCAATTATTTTTTAAACTTATAGCTTAAATCAATTAGGAAATTTGATTATGTAAAGTTAATTGATACTTTTGATTCGAAAATGCAAGAAGAGTGATATTTAAGTGATGATTTGATGTGTTTTTAAAGTTATTGTGCAAATTACATATTGATTGTTTCTTTTATGTTACAACTGTGAAATTTAGTTCATATAATATATTTTTTTAATTTACTGAAGAAAAAAAAATCACATAAATATACATACAGAGTAGAAGACTCTATTTAGGATGTTCGTCTAGAGCTTCCAAAACGTAAGACCGCCGTTGCTTACATTGATGTATGGAGCAACAACGTTAGCTTAGAAGTCCTTGGAGAGAGCTCTGCCTGTCCGGCACGAGTATGATTCTCTTTTCATGTAAGCTGTAACTCCTGGATGATGTATTTTTTTTCTATCATACTTCTGTGGTTAGAACTTAGAACATGGGTGCCTTGGCTTTTCATCTTCTTTCAATACCATTGCCATCTTCAAGTGGGTGCAGATATGTTTCTCTAAAATCACAGCAGTTGAAAAGTGAATCGGTGATTGGTTGCTGCGTTAAAGATTTCACTGCAGGATATTTTTCTGCTTTGAACGCGGCATATTAGCTACAACTTAGCTCTCTCTCTTTCTTTGTTCATCATCCTGATCTCTAACAGATGACTGCCTCGACTGGGCTGCTGTTTGCGGAGTTAGGAAGTTTGGGGAATTGGGCTTCTGTCTGGGGAGTTTAGGAAAACTATTTGGGTTTGGAGTTGGGCTACCCAAATAGTTGGAAGGAGAGTTGGGCCTAAAGGATTGGATAATTGGAAAAAATGTATATACCTGTCTAATATGGTTCGGTTTCGATCGGTTTTTCATGACATAAACGGAATCAGAATCGGACCAAACCGGGCCAATTTGATTTTTGAATCCAGATTGACTTTTTTGGTCAACACAGTACTTTTCAGCTTGTTTTGTTTTGGTTTAATAGTTTCACCGTTCAGATGTCCACCCTTAGAATTCTAGGTGAAATTGGGATTCATGAACTCTAATTTGGACGTTGGAACCAAAATGTAAGAACCCAACCTACATATTTCTCAAATTTTGAACATTTCATTAAGAAAATGTTGGATATGCGATTCAAGTGATTTTTCGAAATCTAAATTAGGACAAAACAAAATTCAAAATCTGAATTTTTTTTTCTCTTTTACTTTTCTTTTCACTAAACAAATAAAACTTCATAATTGAAGACAGTCACTGGGTGGATAAGAAGAAGCACACAACAAAACAAATTCATTGCGCAATAATTACCCTATTTTTCTCTAAATATTAAAACAAACAATCACTCTCATGATGCACCAAAAGCCACTCAAAAAGAATTAATTTAAAAGGTAAAAAAAGAAAATCATCATTATCAAGCTAGTCAAGGGTCAAGGGAAGGCCAAACTTTACCCAATCACATATCTGCCCAGGCCCTAGGCTCTAGGCTGCACCTACAACCCTATAGCCCTACTCAAAGCAAAGCATCCTATAGTCTTTAGGCTCTACACTTGACCTATTAATAGACTAGGTTGGTCCACACCCCTACAGGCCTAGACTCTACCTAACACACTCAGGCCTTCTCTGCCATAAAAAATAATAATTAAATAGCGAGGCTGCGCATAATGCGCACTATATCAGAGGCAGGCAGCCCCCACCAAAATGCGCTGTGGCCATCTTAAAAGCTAAACAGTGCATTTGCAGAAAAATGGATTGGAAAGTCATTAGTTAGGCTTCTAGTATCTTCCTACTGCAGCACCAGAGAAGAACTACTTTTTATTTATTATTTTTCTGAAAATTTTGAGATTTTTTTATATTTTTTAAAGATCCAAGTTCGGACTGTCATTATTAAAGGGGTCTGATGAGAAAAATGGGATAACTAACCATACTAAATCATTTCAGTACTATCCTATCTGCACACATTTCTATACTTGTGAGAAGTTTTTTTTTTAAAAAAATTTAAATTTATTTTAGAATTAAAAAAAATAATGAGCAGTTGTGTTTTATAAAAATAATATCTATTATCTGAATTTTTTTAAATTTTAATTTTTTAATATAAAAAAGTGTGATTTTACTATATTATCTTCATTTAATTAATAATTTATATTCTTAATGTTTACATTAATTAAGGACAGTTTTTTGTATTTTGAATGTTTTACCTTTTTTTACCTTTTGCTTTATATATATAGATTTGGGGAAAGTCATATTTTGTGGCAATCAACAATACAATGTGTTATAACTTATGCTTATGATGGAATGAGGAAATCATGAATTGACGAAGTTGGGAATTGAAGAAAACAAATGAGTTTGGATCATAAGAGAAGGTCGGAAACTAAAATCTAAAATACCCATGTATTAGTAAGCACAAACGGAAATAAGGAATTATAATCCTTCAAATACCCGATTTTAGTAAGTAAACATGTCATAACACTAAATCACTAAAAACAACAAAAAAGAAGTGAGGGAGGTAAGAATAAAGCTTACTGTTGTTGTGCCTTTTTCATATCCCCCTAGTTCTAGGAAAATAGCATATAATTGATTCCGGGTTAAAACTGGCTTTGTTTTGTTTACCAAAAATTTCCTCTGTTGTTCTTTTTCAAGAACTTTTTAAGTGGGAGTTCATAGCCTGTTTGCAGAAGCAGAAATCTTCAAAATTCACTCGGTACATATGACAAGACACCTTCTCTCTCTCTCTCTCTCTCTCTCTCTCTCTCTCTCTCCACAAAACTCAGAATACACAAAGAACAAGCAGAGCAATAATTGGCCCAAAACAACAACATATTTCAAGCTAGTCAATCAAACCCTATGAAACCATGTTGGGTCTCAGAGACATCCTCCTCATTGCTCCAACTCCTTCTTCCATGCACCAACAGAACCAACCCATTTCCTCTGACCTTCCCCTGCCTTCATCCACCACTCTTGGTGTTGGCCTTGGCATTTTCCCTCTTCTTACTGCCACCCCATGTGCTCCACATGCACCTACAACAGCTGAGGTTAATTCTGACAGTTCACATTTTTGGGGCCTCCGGAGATGCCAAGAATTGAACCCTTCTAAGCAAGACATGCTGAATTTTGGCAACCATGGTGCTCAAAATGAACAGGTTGTGGAATGTGAAGGTCATAATAATAATAATGAAAATGAAGGTGGTGGTGGTGGTGAGAGTTCTAAAATGAAGGCTTGCAAGGACTGTGGAAACAAGGCAAAGAAGGGTTGTGAGTACGGGAGGTGCAGGACTTGTTGCAGAGGACGCGGCTATGACTGCTCTACTCACGTGAAGAGCACCTGGGTCCCCGCTGCGAGGCGGCGAGAGCGGCAGATGGGGGTGACGGTTGCTGTTCCTGGTGTTGGTGGTGGTGGTGGTGGTGGTGAAGGTTTTGAAATAACTTTTTTATCATGAATTTCTTCATGGATTCATATCTACACTTCCTGTGCAGTGTTTTAGGAAGATATTACAATAAATCTTCTTTTAATTTATGAAATTAGTTTAAATTTTTTTTATATTAGGAAGCAAAGTTTGATTAGAGGGACAATTTCAGAACGTATGCAAAAGTTATCAATATCCTTGACTGCAGGTTCTTCTGGGTCTTCTTCTGTTGCCAAAAGACCAAGAGTTGTGGTGCCATCACAGAATGCAAGTACAGCCTCTAGTCACCAAGCTGCCCTCTTTTTTATTTTTCTTAATTCTATGTTAGAATTGGTTTTGGTTTTGCTGTTACAGTATAGTTGGAGTCACTCGGCAAAGTAATATAGGTTTTAATCATGTTTAATGCAAGAATGATCTTTTATATCATGTAACCAGAGAATGATTGATCTTTCATTGTTGTCAAAGCTTCAAATTTTTGTGTTTCAAACTAGTAAGAATTATAATCTTTGATGAGAATGAGTTAGGTTTCTTGAGTGGTAATCTATCTTGAGTAATTTTTTTCGAAACGGTTGCTATGTGTAATTGACAGACCTAGTTAACTTGGTTTATTTTAAATTCACAGATGCTAATATCAAACAGTCGTTACCAGATAAAGTTCGTGCACCAGCAGTTTTCAGGTGCCACAGAGTCACTGCCATCAGTAATGGTGCAGCTGAGTTAGCCTATCAAGCGACGGTGAAAATTAGCGGGCATGTATTCCAGGGGTTGCTTTATGATCATGGGGTTGATAAGAACAATGCATTCCCATGTATTTCACCATCGCACTTGGAAACTGATACAAACCAAAGGAATGGAGACTCTGCTTCTACTCCACCTCTTCCTCCAGCAACTGCCTGTCTGACTTCCACCAGCTGAGGATTGCTGACAGGTATGGCCAATGTCTCCCAGAGGATTAAATTTTCTTTCTGAGTTTGTGGATAACTGATCCTCTATGTATATTTATCAACTTCTTTAAGAGTAGTAGAGTGGACACACTGATTAACATTCCCTCGATATAACGGATTGTTGCGTATATCATCAATGTCAAACCAATTAGAACTGAGAGAAAAAGATTTGGCAAAGTCTTCTCTTTGATGATGAAATTCCACATTGTTGTGCAACCCCAGCCCATTAGCAGGTTTACACCCTGTTGCGTGTTGCAAAATGGAAGTGTTATCTTTCTTCCTCAAAACTTGTCGACTACGTCTAGCGGGTCTACAACTGCATTAGTTAGTAAAGTATCATCACTCACTCTTTAGTCCATCAAGTGCCGAAGTGAATACAAAAGTTTACAGTTGTGTCTGATCAAGAAATTGAAGCAGGGAAGAAAATTCATCATCTTCTAGAACTACTCTGAAATCAAACAAAGAGTTAGACTGTTTATTAATGAGAAAAGAGAAGGCATGGAATTTGCTTTTCTGTTTTCAACTTTAATATTGTTAAATCAAATGTACAATTTTTCCTTTTGTGCATTTTTCATATAATTCTCCACAATGGTTTTCCTAATGAACACAAATATCATCTATGAATTAAGCATTTGAATATATCCTAAATATGATCACTCAGGTAAAATTATGATGCGGGTGGTTTCTTGTTAACGTATATATGGCACTGCCTCTGCTACAATTTCTGATAAACTTGTGCACCTTTCTTGCTTATTTGTTGGCATACTATTTTGTTTGGATAATTGGTTTTACAAACATTGCAGAAACCATTTGTGCTGCTCTTTGATGCTTGAAGCACCACCAGCTACATCCTTCATTCTGCTACGATTTAGTATAAATATAGAAGGCACATATGGTTCAGATTTGCTCAAACACCCGGCAGTCCATTTTTTCGGCTGTTAAAACTTTGATAGTGTTGATAGCTTTTATGTAATTACCTAAAAAGAAAGTAGTTTTTAATGTAAATCGCCCACCATTTTGATTTGGCTATCAAACTTGCTAATGTAAGTGTTGGAACAGGATAGGTGTTATCATGTTAGAATGTTGCATTATGCAGCAATCAATATATGGATCTTTTTGTGGCACTTTCAATATGCCCCCTTTTGTAGGCATGTAAATTAATGGTAAGTAGAAATCAAACCCTTGCATCTGTCCCCTCATTGAGATGGGTCTTATTATACGTGATGTTATTTTCTTTAGCAAATATTGTCTTTTGGTTGACGTATGGACATGAAGAAAGAAGATGGATCAGATTCACCAGTGTGGGATGTAGAAAGATCACGTTATTCCCTGTTTTACAGAGGTATGTTGGACTTGAAAGCAACTGCTAGTGACATCTAGAACTTGCACTATTCTTGTTTGTGTGTTACAGTTACAACGGGGGCCTAAATTTTGAGAAGGCGAAGGTGAGAGTCGAACTCTAATTGTGGGTGTAGAGGAAAATGCTCACTTCTAATATGAGGTATAAGAATTATGGATTTAACCTTGGAAAATGACAATTGATAGGGTTTTTTCAAGAAATTTTATAAATATTCGCGTAGGCTCAAACTTATAGTAAGCTGTTTCAGTGACAAGAAGTATAGATGCACCATCATGGAATCGTTTTGTCCAATCTTGACAACAGTTATGAAGCTGCTTTGGTGACAATCTCGACAATTAGTGACAGAATAAACAAGAGGAACAAAGTTTTGTTGATTTACAATCAATGCGTATGTCATACCCGGTGGCATCCCACGTGGTGTTATGTACTAATCAAGTTTTAACATGTGGCTAAATGAACAAGTTAATTTTCTAATTATGACATGGAAACACTCCAACCCACTTTTATCATTTCTCTTTATTGTTTAGGTCGTTGAAATCCATTAAAATCCTAATTGAATATCGATTGTTAGCTTATTATAGTGGGTATGTATCGGTCATCTTTTGCAAGTACTCCACCCCACATCATTCATTTTTGGAGAGTAAGCATGAAGCATTTCTTATTGAAAGAAATCATACTTCAACAACTATTAGCATTTCTTATTGAAAGAAATCATACTTAAACAACTATCATCTCTAGCATTCCACTTGTAAAATTTGCAGTCATAATTAGGCAAAAAGTCATTTTTGGTCTCTGTAGCTTATTTTTTTTACCATTAAGGTTTCTATAGTTTTAATTTGATCAGTTTTGTCATTGTAGTTCCAATTTAAAGCAATTAAAGGACAACAATCAATTTATATCAAATTACCCCCTCTAAGTAAATTTAGGTTTTAGCCATAAAAAAACTTTCACTCTTAGAAAAAGTCAAAGCTTTTTCAAAAAAGACAGAAAAACCTCTCAACTTTCAAATCAAAGACATACAAATGTAAATGATTCCTTAGGAAATCTAAAAATAAATAAGGGCAATTTTGTCCATTTTGACTTCTTTAAAAAAATTTCTCTCTCCTTTTGCTTTTTCCAAAGTCTCCCGTTACTCTAATATGAAAGGGCATTTTGGTCCAATCATACAGCCCATCCTCAACCACACCACAGCTACCCAGCAGCCCCTCCCCAACCACTTGACAACCACCTTCTCCAATCCCTCATCCCCCTCCCGACCCAACCACCTAACTCAACTCGTTCCCCACTTATAGCCATCCCTCCACATCCACCTTTACTCCTCCTTCATTGCCCAAAGCATCTCCTCATGAATCCGACGTAAGAACTTTGAGACTTGAAAACATAAGGAAAGTCTAAAGTTCTAAGAATAAATAAATAAGGAAAGCTACAGTAGGAGCTGTAGGATTGGACCGAAACACCCCCTCCATACTAAAAGAAAGGGGAGATTCTCCTTGAATTGTGTGGAATTCAGACTATATGCAGGGACAAAATTGGTAAACTACGTGGACCAAAATCACATTTTGCCTAAATAATGTTGGTTTTATACCAAAAATGAGGTTTAAACGTGTCAAATCTGATTGGAAGGTTCCTTTACGAATGAATGGATTCTAATTTCTAGTGGGAATATCACTATTGGCAGCAACGGCACAGGATGCGTTCCTTTCCTTTTCTTTTTTTTTTAAAAAAATAAATAAATAAATATTATAAATATAATAATTTTTTTATATTTAATTTCTTTTCTTTTCTGTTTGGGCATTGTAAGTGAAAAAGTTAAAAGAAAATAAATAAACATAGAACAAAATATAATAGGGGCATTTACACTGTACCACCACTACATACCAGAAGCAAACCCCTAACCGCTCTCTCCACTCTCCTCCTCCTCCTCCTTCTCTCTCCTCTGCTTTAACCTCCCCTTCTCTCTCTCTCTCTCTCTCTCTCTCTCTCTCTCCTCCACTATCTTTTAGCGATGAGAGTGGGTATGGAAGCTGTGATTTGGGGTAATCTGTTAAGAAGTAAGTTCAAAATGACTGTTGTGGTTTCTGAAGCACAACACCGTGGGGTGATTACGATAAAAATCCCTCCCCACGACCTCGCCACCCTCAGCAAGCAGGTTGTTGCTGCCCCTGCGGTTCACAAACCCAAACTGGGAGCCCTCGACTTCACCGACCAGGACCGCCAAATCCTCTTGAAGATGCACAAGAATTGCAACGAGATGCATTTGGGAAACACCTTGCCTTGATTTTCCTTTTGTGAAGCTCAATATTATGAGCTTAACCAAAAACATTTCTAAAAGAAAATTATGAAAAGTTGAACCTTGGGCAGTGTTTGAAAGAAGCAAGTGCTGAGTTCAAAGTCCAAGATAATTCAAAATCTACCCAAATTCTGAGGATTTGAATTTCAGCAAAGTGTTTGATAGTATTCTTGCCCTCCATGAATGCTGGGGGAATTGATCCTAAACAATTTCAATAGGGGGAAACTAAACCTACACCCCAACAAATATTGTGTGTTTGAACATTGAGGGCCAAAAATATGTGTTTTAGCTAATAAAAATGCATGGTTTGTGGTAATATTTGGGTTCTTGGTGATTTTTGATTGAATCACACCGACGAACAGCGCACTGAATGTCTAATCTCTTTGACAACTTCTTCGGTGTGATTCATCAAAAATCACCAATAAGTGTCTGCAATAGCCTCAGGAATGATCATTTCTGGGTGCCCCAAGCCATGAGAAAATAAGTGCCTGCAATAACGTTGCTGAATTGCATGTATGCCAAGAATCAATACTAGAAAACTGTCATCCAAGTAAAGAATAAACAATACCTCTTTTTCTATTTTGGTGAACGAAGAGAAGTTCATTGAACAGCAATTTATTCCAAGAAAGAGAAACAAAAAACAGTAAAATTGACCCACAAATCTCCAGAGGCTTTCTCAATAGATTCATCCTAAAGATATCAATTGCCAAACCACCCTTCTTCGCACATCCATCAGAGCTGGGTTTTATGTCCCCTGAGTTCCCAATTCATCATCGCGTTCCTAATAATTAAGGTCTTGGAGAAAAAGGTCGACGCAAGAGAAAACAATGAGAAAATTCAGTCCTTTGTAAAGATGAAGATGATATCTCATAACTAAAGTTGGTTGGTTAGTTCAGTCTGTTATAAGTTTGTTACTCTTGTAATTAGTTTGTTTTCTGTGGTTGGTTTAGAATAGCTAAATGTAAATAGTCAAAAGGCTATATATATGTAATTGTATTAATTCTTTTGTTAATGAATGAGACGTAACAGATCTCTTAATTCTTGAGAAACCTTTCTCTCTTTTCTCTTCTTCTCTCTCTCTCTTTTACAATACCACAGAGTTTCTACACTTTGATGCCATGTTGACATGATTTCATGTAAATCTAATCAATCACTGGCACTGAAGTAGTTCCTATAAATCAACCGTGGCCACTTAAGTAGGCTAGCTAGCTGCGTCTCAGAGGACAATTAATCAAAGAGCAGGGGATAAAGGATTGAGAGTCATTCATATATTTCGAAAATAGACAAAAATTAGTTTCTTCCCCTTCTCACCCAAAATAGACTACATTGAACCCCAATGGAAGCAATATACGTGCACATTCAACAAAATCAACTTTCAAGGGTAACCAAAAGTCAAGAACCATAAACAGAAAGAGACTGGCCACGCTACGGAGAGTGCTCAGGCATGTGTTCTTCTAATGACAAAGCATATATCAATCTAACTAAAAACAAATAGGCTGCGGAGTAGAAGAACGAAAAATTGAATTGAATTCCTGCAAAATTTTATTAAGATGTTGGATACAAATTAAACCTTACTTTAAAGACAAAATTTCTAGGGGAGAGGATTGCCAAAAGCAAGCTAATGCATCTGAGTAAGGCAGCATCAGGTGGCTAAAAATAATTACATCCTCATCCCGTTTCAACATACCAGATCAGAGAGCCTCGATATCTACCTTCCCTCGATACACACTTAACAATTGAGGTACTTCGCCGAGATATCTGTTCACAAATACCTTCAAGAACTGCTTCTCTGCAGGTTTCAGCAGAGAACCCAGACTCAAGTTCTCATTTATGAGACCTTTCAACAGCAGAACTTTAACAACAGAGCACCTTGGGATAAGTCTCCTTTCCAAACTGAGACTGAGGACCACAGGGTATTTGGCAATCATTCCTGATGACCATCCCATCTTGTTCACTAAAAGATCCATTGCTTGCATTAGTTTCTTCTCCGAGACAATCATACACTGTGGGTTCTTCCTGAAAGCGGAGAGAACGTCATCCTCAGACCAACCCCACGTCTTAAGAAGTTCGCGACTTCTATTCCATACCAACTTATTCTTACCACACAATGCACGCAGGGCATTCACTGAAGTAGATTTTTCCAGATTAAATCCCATTTCCTTAACCTCATCCACAAGTTGACCAAATTTTCCAGGATTCACCATCAAAGCGGGAGTACAATCAGTTAACAAAAAAGAAATGCATGGTTGAGGCATACCCGATTCTCTCAAAAGCCCAATATTTGGCACAACATGCTTGCAGTGACTTCCCAAGAAAATCCATGAATTGCGTTTGAAAACAGCAACAACATTTTTCTCAGAGAGCATACTCCTGAGGAAGTTATAAGTGGGCAAAATCCGATTTCTCAAGCTGACTGCCAAAAGTTTTGGATTAAAAGCCAGAGTTTTTGCTAGGTCCACTTTTGAAATTCCAAGAGAGCTGAAGAACTCGAGCTTTGGCAAAAGGGTTTTCTCAGGATCAGCTGAAAGAAGTTTTGGATGAGACCTAATAAGCTTTGATATCTGGGTTTGAGATACTCCATGGTTTCTCAGAAGCTCTAAAACGGAGTCTGCTCTTTCTGGGGATTGCAACTCGACCCACTTAGAAGCTAAAATTGCTCCTTCCGGGGACAACCCACAAGAGTTTATGAGGTAAGTGACTGTGAAATTGTGTTGGTTTTCTGAGCTTTCTGAGGTGATGTGTCTGCAGAGCAACTGACTCTGAAGAGAAAAATGTGAGGGTTTTGAATCTCCAACCAACACCCTGTTTGTTTTGGAAGCAAATGTACAAGAAAATATTGAGTGAACCAATCTGAAGGTCTTCAAATTGCAGAGTTGAATCATGCTAGAGGTTGATGATGAACAATTTCTACAGGAAAACTTAAAGCCCTAGCTGATTCTCTGCCTTCAGAAAATATGCAGTTCTTGGCATTCTAAAAAGATCTGAACCATCCAAATAAAATTGCCTGGTATAGGATAAACCATTGCAGCTAGGGTAAGTTTTCTTACCATTTTCACAACTGACGGTCACTGGCTTACTGCTGCTATCCACGGTGGTAGGAAATATTCTGCCAGAAAAACCTCTTCAGTCTTCATAGGTACAAATCAAAGCAAAGCAAGTACTCCAATCCCAGGCAATAAGAAAACCCCCAAAAAAGGGCTGAATTTCAAACTTAAAAACAATCGAGGGCATTTGTGTCTTTGGGACAAAGGGCGAAGAACATTTGGGCGATGATGCTTTGGTTTACAGACGCTCGACGTGGTTACTCTCAGGTGCGGCCCACAAGCAATTTGAAAGCCTCTTCTTGCAATTGGAATTTGGATGCATGAGTTATTTACATTTTACTGTGTGTTGTCAAAATCCTAGAGGTTTTGAAAATTACACCAACATCTCCAGAAGTTTCAAATTATTCTCATTAAATCCGATTTTGTTAAATTTTCATCTAAAAGTTAATGATTTCATATATAAAAAAGCTTACGTAAATAACAAATTTAATCTCGATTCGATTAAAAGAATAGCTTGTAAGGAGTTTGAAGCTTAAGTGGTTAAGAGGATATATCTCGTCCTAAGTTCAATTCCCTCTTCCCAAGTTTCGCTTGTAAAAATCTAAGTACTAAATTCGTTATTATTTGAAGACATTTTTTTATATAAAATCATCAATTATAGAAGGAAAAATCAATGGAAAAAGGTTTCGAGAAAACAGTTTAAAACTTTATGGAGTATTTGTGTAATTTCTGGACCTACAAAGGGTTTAGTAAAAGCACAATTTTTAGTGTAAATAACTC
Organism: Prunus mume; assembly: GCF_000346735.1. Next base: position 4,020,589 of record NC_024130.1, read on the forward strand.
TGAAATGTATCCGCATAAAAAAATAAAAATAAAAAAACTCTTAAATGTATAGTATACCTGTCATATTTTATTTTTCTATTTTTGTACATTAAATGTCTGTCTATCCTTTTTATATTTGAGTCTATTGAGTAAAAAGCCTCATTAATCATTTATCCATTTAATCATTTCTGGATTAACTTTCTTTTATGTGAGCGTCTCATTGTTACATATAATACCCTAATAAATTTGAATGACTTTATATACTTGAGCCCCAACTAATAGACTTTAAACAAATGATTGTGATTTTGGGTGGGGAAACCTCCCAAGAGAGTTCTTTTCTATGCCTCAGATTGGTGAGGAGTTCACAATTTATCTAGACAAAACGGTCAGTAAAGCAAAATACACGAATTTATGGAGAATATAACAGACTAATCCAAGCAGGATTGCCTTAAGCACAAAGCATAAAATGAATTGCTAAATCTAGACGGGCCTCAAATTGTTATACATTGACTTCTGCTTAAAAATACAATCAAAATGATGTTTTAAGGTCAGGCTGGACTGGAATTGCACGTCAATACCTTCAACTAACAAAGATTAGTTGGAAATCAATATCAATGTTGGTATCGGCAGAGCGATAAACAAGTTGAGCCAATATGTATGTTGGAAAAGTGAGTGAAACTGCCGGCAAGTACCTGTTCTGGTTGGTTTTGTATGATGTGGAAGCTTTCTAGACAATTTTAAGGCAGAGGTATCTTTATAAACTTGTTGAGGTTTTAATATGATGAAAGACCTGACTTCTATTTGTGTTATCTAATTTGATGAAAATTTGTAAGAGAATTCAATCTTTTTAAAGTTCTAATTGAAATACCTTGTCTATATTGCAAAAAGAATCTCGTCTTCTTTTTGGCTGTCTGAGTTTTTGTTTGAGATGGGTTGCTTCCTACATATTCGAATTTTTGTTTATATTGCAAAAAGAATCTTGTCTTCTTTTTGGTTGTCTGAGTTTTTGTTTGAGTTTTTGTTTAATTGAAATACCTTGTCTATATTCAAATTTGGCTATCTGGATATTTTTTATATTTTGGACTAACCCCCATTTAATACACAAGTGGCAAAAGTTTTGTCATTCCAATGCATTGATCATTTTTGGCACCTACTCATCAATACTCATGAATGTCTCCTGATCGTTCCTTTGGCAACGACTAGACTGATGATCATATAATAAATAGCCGTGATTCTCAAGCAAGTTTGACTTTTACTTTCTAGCTTTTAAGGTCATCAAATTTTCTTGGAGTTTAGTCACCAACGGTGAGGAAATATCCTGAAAAACTTTAACAGCTACGAAATTGTGAATTTTGGACCGAAACTAATTCAAATAATTTGATTCTTGGATTAAATCACCATTGGTGGTAATTTATTTACCAATTTATCAAAACATCATGAATTAATTAAATCTCCCTTTAGCTGAATAGTATGTGACAGGACCGGCCCCGAATTCCTCAGAATGCGTGACAGATCCTGTGGTTTTTCCGACGTCCAACTGATGTCGGGCCCACTTACTAATTACAAACATCCTCTTCCCTTAAAACAAAGGAAAAGAGGCCGAGACTCCTACCAAAATTTATGCAATGTCCCCTAAACCCTAAACCCTAAGAAAGAGAAACTAGTAACTCTAACATTAGTAGTTGAAGAAAGATCTGCAAGAGAGTGAGACTCCCCGACAGGAGCCGAACGGTATTTCAATAGGTCAATGAAGACAAACAAGCAGGCTGCCCGTCCTTTACAACTACATATATAATCTAGGTAGGGGTATTGAAAAAGCATCCTTATTCAAGCAAGTAAGAAAAAAATGAGTAATTCCCCTCAAGGGGGATTAACCCAGCTCGACTGAACCTATCAAAAACACAATTTAAAATCACCAAACTTCAACATGCACAAAGTATGTTACACACAACAAACAAACAGGCCTCCGGCCTCATAACCAAACATTTTCTAAAACGTTCTTGCTTTTGAACTCATTTGTAAATCATTTCTTATTTCAAACACCCGTAACTATTATCGTAACAACAATCAGAAAAAACCTTTCTTATTCCAAAATTTATTTCCACACTTAAAACAATACAAGCACAACTCAAACAGTTTATTTTGCAGCTGCACCTAGGTTAAACCCCCAGGCAACCTACGAACCTCTTTGTGAGAGATCAAGCCACACGTAGTTCTTATGACAAAAGAATCACAATTTAGAAACATACAAATATTGTCCAAGTAAAACCCACAATTTAATTTAGATTAATTCTCAACTTCAATTTCCTACAAGGCATATAACTAAATGTTTTGACAACTCCTTTCTTCCATGACACAACTCAAAACCATTGCCCTGTAGAAACTCATAAGTATTATGCAGACTCTTTTAAAACTAACCAATTACTCTGAAACTCAAGTTACTTTTCCTAAAATCATTTATTTCCCACAACCATACGCTATCCAAGGCGTATGTGGCAAAACAACACTGTCCAAACATCAATACTATGATCACGCCTATGCAGAGCACTCACCATGCACATGCTCAAGAAAATCTCATTGTTGTTCCCATTAAACTTTTATCTTTACATATACACATTTCTTAGACATGCACGACGAAATCCTCGACATTCGTGTAGCTGAAACTTAATCCCCAAACATGCATGATGGAATCCTTAACGCTCGCGTGGCTGGAACTCAAAACCACTACCCTAAATCCCAAAACACAAGGTCATATAATTATAATAAAAACTCAACCCACAACCAAATTTCGAATAAACCAATAAACATTATTCATTTACTTAATAAATATAATAGACTTAGATGAACATATAAGACATTTATAATAATATTCGATATCTCAATAATGAAATGTCAAAATCCATACATCCCCTGTTCAAATTTCATAAACAAACCCAATATCACCCAAATCTCAAAATCACCAAAGTCCGAGACCCAAATCCGTATACTTTGATACTAATAATAATAACAATAATATTAATATTAAAATATTAATCCCTTGAAAATCACCTATTACATTGTAAAAGCTGAAACTAGCCCGATAATATAATCCCATAACCATATTAGCCCAAATGGGGGAAATTGCCACTCTACAACACACACGCTGAAAAATTCAATGCCATGTGTGGCCAATCTAAGTCTTACACACGCAGATTGCCCGTCAAAGCCTATGACACACCCGACCAAAGGTGCCCGGATCTTTACCACATGCCAAAAATTCAACGCTATGTGTGATAATGTAACCAATATCCAAGGAAGCTCACTCGCTGGAAAATCCAACGCCACGTGTGGGTATAGTAACCAGGGAAGGTACATATGATGGTGAGATTCACAACCCATATATATATATATATATAGTATAAAGATAATATACCTTCCCTTAATTCAGTTTTTCTAAATTCTCAATATTCCATCATACCCAAATGTTTATCCACAGTATAGAAAATAAACTCTCACAAGCATAAATTCCATAAAGGCCCGAAATATTCATAGTCTCAATAAAAATAATCCAAAGTATATAAATATGCAAGACAATCCATAAAACACTTTCATAATCTAATATATATATATATATATATGTATATATATAATAAATAGAAAAGTTGATATAGATCCAAATTCTCATCCAAAAGTTGGGTTTAATCCTCGGATTTTGTGACTTTGATACAAGTCCTTTGACTTTTGTGCCACATAAGATTACATTCCTTTTTAAATATTGTATGATGTAATCTTTTGATTTTTATATTTTTAAAATCATTTTTGGTTCCAATATTGCCCATTATCTTAGATTACTTACCTTAATGAGATAATTAGCCAATATTATATTTCTTTCCTTATCCGATTTACCCTTGAGCACATAAAACGTAAGAAATAATAAAAATGAAGTTATTAACTGCATCAAATTTTTATGGTGGTTTTATAATAAATTACTAAATTTATGGTAAGTAAAACACCTAATTAGGAAGACTTTTTTTTTTTCTTTTTTAAATGTTGTACATTGACATAAGAAAGAAATAATGGAGTGAGTTTAGTGCTCAAAGGAAGCCAAACACTTGTTAAAATAGATGAGAAAATAATTGAGATTCAGAGTTGGGGTTCATCCCAAGGCACAAATGACCGCTGAAGCATGGTCTAATATCCATTTGCTATGCAGTCATAGTATCGACTTTTTCTTTTTCTTATTCTTCTTCTTTTATTATTATTATTATTATTATTTTTATTTTATGTTGAATATATGCTCAACTTTGAATCAGGTTTAGTCATTTTGTTCTTTATAGTTGTTCTTTTAAGTATAGTATACCTGAGATATAGGTAATACATTTTTTTGATATATTTTTCTTCATATATTATATATATATATATATCTAAATTATAGGTAACATATTCCTTTAACCAAAAAAAAGTTATTAATTGACTTGTGTTTGTGTTTTTACATACATGAGATATAGGTACCACACTTTTTTGCCTTTTTGTTTATGAATCTAAGTTATAGGTAACATACGCTTTACCACTTATTTTTTTTATGTACCAGAGATATAGGTAGCATATACTGTCCGACTTATGTTTTTATGCACCTAAGTTATAGGTAATTTAATATTCTGCTTGTTTATTTTTCCACCTTACTTATAAGGTAAGAAGTTTTGTGGTTTGTTCAGCCTATGATGTAGATATATTATCTCATGGTATAGATATATTGTCCTATTGTCCATCGCATAGGTATAATATGAGGGTCTTACTTTTATTGATTAAATGGTATATATTAGGTAAATATTATCAAGGAAAGAATTCAAAATTCAATTACAAGGGAATTATGCATTAAATTTAGATTTTCAATATGTTTTTCTTATTTACCTCAAAGGGTAAAATCGATACAACAAAAAAAGTAAATAAAGTCAAAGGACATCTAAAACTAAAAATGCGTGGACTAAATCCAATATCAGCTAATTGTTTTGGACCTAGATCGAAGAACCCCTATAATAAAAGATGATATTCTCGAAATCCAATTTTCAAATATTCAAAGGTACCCCAAACCCACATATATAATAGTAGTAATGATGATGATGATGATGATGATAATAATAATAATAATAATACTAACAGTAGTAATCCCTGGAAATCCCATAATCATATTTTCCATAACTCCAAATATTGTAGTATGGTCAACAAACTCTTAAAAGCATGTACTCCAAACCCAACACATTCATAACCTCAAACCAAAATATTAAATACCAACCGATTCGGCTTCCACAATCAAAATTGAATTCCAGATTCACACATGAATTATCGTCATTCAACATCAAATCATGTATCACTCTACACCATCCCCAAAGCTTCATTTATATCAATATAACAGCCAATAACTACGATTAAATAATATTATAATCTCAAAATTAAACCACTATAAACATACCTTACAAATGTTCAGAGAGTAATGTACACTAAATCAAAAGTCCAAACACTACCAAAACTCGTTATACAGCCTCAACCGCGCATTTAAAATCAAACCCTAGTTCACGAGACTTCACATGGACCCACCACCTTAGAGAAGTCTTAAGGCTATTCTAGTTCTTTACAAAGGATGGGGTGGTCTCAAAAACCTCGTGGTCAACAATTTGGTCAAACTTTCCATTTTTGGTCAATAGGGCCCGCGGGGCCACCACCTCCAATTTCAAGACAGAAAGTTCCTAGAGGTCCAACCAGGTCTACTAAACATGTCCTGAAAGTTTGGTTTCGATTGAGTGGTTGGATCACTCTTGATTGAGCGATTGGACGGTCACTGGTTTACCAAACCCTAGAATCATTTATTTGGAGTATCCGGAACTCCGATTCTAGATCCGTGAGTTTCTACACGATCATAGAGGCACGAGGAATGAGATAATTGGATGCGAATTTCTACACGATCATAGAGGCACGAGGAATGAGATAATTGGAATTGGAGCCGATCCAACGATTCGAACATATCGAACCCAGATATTTCTTAATTGGCGTAAACTCGTTCGATTGTCATACGATAATCAAATTCGAATCTCAGCATACCATCGCGCTTAAGACCACATGGAGAATATTTTAGAACACAATGGGCCGCCACACCATGACCCATACTCCGCCACAAACGCCAGCAGCGTGTAGGTGGATTGAGAAAATTTTGACTATCAATTTCACCTGAGTCGAAAACTTCTAAAATCACCCAAACTTCCAATCGTTCCAGTTTAATTTCCTTCTGTTTTTGAGCTCAGAAAATGGGTGGATTAGATAGAGGACGTCGATACGAAACTTTTGCTACCAATTTCACCTTAGTCGAACACTGGACGACGACAAAATCGCCGTCAGAAATTTGCTGCTGCGCACGGAGGAGAGAGAGAGAGAGATAGAGAGAGAGAGAGAGAGCTGATCTGTTTTTAAAATCCAACTTTGAAAAATTTACAGTTGTGCCATTGCACTTCCGTTGACCACAACTTCTTCATTAAAACTCCAATTTGGGCCTACTACATGTCTACGAACTCGTGAGAGCGAGCTCTACACAACAGTGTCACTCGTTTCCCCTAGATCCTTCTTGATTAAAAAGTGGCCCAATTACACCTACTCCTAAGGGTAAAATTGTAATTTCACAAAAGAATTAAATTTGATTAAATCAATTAAATTGGGTCAAGGATGTTATAGTGTGGACTAGTCACCATTTTTGGTAAATAAAGCCCAACGTTTTGTAAAATGAACCCGATAGCCCATTTTGGCTAGTGCGTAGATTGTAGAAATTTGTCTAATCTTATACCAAATGTTTTGGGGGCACTTTTTTATGCCATGTGTTCTCTTATGTGCATTTAGGGCTTAATAAAATAGTCTCACTTTGTCATTTTTTTTTATTGCACAAATGCATATTTACGCATCAAAATTCAACACTTCATTATATCTCTTCCAATTTCAACCATAATTATTGTTGTCTCAAAATGGCTTCAAACACGACTCCAAAAATGCGTGGATGCATAGTGGCGTGGAACACAATCCTAAAATGTGTTAGTTGCTTGATCCAAATTCCAATCATCAATTTCATTCAGAGTGACGGTTTTTTATATTTTGGACAACAAAGGGAAGTTCCACACAACTTTGCACATCCATCAGTGCGGGAAAGATTCACCCCAGAGATAACAACTGCCAAACCACCCTACTTTGCACATCCATCAGAGCCGGGTTTTATGTCCCCTGAATTCCCAATTCATCAAGCATTGCAGATATCGCGTTCCTAATCGTTAAGGTCTCGGTAAAAAGGCTAACACAAGAGAAAACAATGCGAAAACGATGCTTATCGAGTCCTTCGATGCCATGTTGACATGATTACATATGAATCTAATCAATCATTGACACTGAAGTAGTTCCTATAAACCAACCGTGGCCGCTTAAGTAGGCTAGCTGCATCTCAGAGGACAATTACTCAAAGAGCAGGGGATAAAGGATTGAGAGTCATTCTTATCTTTTGAAAAATGGACAGAAATTAGTTTCTTCCACTCCTCACCCAAAATACAATACATTGTACCCTAATAGAAGCAATACATGCGCACATTGTACAAAATCAACATTCAAGGGTAACCAAAGTCGGGAACCATAAACAGAACAATTTGGGCGACACTACAGCAGGCATTTGTTCTACTAAGAAAGCATTATATAAATCTTATTAAAAACAGGTAGGCTGCCGAGTAGAAGAACGAAAAACTGAAATTACTTCCTGCAAAATTTTAGTAAGATGTGGGATACAATTTAAACCTTACTTTAAAGACAAAATTTCTAGGGCAGAGGACACATTATAGTATTGTGCCAAAAGCAAGCTAATGCATATGAGCGGTGCAGCATCAGGTGGCTAAAATAATTACATCCTCACCCGTTTCAACATATCAGATCAGACATCCTGGATATCTACCTTCCCTTGATACACACTTAACAGTTCAGGTACTTTGCCAAGATATCTGTTAACAAAAATCTCCAAGAACTGCTTCTCTGCCGGTTTCAGCAAAGAACCCAGATTCAAGTTCTCATTTATGAAACCTTTCAACAACAGAACTTTAACAACAGAGCACCTTGGGATAAGTCTCTTCTCCAAACTGAGACCGAGGACCACAGGATATTTGGCAATCATTCCTGACGACCATCCCATCTTGTTCACTATAAGATCCATTGCTTGCATAAGTTTCTTCTCCGAGACAATCATACACTGTGGGTACTTCCTGAAAGCGGAGAGAAAATCATCCTCAGACCAACCCCATGTCTTAAGAACTTCGCGACTTCTATTCAATACCAACTTATTCTTACCACACAATGCACACAGGGCATTCACTGAAGTTGATTTTTCCAGATTAAATCCCATTTCCTTAACCTCACCCACAAGTTGACCAAATTTTTCAGGATTTACCATCAAAGCGGGAGTACAGTGAGCTAACAACAAAGAAATGCATGGTTGAGGCATACCCGATTCTCTCAAAAGCCCAATATTTGGCACCACATGCTTGCAGTGATTTTCCAAGAAAATCCATGAGTTGCGTTTGAAAACAGCAACAACATTTTTCTCAGAGAGCATACTCCTGAGGAAGTTATAAGTGGGCAAAATCCGATTTCTCAAGCTGACTGCCAAAAGCTGTGGATTAAAAGCCAGAGTTTTTATAAGTTCCACCTTTGAAATTTCGAGAGAGCTAAAAAACTCAAGCTTTGGCAAAAGGGTTTTCTCAGGATCAGCTGAAAGAAGTTTTGGATGTGACCTAATAAGCTTTGATATCTGGGTTTGAGATGCTCCATAGTTTCTCAGAAGCTCTAAAACGGAGTCTGCTCTTTCTGGTGACTTCAACTCGACCCACTTAGAAGCTGAAATCGCTCCTTCTGGGGACAACCCACAAGAGTTTATGAGGTAAGTGACTGTGAAATTGTGTTGGTTTTCTGAGATTTCTGAGGTGATGTGTCTGCAGAGCAACTGACTCTGAAGAGAAAAATGTGAGGGTTTTGGATCTCCAACCAACACTCTGTTTATTTTGGAAGCAAATGTACAAGAAAATATTGAGTGAACCAATCTGAAAGTCTTCAAATTGCAGAGTTGAATCATGTTAGAGGTTGATGATGAACAATTTCTACAGGAAAACTTAAAGCCCTAGCTGATTCTCTGCCTTCAGAAAATATGCAGTTCTTGGCATTCTAAAAAGATCTGAACCATCCAAATAAAATTGCCTGGTATAGGATAAACCATTGCAACTAGGGTAAGTTTTCTTACCATTTTCACAACTGACGGTCACTGGCTTACTGCTGCTATCCATGGTGGTAGGAAATATTCTGCCAGAAAAACCTCTTCAGTCTTCATAGCTACAAATCAAAGCAAAGCAATTACTCCAATCCCAGGCAATAAGAAAACCCCCAAAAAAGGGTTGAATTTCAAACTTAAAAACAGTTGAGGGCATTTGTTTCTTTGGGACAAAGGGCGAAGAACATTTGGGCGATGATGCTTTGGTTTATAGACGCTCGACGTGGTTACTCTCAAGTGCGGCCCCGAAGCAATTTGAAAGCCTCTTCTTGCAATTGGAATTTGGATGTATGAGTTATTTACATTTTACTGTGTGTTGTCAAAATCCTTGAAGTTTTGAAAATTATTCTCATTAAATCCGATTTTGTTTATTTTTCATCTAAAAGTTAATGATTTCATATATAAAAAAGCTTACGCAAAGCTTATGCAAATAACAAATTTAATCTCGGTTGGATTAGAAGAATAGCTTGTAAAGGGCTTGAAGCTTAAGTGGTTAAGATGATATATCCCGTCCTAAGTTCAATTCCCTCTTCCTGAATTTCACTTGTAAAAATCTATGTACTAAATTTGTTAGTATTTGAAGACATTTTTTTTGTATAAAATCATCAATTATGGAAGGAAAAATCAATGGAAAAAGGTTTCAAGAAAATAATTTAAAACTTTATGGAGTATTTGTGTAATTTCTGGGACTACAAAGGATTTAGTAAAAGCACAAATTTTAGTGTAAATAACTCTGAAATGTATCCGCACAAAAAAATAAATAAAATAAAAACTCTGAAATGTATAGTATACCTTTCATATTTTATTTTTCTATTTTTGTACATTAAATGTCTGTTTATCCTTTTATATTTGAGTTTGTTGAGTAAAATGCCTCATTAATGTTTTATCCATTTAATGGTTTCTGAATTAACTTTCTTTTATGTGAGCGTGTCATTGTTACAGATAATACCCTAATAAATTTGAATGACTTTATATACTTGAGCCCCAACTAATAGACTTTAAACAAATGATTGTGATTTTGGGTGGGGAAACCTCCCAAGAGAGTTCTTTTCTATGCCTCAGACTAACGAGGAGTTCACAATTTATGTAGACAAAACAGTAAGTAAAGCAAAATACACGAATATATGGAGAATATAACAGACTAATCCAAGCAGAATTGCCTTAAGCATAAAGCATAAAATGAATTGCTAAATCTAGAAAGGCCTCAAATTGTTATACTTTGACTTCTGCTTAAAAATACAATCAAAATGATGTTTTAAGTTCATGCTGGATTGGATGTTTTTGCATTGCAATTGCATGTTAATACCTTCAACTAACAGACATTAGTTGGAAATCAATTCCAATGTTGGTATTGGTAGAGCTATAAAAAAAGTTGAGCCAATATGTAGGCTGGAAAAGTGAGTAGAACTATAGGCAAGTACCTGTTCTGGTTGCTTTTGTATGATGTGGAAGCTTTCTAGACAATTTTAAGACATCGAGGTATCTTTATAAACTTGTTGAGGTTTTCAAATTATGAAATACCTGACTTCTATTTGTGTTATCTGATTTGCTGAACCAAATTTGTAGAAGAATTCAATCATTTTTAATTTTTGATTGAAATACCTTTTCTATATTGTAAAAAGAATCTCGTCTTTCTTTTTGGCTGTCTAAGCCTTTTTTTGAGTTGGGTTGCTTCCTACAAAAGATTGCTTGCTTGACTTTATTGCAAGATTGTGTGATCTTTGATTTCTTTTGATTAGTCTGGACTGATTGTTAAGTTTTGTTTCATTGGTTGGTTGGTTTGGGTCCCCTCTCCAGTCCATACATTCTTGTATTTATAAGAGAAAAATGATAATGAAGAAATCTGGATATTTTTTATTTTGAACTAGCCCCCATTTAATGCAAAAGTGGCAAAAGTTTTGTCATTCCAATGCATTGATCATTTTTGGCACCTGCTCATCAATACTCCTAAATGTCTCCTGATTGTTCCTTTTGCAACAACTAGACTGCAGCGAGCAATAATTCCCATATTCTTCCAATGTTGGTACCATAAATATCTAAATCTCTAATAGAAGAAAATATCTGATGATCATATAATAAATAGTCGTGATTCTCAAGCAAGTCTGACTTTAACTTTACAGCTTTTAAGGTCATCAATTTTCCTTGGAGTTTAATGGTGAGGACATATCCTAGAAAACTTTAACAGATAAGAAATTGTGAATTTTGGACTGAAACTAATTCAAATAATTTGATTCTTGGATTAAATCACCATTGGTGGTAATTTATTTACCAATTTATCCAAAAATCATGAATTAATTAAAGGGAGTTTCACTAAAACACCCAAAATGGGAGTTGAAATTATAAAAAAACCCAAGCACTATTTAAACATATAAACACACCCAAAACCCATCATTACACACACTCAAAACTCATTTATAAACACACCCAAAAAGTTGACTTTGGGGTTGATTTTGGGTGTGTTTCTATGTTTAAATAGTGCTTGGGTTTTTTTATAAATACATGTTTAGGATTGGGTTTATTTATAAATTTATATTAATTAAATTTCCCTTTCCCTCAATAGTACGGACTAGTCACCATTTTTGGTAAACAAAGCCCAACGTTTTGTAAAATGAACCCAATAGCCCATTTTGGCTAGCACGTAGGATTTTAGCCCAAACAATACTTGTTCAGCAATAATTTAAATGAAAAAAAGTTTTGTATTATTATTCTATTTTTGATAAGATTCTAGAAATTTGACTAATTTTATACCAGATGTTTTAGGGGCATTTTTTATGCCATATGTTCTTTATGTGCATTCAGGGGCTTAATAAAATAGTCTCACTTCATCATCTTTTTATCGCATAAACGTGTATTTACACATCAAAATTCAACACTTTGGTATTTCTCTTCCAATTTCAACCATAATTATTGTTGTCTCAAAAAGGCTTCAAACACGACTCCAAAAATGCATGGATGCATAGTGGCTTGGAACACAATCCTAAAATGTGTTAGTTGTTGGATCCGATCATCAATTTCATTCTGAGTGACGAATTTTTTTTTTCAACAACTCTTCTACAACATTTGACCAATTTTTTCTTGTTGAAAGTCACAAGTTTTGTCAACTTATAAAAATAAAAATAAAAACTAGGCCAAAATTGTTATAAAAATGATAGTTTTCCCTTTCCGTAAAGCCAAACACAAAACATTAGTATTATAAATAACATATAAACAAATTGGAAACTTTTAAGGTATAATGAAATTGAAGAAAAACAAATTAATAGATAAGTGAAAGCAAAATAAATTATAAGTAAGAAGGTGAGTTTGGTATGTTAAAGCACATTAAAAACATTGTCCTAAAGCCTTTGTAGCCTCCCTACATGCAGGTACTGACGGTTTACAAGACTCCAAAATACGACCCCTTGTACACAAACTTAAGATCCGCTATGAGCACGTTCATAGACTGATATAGGTATCCAAGTCACAGAACCATTGCCAAAATAATAATATAAAATAGAAAATAAAAGTAGAAAATGAGAGAATTAATTTGTTGTGGTGATTGTGGTATGTGATATTCTAATGGTGTATTGTGTTTTTTTTTAAATGTGAAGGAGGAGTGGCCTTTATAGGCATCCAATAATATACAACCTTCACCACATTAAACTAGAAAATTAAGGCATTCAATATAGAAATCATACCTAAAAATTAAATATGTATAACCCTCATAATAAATAAAATAAAACAGCCAAAATAATTAAATAAATAAAAACGGTTAATTTTTAAAACTTTTTAAAATTCCGACAAAAATAATAATACTAAAGTCCTTATCTAACCTCTGTATCTCTTCAATTGAGAGATATCTGAGGTTGACCCTTGTAGGAACCAAGTGCTAAGTTCTTCAAAGACTAGGTAGATAGATAATTCGAAATTTTTCCCAATTTCTCAAGATTTGGATTTCAGCAAAATATTTGGTAGCATTCTTGCCCTCCATGAATGTTGGGGGAATTGATTCTAAACATTTTTAATCGGGGGAAAGTAAACCCACACTCCAACAAATATTGTGTGTTCAAACATTGAGGACTAAAAATATGTGTTTTAGCTGAAGCATAGAAGAAGCAGAGAAAAAGAATTTGGGAGATTTTATTGGCACCCCATTATTTGCTCTTTGCACCCCACATTCTCTTTACACCCCACTAAAAATTACTCACTATACCCCATTTTTCTTCCTAAATTGCCCTTATTAACCCCATTTTCTAACTTACTGTGTAAACCTCATCCCATATTATACACCACCCATCGAAAACCCCCTTCTCTTTCAGACACACCCCATCTCATATCAAACCCCACCCAATTGAAAATTCCCTCCTCTTGCAGACACCCCATCGCACACCCCATCAGATTTTTGCAACAAACTCCATCGCACACCCCATCCAATTTGAAACAGAGCCATCGCAGCAAACACCAACCCCATCGTAAACCCCCATTGCACACCCCATCTCCAACCCAAAATGCCTCACCTCGTCGCAAACCACCATCGCCTCAGCCATCACAAACCCCCATTGTCGATCTGTCAAGTTTTCACAATTCCATCTAACCTCAAAATCCTTTGAAAATCCAAGGTTTGATTTCAATTTTGATTTCTATATTTGTGTTTCTAAATGTTGATTAAGCCTGTGTTTGATTTCACTCCTGAAAAACCAAAGTTTGATTTTAATTTTTTATTTCAACTTTGTGGGTGTATGGTTCAAACATGGTTTTACGAAACTGGATTTTACTTTCGGTGGGTTACCATCGAAATCGTTACATTGTTTCAGTGGTAGTCAGCCGAATTTGAACATGGTTTGTACGAAAATTAATTTTACTTTCGGTGGGTTACCACTGAAATCGTTACCTTGTTTCAGTGGTAGTCCACCGATTTTGTTTCCGTTTTTCAGTAGCAGTCCACTTCAGTGATCATCTACCGAATCCTTTATTGAATTTGTACTTAATATTGTTTTTTAGATATGAAGAGGACTCGCAGAGGTACTACTGAGACTTCATCATCTCGACCTGATAGACAACGTCTCAAAGCCTCAACGAGGAGACAGAGAGTGGCTCCCCAAGATCACTTTGAGGATACTACAGAGGTTGAAGATGTAGCTCCTACTCATGATAGTAATGTTGATGCAGAGGTTGAAGATGTAGATGCTACTCATGATAGTAATGTTGAGATACATGCTAAGCATACTGAGCCATCTTAAGTAGGTCTCATTGATTCATCTTTTCTTACAAGTTTTAAAACTCACATAACAGCTACAATTTGGAATAGTGGGAAATGATATCTGTTAGTCTTATAGGTGTAATCCATAATAAGTACATGTGGAAATGCACGCAAAATCTCAATATTAATGGGGTGTGTCCAAAATAAGTCAGTTACAATATCACCAGATGTCCTATGCCATTCAATATAATTGTGTTCGGATAACTTAGTAAGCAATTGTTGCATTTATGTTCTCCCATCAAATTCTTTGGTTTTATTCTCGGATCCTAGCATTGTATATTGCCTTCATAGTTGAAACATTCATTGCATCTCTGTCCTTCAGGATGACCAATATATCTCTGGGTTTCACCAAACTCTAGACATGTCCACCAACAAAGCATTCTCTTCTTCAGAAAGTCGCCCCACAAATGAATGACCTTGAAGATACTTTGAAATAGGATGGTTGTATACTCTACAAACCACCTCCAACTTCCAATCATCCTCATCACAAATATTGACACCTTATAACAAGAATGGTGTTTGGGCCTAATTTGACACACCCAGTCCAAAAGATCAAAAGCCCATGTCAGTTTTAGGCAGTCACCAGCAATACATGCGCAGCTCAACATGGAAAAGCCCAGAACGAAGACGCAGGGCCCAAGCAGTTTGGGCTTTGTGAAATAAACAGGAATCAATCCAACAAAAGCCCAGCCTAGAACCTATCCCATCATGAGAAAACTTGGGCTTTGAAGAAATCCAAATTGGGTTTGGCATGTTCAAAATAAAGAAGGATGAGCCCAAGAAAGAAACAGACTCACGTGAATCTTTTCTCTCTGAAAAGTCAACAATTTCAACTGGGTTGATAAGGAGTTGATAAAAGCAGACAACTAGGAAGAGACATCTCTGAATCTTTGCCATCAGAAGATCAAATCCCTTTTTATATATTTAGAGATATTGTTTCTATCTAGAGAAGGCACCATCTTTCAAGAGATAAGGAAACTACAATCTCAAAAAGAGATAAGCAGGAAAACAGGGAGTTGTTCAAACTAGAAAATCAAACTAACCATCACGATTTGAGCTCTCACAAGGGGCAGTTGAAATTAAAGAGGGGTTAGGTTCTCTTTCAAAAACAGGGAAGTGATTGTCTTAAGAACTGACCATTGAGGGCTTATCTGCCAGAACTGATAAAACCCCTTTTTCTTTGCATTTCAAAATAAAAGATCTTTTGAGAATTTTGCCGTCCAAAGCATTTCTTATAAATATAGGAGAGGTTGAACAGAGCAAGGGACACTCAATTCAACAATCAATCAAACAATCAAAAATCAACCAAAGGCAAAAACTCAAAATGATCACTTGATCACTGAGAACCTTCAAAACAAACTGGAGCAACCAAAAGCTCATTTTAGCTATAAAATAAGCCAGCTATAGATTAAAACTTCCAAGTTCAGACTTAGAGAAATAAGTCATTCAAAATGAGACTTCTCTCGTTACAAATTTGGTTCAGCGAAAGCCACGACAAACAGAGTTTGAGTTTTCACAAATATGAAAACCTCAACAAATTTATGAAGAGCCCTAATCAAGCGGAACAGGTACCACAGTGAAGTTCCAGCTTAATAAGTCCTCAAATCCAGCCACTTCTGCCCATTCAGACTGAAGAGGCCGCAGTTCTGCCCGTTCAAAAGCCTCCTAAGGCTTCAAGTAGATTAAAGCTCTGCCAAATTGAACTTTAGTATCGATTTACAACTGAAGCTAAACAGTTGAAGTTGTTGACAGTTCAGTCTAGCACAGACATACCCAATCCAGCCCGGATAAGAAGCTTCTATCTTGGCAGAAATTGAATTTCAGCCATCTTTTTGTCTTCCTAGAGTTGATTTTTCCCTTTCTAGTTTTGTAAAGGGCAGTTCTGCCTAAAACAGTCCACTTTATTATCATTTATTCTGGCCAGAACTACCAATCTTGTACTGAGATAGATTGTGAAGTTCTCACTAGTCTGAGGCAAGAAAAGAACATACTTGGGAGATATTCCTCACCCAAATTCACAATCGCTTGTTTAGAAATCAGTAACTTGGGGCGCAAGTTATCTATTTCAAAGAAGTCTGCTATAATTTTTCATTGCTAGCAGTGGCATGCTCGCACACCAAAGAAAGTTGGCTTGTTGACCAGTCAATGATTTTCAAGGCAATGAGGAACTTTGCCCTTCCATTATAAGAGCAAACACAAAACGGATGAATAAATGGGCATCCACATTTCTTAATACCAATGTCCCTAGCACATTTTTTTCGTATCACCATTTGCATCCGACCTTACATCAGTTGTCTCACTAGACTTGCAAGACTTATAGTTATCGCTCCTTTCACCAGCAAGTATTACTCGAGGTCTCCTCTTGTCCTCACCTCCATAATCAGGCCTTCTTATTATAATTACAATATTAGTCATTTTTCCTTGTGCACGAGCCCATCTAAATAATGCATCTCTACCATTGAATATCTACACATAAAACTCATGTTATTTAAAGTTAAAATTTGAAACATTAATGCCACGTTAATGATACTAAAAAGGATTTCAGACCCAAAAAAAAACACTCAAATAATTACCGAAGTCCATTACACATTATGTTCCCACATTATTGCCTTCAGTAGGCGTCACCTTGTTTTTGTTCATTCAATGGGAGTAAAGTCAAAATAGCTTGCATTAAATTTATGGTCCACAATAAGTTACTGAAAAAATAAATATATTTTGGTTCGTTGCCACAGAACTACATGTAAAAGTTCTGTAATACACCACTGAACATCGTTCCATGTTACGGTGGATCTCCACCGCATCTTAAGTTAACGGCCGGTCAAACACAACTGAAATAGGTGCAACATTTCAATGGCATCCCACTGAATGTACCTATCGCATTCAGTACTGATGTGTTGAACTCAACCAACAACCATCATGAAATCCTAAACTTGAAAATTGCCAAAAAATAAACTCATACCTCATTCAAAGCCTCTCTAACTTCAATATCACCCTTCATGAATAAATACAAGATATTTTTCACTAATATAAACATATAAACCTTGTTAGGGTTGTAGGAACATGATGGTTTGAGAAAAAAAGTCTAACTGGGTTGCAGGAACATATGTGGGGTGTTTTGAGCAATTTTAATTTTAATTTTAAATATTTTTTGTCCTTAACGGTAATTATGTACAAGGGTAAAATAGGTTATTCATATTTAAAATTAGTATGGGGTGCAAAGAGAAAATAATGGGGTGCCAATAAAATCTCCCAAAAATTTAGCCTAGCCCTATATAAATTCCTTGTTATGCCTTGTTTGGGTGGGCTGAGGAAATTTGTGTGTGGAATGGGGAATGGAGGAGGGGCCTGTAAAGAGGGAAGGGGGATTGGATTTCAAGGTGGGCGGGGTTGGTTGGAGCCTCTGGTGGTGCACAGATGATGGGGCAAGGTGATATTTTTTTTTTTCAATTTTTTTATAATGATTTTCTATTTTTAAGATACCCTTGAGAACGGAAAAACTAAAATACCCTTAAAAATAGATGAAAAATTAGATGGTATTAAAGTGAGATGACAAATCATGGATTTTGAAAAATTAAGGTGACATTTTGTCACACCCCAACTTTTCTTTTTTGGGTAAATTACAGTAAACCCCTAACCTATAGGGTCATTTACAAGTGCATACCCGATTTTGGGGACATTTATGAGTACATACTCAAAGTCGCGGAAAACTTACAATTTGCCCCCTCCGTTAGCCAAACCGTTAGTGAATCTGTTAAATGCTAACGTGGCGAATGTGGGACCCTTTTTTTTGATGATGTGGACTTCCACGTGGACAAAATCTAATAAAAAATTATGTACATGTTAAAAATAATTTTTAAATCATACTAAAATTATTAAAAAATGAATTAAAAAAAGAAAAACAAAATTCTCATCTCTCTTCTCCAACCCAGCCAACCCTTTCTCCCTCCCCATCGTTACCCTATCTCCCTCCCCCACTCCGCTCCTCCAGTCCAAACCAACCCCTATACCACATAGATTCGGCAAGTCCAAAACTCCAGATCCGTCGAAGAAGAGAATGCAACCACGAAATCACCTTTTTTTTTTTCTTTTTCTTTTTTTCTGAACCACGAATCCCACTGCATCCTGACCGTCTTCATCTGCTCTGACTTAATCGCCACCAAATGGAGGAGAAGTTGCTAGAGATATTCAATGATCAGTGAACAATTGGTGATATAATTAGGGCCAGAGTCATCAATGCCCTCCTTCAGAACCAATACTAGAAGACGAACCATAAATTGATATTGTAAGAGGAGAACAAGTAGTTCGCATCTTTGATGGGAGAATGGGCACTGCAACTTCAAAGTTAAGCATTTGAATCACTTGTTGTATTGAAGGTCTGGAATTGTAATTTGGATGAGCACACCACAACCCAACAATCAACAAACACTCCATTTTTTTCTCATCAGAATCTCCAAGCAATTTTGGATCAGCTGCTTTGGTAACTTTTCCTTTTACATAAAGCTCCCAAACCCACTCTACCATATTGACTTGATTACCTCCAAATTTTGGATCGATGGGCTTTCTTCCACAGGAAATCTCCAAAGCAACAATTCCGAAGATGAAGACGTCTGATTTCTTGCTTAACTGTCTAGTGTCAATATATTCAGGAGCCATGTAGCTTGTGGTTATCATTTGTGGCTCTTTTCTGTTGCCGAACCCGAAATCCCCATGTTTTGCGTGGAAATCAGAATCTACCATGAATCCCACCGCATCCTGACTGTCATCACCGGATCTAGATCTGGAATGCCGTCGACGTCAACAATCTGGCGGTCAAGGGGCTGAAGAGAGACGACCTGGATCTCGGCCATCGACGTCAACAACCTGGACCGACTCGTGAAGACTTGTAACGATAGGGAGGGCGAGATGGACGGCTGGGTTGGAGAAGAGAGATGAGAATTTATTTAATTTTCTTTTTTTTATTCATTTTTTAATAATTTTAATATAATTTAAAAATTATTTTTAACATGTACATAATTTTTTTATTAGTTTTTTGTCCATGTGGAAGTCCACGTCATAAAAAAAAAAAGGTCTCACATTCGCCACGTCAGCATTTAACAGATTCACTAACGGTTTGGTTAACGGAGGAGGCAAATTGTATGTTTTCCGCGACGTTGAGTATGTACTCATAAATGTCCCCAAAATCGGGTATGCACTCGTAAATGACCTTATAGGTTGAGGGGTTTACTGTAGTTTACCCTTTTTTTTTTTTTTAATATTTATTTTTTATTTTTTATAGTGAGAGTGTGAGGTAAAAGAAAAACTAAAACTAAAAATTAAATATCAAGAAACATGAAGATTGAACATAAACTTCTATTTAAACCAAAGAAATTTACATTGTAATTTTACAAGCAAAATAACAAGAAAGTAACAAACTTTCAACAAAACATTCAAAACTATCCACAACTTGTTCTTCTTGTTTCCTCATCGCAAACTAAACTTTAGATTCAAAACCTACAATAGATTCAATAAGAGGTGAGCACTACGTGCTCAGTAGGGGCTATGTCTTATGTAATTAGTGAGATTTATAATGTACAATTCATATAATGCATGAATGAACTTCAATTTTTCCCAACCTGTTAATCTATATAATAGGTCAAGCAAATCTGCATGTCCCATACCATGCATTTTACCACTGTGCCTCCCAATGCCCCATTATATAAACTAACAACCATCTCAATTATCCCACAATTCCCCTTTTGCTAGTCGTCTTGTCTACACCATTGATCTCCAAGCCCAAATCACCCATTCAACAATTATACGTCAATTTCCTAGTCTATTGTGCACACGGGCTCCCCTAAACTTGGTCCCTATGATGGGTATATTTTATATTACATATTTAACCTCATTCTTAGTATATCTTGGTTAATATTTTGGAAGAATTTTGAAACTTTGAATTATATTTCCAATATAAGACTTTCGACTCTCTCTGGAGCAAAACATAATCAAATGGATGAATTTTGGAGTAATTCCTGTTGAAGGACGTATGAGAGTCACTTAGCTTGATCGTATCAAAATTTCAGATTTTTCTACCAAGCGGTTATTTTCTGGCAATAAAATAAAGGTGCAGTGCGCTGTGCTGAAATAGTGACGTTTTGGGCTTTTATTGCGTTTTTGGAGCTCAAGATGACCTCGGATGGATTCGTGACCTTCTGGGAAAGTGTTCAGAATATTTTTATCTTTAAAACAAGCTATCTTGGGCCAGTTTTGGAGGAGATTTGAGGCCAAAACGTGGCTGGGCAGATTGTAGACAGATTCTCTTAATCTAATTTGGACTTTATCTCCTAGTATTATTTTATTTTAACTTAGTTTCCTTGTGGTGATTGGGCAGCTAGGTTTTAGGAGATATTTAAGCTCCTTTTCACAGCAATTTTGGGACTTCCTTTTGGCTTTTGAACGTGACATTGTGGAGAGCAATTGCTAGGGTTTTGGGTTTTCGCGACTTCAAGGTGTTTTCGTTCTTTTCTTCTTAATGATATTTTCTTGGATTTCAATTATGAATATGCGTAACTAATTCTCTTTTGCTAGGGTGAAGCCTTGAACCTTAGCATGAATATGTGATTTTTATTTATTTGCTTATGATTAAGTGCATGCATACTTTGAATTGTTACTCACTATTTTAAACTATCTAATTGTCTTAATGCCTGATCACCATTAGGATCTTTAGAAAAGTAATTGGATGCAATTTTGGTCAGAAGGTTCCCTGAAATTGATGCTAGCTTCTTGTGATTAATAACTGTAATTTCACTTAAGATGAACACCACGTCTTAAAGGTTGCATGGTTTTTCAAAGGGTTTTCACAAAACTGAATGAGTCTTTCATGTTCAGATTTGATCCGAACGTCCGGATGGGTTGCATGTTGGATATACGTTCTATGTTGGAGGTTCCAAGTAGAATATAAATTAGGAAAACTTAACCTTCAAAGTGAAATGTGTAAATCATAAGTAATTGGTAAAAATTCATAGGATTGCTAGGTGATGGTGAAACCCTAGTGCTTTTATAAATTGGTATTTAAAAATCTATCCTTCAATCGTAATTGTTTCTGTTTAAATTTTTTTTTAGTATCAAATAAGTTCTTATTCATCTTTCTCAACTTTTAATTTTATGTAGTAAATTGGAAATTGTTTTTACATAAATTGCTAAATAGTCCTTGAGAAGAGCGACCTTGCATGAGCATCTATACTACAATAGCCTTATATTCTTACAAGTATTTTATGTGATTTTAACCCTAATTGCACATGTACTAAAAATCCTATCACCCTACAATGGTCAGACTCAACTACACAAAAGATCCTTCCCATTACCCTCTTTTCCATGATTTCTTTATCAAGCCAAGAATTCCAATCACCACCGACAACATATGAACATGTGAATATTAATCAAATTATAATGATAATTGACAACATGTAAACACTCAATATCAAGGATAATAATCAAATAATATTACCAAACATAATGTAGTGTTCACAATATTTAATTAAATCAATTTATGTAAAGCCTCCCTAAGAAAAACCCCTACCTCAAATCCAAAGTTATTGTATAACTCCTAGTTGCAAGTTCAAACACTTTGAGCTTCTCCAAAATCTCGCCACACTTAATTCTCACTCTTTTCTTTCTTTTATCTACGATTTTTAGGAAACTAACCAACTTGAAGAACTTATGATACATGAACTATTAGGTAGGGCTATTTATAGCAAACTAGAGTCGGCAAAGATATAGATAAAAGTTTAATATTGTGCCACATAACTAGCCTATAGATTGCTAGACTACTTGGGTGGCTTGAAAGTAATCTGTCACCCCAAATAGCCTTATGTGTTGACTTATATAGGGATACCTACTGTTCTTACACATCATGCTTTAATTGTTTTTGAGGATTCCATATTGCAACACGTCAATCTTTAACAGAAAGCTTAGTAAGAAAACAAAAATCTTTCTAAATGCTTTTGTAAAGTGTATGTGTATAATAAATATTAAATAAGGCTGAAATGAATTGATATATTTAAAGCCATGGAATAAGATTTGATAGGCTTATGCTAGTTAATGTTTAGATTCACGTAACTTGCCATATATATATATATATATATTATCAATTATATCTTTTTGAAAACTAATAATTATAATTAATTAATTTTAAGAAATATTAATATACATATTTAAAAATATGGGGTTTCACACATCTCTCTTAAATTTTTATTTAAAATGATAAATTGTTTTCAAGGTATAAGTTCATATGAGATTTTTTTTAAAAAAATATCCTTGAGGAAATTAAGTGCTTGCATAACATCAGAAAATTTAATTTCAGGCACTTATTTTCTCATGGCTTGGGGCAATGAGTTGCATGAATGCTAACTAAGAATCAATTCTTGAAAACTGTCAACCAAGTAAAGAATAAACAAGGTCTCTTTTTATATTTTGGCGAACGAATAGAAGTTCATTGAACAGAAATTTATTCCAAAAAACAGTGAAATTGATCCTTGACCTCCCTCTTGAGATCCACTCATCTTTGCACATCCATTAGTGCGAAATAAATTCATCCTAAAGATAACAAATACCAAACCACCCTACTTTGCACATCCATCAGAGCCGAGTTTTATGTCCCCTGAATTCCCAATTCATCAAGCATTGCAGATATCGCGTTCCTAATCGTTAAGGTCTCGGTAAAAAGGCTAACACAAGAGAAAACAATGCGAAAACGATGCTTATCGAGTCCTTCGATGCCATGTTGACATGATTACATATGAATCTAATCAATCATTGACACTGAAGTAGTTCCTATAAACCAACCGTGGCCGCCTAAGTAGGCTAGCTGCATCTCAGAGGACAATTACTCAAAGAGCAGGGGATAAAGGATTGAGAGTCATTCTTATCTTTTGAAAAATGGACAGAAATTAGTTTCTTCCACTCCTCACCCAAAATACAATACATTGTACCCAAATAGAAGCAATACATGCGCACATTGTACAAAATCAACTTTCAAGGGTAACCAAAGTCGGGAACCATAAACAGAAGAAATTCCGGAGACTCTACGGCAGGCATTTGTTCTAATAAGAAAGCATATATAAATCTAATTAAAAACAGGTAGGCTGCCGAGTAGAAGAATGAAAAACTGAATTTACTTCCTGCAAAATTTTAGTAAGATGTGGGATACAATTTAAACCTTACTTTAAAGACAATTTCTCGGGTAAACGACAGCATTATAGTATTGTGCCAAAAGCAATCTAATGCATATGAGTGATGCACCATCAGGTGGCTAAAATAATCACATCCTCACCCGTTTCAACATATCAGATCAGACATCCTGGATATCTACCTTCCCTTGATACACACTTAACAATTCAGGTATTTCGCCAAGATATCTGTTCACAAAAATCTCCAAGAACTGCTTCTCTGTTCGTTTCAGCAGAGAACCCAGATTCAAGTTCTCATTTACGAAACCTTTCAACAACAGAACTTTAACAACAGAGCACCTTGGGATAAGTCTCCTCTCCAAACTGAGACTGAGGACCACAGGATATTTGGCAATCATTCCTGACGACCATCCCATCTTGTTCACTATAAGATCCATTGCTTGCATAAGTTTCTTCTCCGAGACAATCATACACTGCGGGTTCTTCCTGAAGGCGGAGAGAAAATCATCCTCAGACCAACCCCATGTCTTAAGAACTTCGCGACTTCTATTCCATACCAACTTATTCTTACCGCACAATGCACACAGGGCATTCACTGAAGTTGATTTTTCCAGATTAAATCCCATTTCCTTAACCTCACTCACAAGTTGACCAAAGTTTTCAGAATTTACCATCAAAACGCGAGTACGATGAGTTAGCAAAAAAGAAATGCATGGTTGAGGCATGCCCAATTCTCTCAAAAGCCCAATATTTGGCACCACGTGCTTGCAGTGACCTTCCAAGAAAATCCATGAGCTGCGTTTTAAAACAGCAACAACATTTTTCTCAGAAAGCATACTCCTGAGGAAGTTATAAGTGGGCAAAATCCGATTTCTTAAGCTGACTGACAAAAGGTGTGGATTAAAAGCCAGAGTTTTTGCAAAGTCCACTTTTGAAATTTCAAGAGAGCTGAAAAACTCAAGCTTTGGCAAAAGGGTTTTCTCAGGATCAGCTGAAAGAAGTTGTGGATGTGACCTAATAAGCTTTGATATCTGGGTTTGAGATGCTCCATGGTTTCTCAGAAGCTCTAAAACGGAGTCTGCTCTTTCTGGTGACTGCAACTCGACCCACTTAGAAGCTAAAATCGCTCCTTCTGGGGACAATCCACAAGTGTTTATGAGGTAAGTGATTGTGAAATTGTGTTGGTTTTCTGAGATTTCTGAGGTGATGTGTCTGCAGAGCAACTGACTCTGAAGAGAAAAATGTGAGGGTTTTGGATCTCCAACCAAAACTCTGTTTGTTTTGGAAACAAATGTACAAGAAAATATTGAGTGAACCAATCTGAAGGTCTTCAAATTGCAGAGTTGAATCATGTTAGAGCTTGATGATGAACAATTTCTACAGGAAAACTTAAAGCCCTAGCTGATTCTATGCCTTCAGAAAATATGCAGTTCTTGGCATTCTAAAAAGATCTGAACCATCCAAATAAAATTGCCTGGTATAGGATAAACCATTGCAGCTAGGGTAAGTTTTCTTACCATTTTCACAACTGACGGTCACTGACTTACTGCTGCTATCCATGGTGGTAGGAAATATTCTGCCAGAAAAACCTCTTCAGTCTTCATAGGTACAAATCAAAGCAAAGCAATTACTCCAATCTAAGGCAATAAGAAAACCCCAAAAAAAGGGTTGAATTTCAAACTTAAAAACAGTTGAGGGCATTTGTTTCTTTGGGACAAAGGGCGAAGAACATTTGGGCGATGATGCTTTGGTTTATAGACGCTCGACGTGGTTACTCTCAAGTGCGGCCCAGAAGCAATTTGAAAGCGCCTCTTCTTGCAATTGGAATTTGGATGTGTGAGTTATTTACATTTTACGGTGTGTTGTCAAAATCCTTGAAGCCCTTCCTGAAGTTTCAAATTTTTTATTTTTTTTTTGGTCAAGGGAAACTCTATTCATTGATAATGGGAAACATTACAAAAATGAGAAAAACTTAATCCAAATGCAGCCCAACACCAACAAATAAAGCAAGCCCAAAAGATAGAAAACCAAATAAACAACAAAGCCCATAAAACATTAAACAAAGAAACCCTATATCTAGAATACAAGAGCAGCCGCCCCACAAAGCAAGCCAACACCACCACCAGCAGATCCACCACTACCAAGGAGAAGTAATCGATACCAAGGGGTACCAAAGAGGCCAACGAAAGATGGGGGTGAGCAAACCCTAGATCACTAAATCCGGTGTCATTATTTTTTCGTCCAAAAGTTAATGATTTCATATATAAAAAAGCTTACATAAATAACAAATTTAATCTCAGTTCGATTAAAAGACTAACTTATAAGGGGCTTGAAGCTTAATTGGTTAAGATGATATATCACATCCTAAGTTCAATTCCCTCTTACCGAATTTTGCTTGTAAAAATCTAAGTACTAAATTTGTTATTATTGAAGACATTTTTTTTATATATAAAATCATCATCTTCAAAATTTTAAAGACTTTGAGAAAACAAATTAAAACATTATGGAGTATACTGTTATTTCCACCCACCTATCCTGTTTTTCCACCCACTTTATCTTCAAAATTTTAAAGACAAATTTACCCATTTGTAAAATGACTTCTGTTGAGGCCCAAAAAATGCACGCTTCGGCCCAAATAAATTCTTGACCCAATGCGATACCTTATCGAGAAGAAACCTGATTTGGGCACGCGAAACTGCGTCATATACGCTTTGCACATATGCCACGCTAAACAAATAAGCATCATGCCACGCTACAAGCTTAAGTGGGCCCAAGCCACGCAAGATGCCCGAGGCTTGCTTGAGTGGGTTGTGGTATGGATGGTAATAAATTGTCATGAGGCCCATTGATGGGCCGAGAAATGGAAGTCCCAGGTTGCTTGGGAGCCTCGGAACTCAAGCTCATTTCATAGGCCCAAACATGTGGGTAAGCACAAGAGAGAAAAGAATATCCCATCACTCCAAATAAAAATAGCCCAACCAAAATAAACTATTGACTCAACCAAAAAGCCCAACACCTCAAGCCAAACCTTGGTGAAGTTAGCCCATTTATTTGATAAGTCAATCCATTGTTCTAGAAGGCCCACATAAATAAAATAAAGACCTGCAAAACCATCAGCACTTTGTTAAAAAACAGAAGCCACGAAGGAAAGTCTGAAAAGCTGTTGCAAAGCTCTAGCACATGGGAAGAACAAGTTTCAAGCAAAAACTTCCAAATGACCAAGGGATGTTGGAGCGTAGATCACCCTTTGAACCAGCATGCACACCCATTCTCTTTCTCTCATCAGACCTGGCCATAAAAAAAAGGAAGAAATGAAAGGAAGGAAATAGCTGAAAATGAGAATTCTGAGGCAGCTGCGGGAAATGGCTTTGAGCACCCAAAACCCCTGATTTTATGCAAATGGGCAGAGGAAATTTCACCAAAATAGGATGATTGAAAGGATGAGGGGAGAAAGCAAGGGAAAGACTTGGCCAAATTGGATAGAAACTATTAGGGTTTCTTGGAAAATGTCAACTTCCATCGACTATAAAAAGGGCCTCTTCCACCCAACAAGCATCAACTACATCAGAAAGCAAGCTTCCTCTCTTACTCCCAAAACCCAGCAATTTCGTGCCCAGCTTATCATTTTCCCTTAGTTTTCCCTATTTGCAAGTTGTTCTGACACTTGACAGAGTCTCTGTCAAGCTGCCGGAAAAACACTCAAGCTACCTTTTTCTCTCTTTTTCCTCATGCTCAACCAAACCTCTCTGCAAAATCCTTTCTCTCCAACCTTAATACCCAATCTTTCCCCTAGGAACACTTAGTTTTCTCTTCAGTGCTAAACTCATGACAATTTTGCTCACATGCCACAAGCTTCTCATGCCAAGTCAAGAATTTATCTGTAAGTTGTTGTTGCTTTGGTTGGTGAAGAAAACCAAGATGTTTCCTAAGGCACTACTGCCTTTTCGAAGCATTTTGTGGCTTGATTTTCAAACTCAGACAAAGGGGACAATTTCATCAATCTGCCATTTACTGCAGCCCAGCCCATTTACAGCTGTCGGAAGAAAAAAGCCCCTACATAAATTGTCTGAAAAGCTGTTGCAAAGCTCTAGCACATGGGAAGAACAAGTTTCAAGCAAAAACTTCCAAATGACCAAGGGATATTGGAGCGTAGATCACCCTTTGAACCAGCATGCACACCCATTCTCTTTCTCTCATCAGACCTGGCCATAAAAAAAAGGAAGAAATGAAAGGAAGGAAATAGCTGAAAATGAGAATTCTGAGGCAGCTGCGGGAAATGACTTTGAGCACCCAAAATCCCTGATTTTATGCAAATGGGCAAAGGCAATTTCACCAAAATTGGATGATTGAAAGGATGAGGGGAGAAAGAAAGGGGACTTGGCCAAATTGGATAGAAACCATTAGGGTTTCTTGGAAAATGTCAACTTCCATCGACTATAAAAGGGGCCTCTTCCACCCAACAAGCATCAACTACATCAGAGAGCAAGCTTCCTCTCTTACTCCCAAAACCCAGTAATTTCGTGCTCAGCTCATCATTTTCCCTTAGTTTTCCCTATTGGCAAGCTGTTCTGACACTTGATAGAGTCTCTGTCAAGTTGCCAGAAAAACACTCAAGCTACTTTTTTCTCTATTTTTCCTTATGCTCAACCAAACCTCACTGTAAAATCCTTTCTCTCCAACCTTAATACCCTATCTTTCCCCTAGGAACACTTAGTTTTCTCTTCAGTGCTAAACTCATGACAATTTTGATCTCATGCCACAAGCTTCTCACCCAAAGTCCCTCTGGTCAAGCAATTCCAATATTTCATAAGCCTTCATATTGCAAGTCAAGATGAAAAATTCACCTTTATTCTATCAAGATCCCAGCAAATTAGTGAGAAGATGGCATTCCTCATGCTTTGGAACCTCTCAATCAAGTCTGAAAAAGAAACAAGGGAGTACGTTGGCCACATCAGGTGCCGGAAGGGAACTAGTAAACAGAAAGAGGTGCCGGAAGTATAATCGCTATTAAAGCATAATGTTTTCCAAAGACAAGTTCCAAGAGACCAAGACTCACTTTCATGCTATCAAAATCCTAGAAAGTTAGACTTCTCATGCTTTATCATGCTTTGGAGGTTCTAAAACAAGAGAATATGTTAGCCAAAATCAAATGCCAGAAAGGTACTCATACACAAACGGAGGTACCGGAAGCATAATTTTCTCAAAGTGCGAGCAAACTCATCTATCAAGCATTTGACAAAATTCACAGGGCGTGATACCAATTCACATGCCAAGAAATTTCATTTCATTCAAGCATTCCAAGCAATTCAGGCATTTCAATGCAAATTGAAGAACTCATGCTCTTACGACAATACCATTCCACTTCATGCTCTAACGACAATATTGCTCTAGAACATGCTCTAGCAATACTCAGATCAGTACTCAATGCCAATAGAAAGGACATGCCAAATTCTCAACAAAAAGCAGCATGCCAAGCAAAACTTATACACAAGCTTTCCAACCATCCTAGCTAAAACATCCCACCTTTAGAAAATCACTATAAATGAAGCTTACATCCAACAAATCCCAGACTTTCCAGATTAGACCTAGACACATCAAGCTTCATTTTCCCAAAATTTCGTTGCATTTCGAGCTAGGGAAGTATGTCAAATAGATTTATAAAACAGCCCATGCAACAAAAACTGTACAGCTCCAGCAACTTAACCCTTACTTTGAAATTCCACCAAACATTCATTTTTTCTTCAAGTGATGCAAGACCAATTCCAACATAACCATTGAGAAGTCCATTTTCATGTCTCAAAAGCTCCAACTCAGATTCGAAAAGAAACATTTGAAAAGTTCAAAAAACACCCAGCAAGCTACTTTGAGATATTTTAACAAACACTTGGCATGCATACCCAAGTGAGCTTGTATAACTCTTGTTTATCACCAAGCTAGAATCCTAAATCAAAAGCTCAACCTTAGAATTCGATTTCTAGTTCACAAATTCTGGAAAATACAGAGGAACTCAAGCATTCAAGCATAGAAGACAAGCGTGCAACAGAGGCATCAACATCAACTCATGAACAGGCTTTAGAAAAAAATGGAGGCAGAGAGCACTAGAATGGGTGGATGATCCTCAATTTTGGATACGTTATAACAAACATAATTTCGAGAAAATTTTGTGAAGCAAGCGCAATCATCCAAGCATCATAAGTTAAAAACACATGCAAAAGCAGAATCTGCAGAAACTCACCAGCCATGGATGAATGCAAAAGTTGCAAACCAGCTTTGAGGCATCATAAAAATTCAAAAAATTCTACAAATTCTACAGGCTATAGTGCTCGAGCAGATGAACAACTTTCATCAAGGAAATTTTCTGATCCGAGTTTCCGAAATATGACTTATGTACTGATGCACAATACCCACGGGTTTGGGTCTTGAAGAAGAAGAAAAAGAAGAGAATGAGAAAATCAGAAAATAAAGCATGCCATGCCAAATGAAAGGAAAAGAACGCAGCCACTTGCAAATAATAAAAAATTCAAAAGGAAGGGGCAATAGAATTTTGCCCATGTGAAGGCCAAGCCAGCAAGGAGACGACGCCCCCAGCTCTCTTATGCTCTCACAAGCCCATATCTCTTCTTTAACCCACCATGCATCAATACAAGCATTTGTGAATCAATCCACACAAACCATGCAACTCAAGCATTTCACTTGATATAATCATTTCAAGCAAACCAAACCAGATATCACAAGATCAAGCTTTTCAGGCCACACAGTCGTCATAAAAATTAGAACTTGGCAGTTCTAGCTGCTGGAAGCATAGAGAAGAAGCCATGCTATCACCATATCATGCCAAATTGTCCCCATTGCAACAAAAGGATATCCTAAGTTCATCACGCCATGCAATGTCCCAAACAAAGACTCAGAAGGCCACGCTGCAAGAGTTTTTGCAGCTCATGCCAATCAAAACATTGATGATAATGATGTGTTGTATGAAAAATAACACAAGCTTTATGTTCACGCTACCGGAAAAGTGAACCCTCATGCCAGATCAAGCTATATCTTGATTCAGCTCAACCATTAGATTATCCAAATCCAATCATGCCAAGCCAAGTCACGTTTTTTCCAGCACCTATTCCATGCCAAACAAAATAATTTCCAGCACATGCCCTATTTCAAATATCAAGCATACATGCCAATGCCAAGCAATACCAAGCATACAAGCAAAAATCAAGCATACATGCCAATACCAAGCAATACCAAGCATACAAGCAAAGATCAAGCGTACGCCAATGCTAAGCATCCAAGCATACAAGCCAAAATCAAGCATACATGCCAATGCCAAGCATCAAGGCAACACCCTCGGTGTTCAAGAAGGATTGGGTTTTAAGCGGGACCATTGTGACCCCTCCAACCTTCCCGGAAAAGACCTGGCTGTAATTTTAGTGACCCTTAATTGGTTATCCTTAAATTGCTCCTAAACCCATGTCATGCCATGCCATGCCACTGCAATGTATTTCGGGCTGGAAATTGATTATTTGGACCATTTCAATACACATTCATGGCCCCAATAATCAAGGGGGCAAAATGTTGAGGCCCAAAATATCCACACTTCGGCCCAAATAAATTATCGGCCCAATGCGATATCGAATTTAGAAGAAACCCGATTTAGGCACGCGAAAATTCGTCATATACGCTTTGCACACATATCACGCTAAAAAAATAAGCATCATGCCACTCTACAAGCTTAAGTGGGCCCAAGCCACGCAAGATGCCCGGGGCTTGCTTAAGTGGGTTGCGGTATGGATGGTAATAAATTGTCATGAGGTCCATTGATGGGCCGAGAAATGGAAGTCCCAGGTTGCTTGAGAGCCTCGGGACTCAAGCCCATTTCATAGGCCCAAACATGTGGGTAAGCACAAGAGAGAAAAGAATATCTCATCACTCCAAATAAAAATAGCCCAACCAAAATAGCCTATTGACTCAACCAAAAAGCCCAACACCTCAAGCCAAACCTTGGTGAAGTTAGCCCATTTATTTGATAAGTCAATCCATTGCTCTAGAAGGCCCACATAAATAAAATAAAGACCTGCAAAACCATCAGCACTTTGTTGGAAAACAGAAGCCACGAAGGAAAGTCTGAAAAGCTGTTGCAAAGCTCTAGCACATGGGAAGAACAAGTTTCAAAATAGGATGATTGAAAGGATGAGGGGAGAAAGGAAGGGAAAGACTTGGCCAAATTGGATAGAAACCATTAGGGTTTCTTGGAAAATGTCAACTTCCATCGACTATAAAAGGGGCCTCTTCCACCCAACAAGCATCAACTACATCAGAGAGCAAGCTTCCTCTCTTACTCCCAAAAATTTCGTGCTCAACTCATCATTTTCCCTTAGTTTTCCCTATTTGCAAGTTGTTCTGACACTGGACAGAGTCTCTGTCAAGTTGCCGGAAAAACACTTAAGCTACCTTTTTCTCTCTTCTTCCTCATGCTCAACCAAACCTCTCTGCAAAATCCTTTCTCTCCAACCTTAATACCCCATCTTTCCCCTAGGAACACTTAGTTTTCTCTTCAGTGCTAAACTCATGACAATTTTGCTCCCATGCCACAAGCTTCTTATGCCAAGTCAAGAATTTATCTATAAGTTGCTGTTGCTTTGGTTGGTGAAGAAAACCAAGATGTTTCCTAAGGCTCTACTGCCTTTTCAAAACATTTCGGGGCTTGATTTTCGAACTCAGACAAATGGGACAGTTTCATCAATCTGTCATTTACGGCAGCCCAGCCCATTTAACGAAACGAAACAACGGCTCGCGCAAGTCTGGGCAATGATGGCCTACGAGACGTGCGCAATAAATGCGTAGGCATTTAAGACGCCAGCTGTCAATCACTTCAGGATGAATACAAAGGGTCCATCCCTTGAAATCCATTCGGCCTCTGCTCAGGCCGCGACCGAAGAATCCAGGGATGTGGGGGCAATGTTTGTGCCTAATAAATCACGGTCATAAACTGACCAAAGGGACCTCCTCTCGACCCTAGCACCTACTCATGAACCGAAACGGCCACGTTTCGTTAGGCATTTTGCCCTCCTGAAAACAAGAGAAAAGCTGCGAAGGCAGAATCCTCTCGGCCTCGCGACCACGGTATTATGGGCCAAAACCGAGGGCCATAAAAGACATGGCCGAAGATACTGCGGTTAAATCGCCACGTGGCCTCAGGGTCCCACGCCCCATTTAATAAAGTAATGCCTCTGACTATAGCAGTAAGCCCACTAGTCTCAAGAAGCATTTAATGACGAGGGAAGAGGGGAAGTGACTGAAGTCAGGATTTGGTAATAGATATCAGAGTGGTTAGGCACGAACATTCTCACAAGTATGCTTACAACTTGAGGTCAGATCACCGACCACCAGACAATGGCATTAAATGCATTGCCACAGCCAATGGGGCAGAACCCACGATCAGGGTGGTGGCCGAGATTTACCCGGATCTATGGGGGTCACACCACTATGCTTCATGATCCCAAATGCCGATTTGACTACCCACTTGCCCCGATCAGGCTACACCACGCAGATCTTTTCAGCCCCGATTATCCCTCCAGGACTCCCTCTATAAATACTAAGCTCAAGATTACATTCAAGGGGTTCAAACACCAAACCAAAGGCCTCCCACTGAGCAAATTATATTTTCCTGTAATGCACTTTCAATACTTTTATTTACTTTCCTAGGAGTAGTGGTAGATTGTAAGGAAAATCCATTCATCAATATATCATACGACCCTTGATTTTCAAGGCGTCGGAGCACCATCTCTGTTGTCATCTCATTCACCCCATGTATCATACGACCGTCGCTCTCTGAGCAACGCGTCGGAGCACCGCCTAAAACCCGCCACCAACACCACCATTAAACGGCCTTGTAGCTCAGGCCGTGAACTTGACAGCCGAGGTCAGTTCCTCTCTCGGCCACAATCGTTTGATCAGGAGTCGAACTTGAAACAGGCGCATCATTTAAACCATCTTCGATCCAAACCTCATCACCATCTCGACGCACGGTAGACCGTGCTGGCATGCCCGCGCACAACCACACCGCATCCAAAAGAAGGACGTCACGTGTTAACGCACATCCCCTCGGCCCGGAGCACCATGCCGTGAGATTTGCGGATGACGAAGTTTCCCACAATGAAATTTGGCACAAATGAGTTGAAACACACCACTACTGAATTCGCAGTGTATAATATTAACCATGTCAAATGCATAAAATGAAAGAAGGCCATAAAGTTGGGGTTGTGCCCAACAACCCAGTGCAAAGGCACAATGAATATGATGGCTATGATAAGCAACAAAGGCGGAGTGGGGTGGTGGGATGGGAAAATCAAATTGGTGGCGGGGGTGGGAGGTGGGGGTGGCTGCGGATGGGAGGAAAAGTGGTTGTCGGTGTGATGGTCATGGTGTTGGTTGTTGGGTTTTCATCGGAGGAAGGGGTTGGGGGTGGAGGGTGACTTGGGGCAAAGGGATGGAATACAATTTTTTTATTATTTTTTATTTTTTATTTTTTGTAATAGCAAATATGGAAATACAATTAAAAGGTATTTTAAGAATAATGGTGGGTAGAAAGATAGGTTTGTGATTTTTCAAATTTACATATGGGTGGGACGATAAGGTGGGTGGAAATAGCAGCACTCTTGTGTAATTTCTAGAACTACAAAGGGTTTAGTAAAAGCACAAGTTTTAGTGTAAATAACTCTGAAATGTATCCGGATAAAAAATAAAATAAAAACTCTTAAATGTATAGTATACCTGCCAGATTTTATTTTTCGATTTTTGTACATTAAACACCTGTTTATCCTTTTTCTATTTGAGTCTGTTGAAGACTGAGTAAAATGCTTCATTAATCTTTTATCCATTTAATGGTTTCTGGATTAACTTTCTTTTATGTGAGCGTGTCATTGTTAGCAAATAATACCCTAAAAAATTTGAATGACTTTATATACTTGAGCCCCAAGTAATAGACTTTAAACAAACGATTGTGATTTTGGGTAGGGAAACCTCCCAAGAGAGTTCTTTTCTATGCCTCAGACTGGTGAGGACTTCACAATTTATCTAGATAAAAATGGTAAGTAAAGCAAAATATACGAATTTATGGAGAATATAACAGACTAATCCAAGCAGAACTACCTTAAGCACAAAGCATAAAATGAATTGCTAAATCTAGACAAGCCTCAAATTGTTGCACTTTGAGTTCTGCTTAAAAATACAATCAAAATGATGTTTTAAGGTCAAGTTGTATTGGATGTTTCTGCATTGGAATTGCACGTCAATACCTTCAACTAATAAAGATTAGTTGAAAATCAATACCAATGTTGGTATTGGCATAGCTATAAACAAGTTGAGCCAATATGTAGGCTGGAAAAGTGAGCGAAACTGCAGGCAAGTACTTGTTCTAGTTGGTTTTGTATGATGTGGAAGCTTTCTAGACAATTTTAAGACAAAGGTATCTTTATAAACTTGTTGAGGTTTTAATATGATGGAAGTCTCGACTTCTACTTGTGTTATCTGATTTGCTAAACCAAATTTGTAAGAGAATTCAATCTTTTAAAGGTTCTAATTGAAATACCTTGTCTATATTGCAAAAAGAATCTCATCTTCTTTTTGGTTGTCTAAGTTTTTGTTTGAGTTGGGTTGCTTCCTACAGAAGATTGCTTGCCTTTGATAATTACAAGATCATGTGATATTTGATTTCTTTTGATCAGTCTGGACTAATTGTGGAGTTTTTGTTTGATTAGTTGGTTGGTTGGGTCCCCTCTACAGTCCATGCATTCTTGTATTTATAGGAGAAAAATGATGATGAGGAAATCTGGATTTTATTTATTTATTTTGGACTAACCCCCATTTAATGCACAAGTGGCAAAAGTTTTGTCATTCCAATGCATTGATCATTTTTGGCACCTGCTCATCAATACTCCTGAATGTCTCCTGATCGTTCCTTTTGCAACAATTGGACTGAAGCGAGTAATAATTCCCAAATTCTTCCAATGTTGGTACCATAAATATCCAAATACTCTGGTAGTAGAAAAAAACTGATGATCATATAACAAATAGCCGTGATTCTCAAGCAAGTTTGACTTTTACTTTCAGCTTTTAATGTCATCAATTTTCCTTAGAATTTAGTCCCCAACGGTGAGGAAATATCCTGAAAAACTTTAACAGCTAATAAATTGTGAATTTTGGACTGAAACTAATTCAAATAATTTTGGACAGCATCATAGTATTGTGCCAAAAGCAAGCTAATGCATATGAGTGATGCAGCATCAGGTGGCTAAAATAATTACATCCTCCTGTTTCAACATATCAAATCAGACATCCTGGATATCTACCTTCCCTTGATACACACTTGACAATTCAGGTCCTTGGCCAAGATATCTGTTCACAAAAATCTCCAAGAACTGCTTCTCTGTAGGTTTCAGCAGAGAACCCAGATTCAAGTTCTCGTTTATGAAACCTTTCAACAACAGAGCACCTTGGGATAAGTCTCCTCTCCAAACTGAGACCGAGAGCCACAGGATATTTGGCAATCATTCCTGACGACCATCCCATCTTGTTCACAAATAGAACCACTACTTGCATAAGTTTCTTCTCCGAGACAACCATACACTGTGGGTACTTCCTGAAAGCGGAGGGAAAATCATCCTCAGACCAACCCCATGTCTTAAGAACTTCGCGACTTCTATTCAATACCAACTTATTCTTACCACACAATGCACACAGAGCATTCACTGAAGTTGATTTTTCCAGATTAAATCCCATTTGCTTAACATCACTCACAAGTTGACCACATTTTTCAGGATTTACCATCAAAACGCGAGTACCACGAGTCAGCAAAAAAGCAATGCATGGTTGAGGCATGGCCGATTCTCTCAAAAGCCCAATATTTGGCACCACATGCTTGCAGTGACCTTCCAAGAAAATCCATGAGTTGAGCTTGAAAACAACACCAACATTTTTCTCAGAGAGCATACTCCTGAGGAAGTTATAAGTGGGCAAAATTCGATTTCTCAAGCTGACTGCCAAAAGTTTTTGATTAAAAGCCAGTTTTTTTAATAGGTCCACTTTTGAAATTTCAAGAAAGCTGAAAAACTCAAGCTTTGGCAAAAGGTTTTTCTCAGGATCAGTTGAAATAAGTTTTGGATGTGACCTAATAAGCTTTGATATCTGGGTTTGAGATGCTCCATAGTTTCTCAGAAGCTCTAAAACGGAGTCTGCTCTTTCTGGTGACTGCAACTCGACCCATTTAGAAGCTAAAACCGCTCATTCTGGGGACTATCCACAAGTGTTTATGAGGTAAGTGACTGTGAAATTGTGTTGGTTTTCTGAGATTTCTGAGGTGATGTGTCTGCAGAGCAACTGACTCTGAAGAGAAAAATGTGAGGGTTTCGGATCTCCAACCAAAGCTCTGTTTGTTTTGGAAGCAAATGTACAAGAAAATATTGAGTGAACCAATCTAAAGGTCTTCAAATTGCGGAGTTGAATCATGTTAGAGGTTGATGATGAACAATTTCTACAGGAATTAAAGCGTAGCTGTTTTTCTGCCTTTAGAAAGTATGCAGTTCTCGGTATTCAAAAAAGATCTGAACCATCCAAATAAAATTGCCTGGTATAGGATAAACCATTGCAGCTAGGGTAAGTTTCCTCACCATTTTCACAGCTGATGGTCACTGGCTCACTGCTGCTATCCATGGTGGTAGGAAATCTTCTGCCAGAAAAACCTCTTCAGTCTTCATAGCTGTTGACGCAGAAAAATGGTTCGGTACTTTCCCGCACAACTTAGTGATGTTATGCCTTCGGTATGCTATTGGTCTCGGTAGGGCGTTTGATCTGCAAGACAACAAACTCTCGGTAAGACCTAGGGCACCGGTGTGGTACCGGCCGAAGGCTCTCCGATGCTTAAGTAAGTACGGATTTAGTAAGATTGAACTACAGATCAATAGGCAGTATGCCATAAGTTCTGATTGATTACCCCCTTGTTGGGATAGTTGTCCTCTTTTATAAGCCTTGGGAGGTGTGCATATTGTTTAGAATTTCGATGTGAGACTGTGGACTCCAATTGTGGGACTGCCACGTGCCCATTGCGGTGGGGTTGCCCTAATCTTGTGATCGGTAGGAACGGACTGTAGCCAGGTGCCGAAGGCTCCCATAGCTATAAATTGGTCCACGTGTCCGATGCTTATTGGCTGTTCATTTGGGTATAAATAGGAGTCCCCCAAGTTCTCTTTCGAGAGTTCTCGGAAGGGGACTTGAAATTCTTCGGTGTTGTGGCTGTTCTGCTGGTGGTATCGGCAGAATTTGCTGGTATCCTGATTGTCCTGCCAATTGGGCTTCTGGTTGTTGGGTTTTGGGATTCTTTCGTGCTCGTTCATCAGTACGGCCTCATATGTTGTGTTCAACAAGATGAAGACTTCCTGATTCCGGTCTTGATTCGGCATTGGCGCTCGATGGTCATTGCGACCATATTTCCCACGCCCTTTCTTTGAGTCACCCTGCCGGTTATCATGGTTGTCCTTTCACTTGTGCCCTGCCGAAGAGTCGTCAGTCCGCCCATGATACCTCTTGGGTGCCGATTCCTCCTGCCGAGCCGAAGGTCCGGGCTTGGAGTTGAAATATTCAGCCTTGGCGTGGACTGCCGCATGCTTCATCAGTTCGTCATACGTGCGCCAGTTGCTACTGTGCACAAGGTACCGAAAGTGTGAGGATCGAAGGCCACTCTTGAAGGCGCAGTAGGCTGCCCTATCGTCCGTTTCTGGACATCTTAAGTATTCATGACTGAAACGCGCAGCGTATTCCCTTAGAGGTTCGTGTTCTCCCTGCCGGACCGTGTACAGATCGTCGGCAGAGTACAGACGGTCCGTCTGGATCATGAAATGATTCAGAAAAATCTGCTTCAGCTCGTCAAACTAGTCTACTGTTCCTAGTTCAAGACGGTAGAGCCAATTCAAAGCATCTCCGGTAAGGGAAGATGGGAATAACAGGCATTGCCCCTCATCGCTGAGGCCCTTACATCCGACCGCCGATTGGAAGGAGTGAAGGTGTGTCAAAGGGTCTTCCACGCCGGTGTAAAACGGTATACGCAATGGCTGTACCTCCCTGTCCGATCTGGACTTCTTGATGCACTCGGTAAAGGGTCCCGGCCGAAGTTTCCCCCAGTCAGGCTCCTGGGACTGGGTTCTGTCGTCTTCCATCTTCTAAACTCTCTAGAAGAGCAGACGGATAGCGGGGTCTCAGCTTGGGACCTTCTCGAAATTGAAGTCTTTGGAAGTTCTCCTCAGACTTGGTGGCCTCGCCTTCGAATACTCCATGGGAGTTTCTAAACGGTAGTTTGATTCGGTGCCCTTGGACGGGGCATACTCGTCGTCAGATTCTACTTCTGATTCCAACCCTCGGACTTTCCTGAGGGGGTGATTTGTCTCCAAGGACTCTCATCCGTGAGTCCCGTAGGCGAGCATTGATCCTGATTGGGGACCTCTGCCGTTCGGCATCCTTGTCGTTGATCCGTTGGTGACAGTCGGTGTAGACCTTCTTGGGTACGTGAGGCTGGTCCCGTGGGGCCGGGACTACCAGCTGTTTGGAAGG
The DNA here is from genome assembly GCF_000346735.1 of Prunus mume. Next base: position 4,059,875 of record NC_024130.1, read on the forward strand.
CGCAGGCGTTGCCTTTGCCCCCTTCTTCCCTTTCTTCTGCCGACTGGGGGTCTGCAGACTCTGAGAAGGTTCTGTATACTGAATATTCTGTGTTTCCTACTGATTAAGCAGCCGCTGAGTTTCGTCTACTTTGGACGAGAGGAGGTTGTTATGTTCTTGGAGCTTGGCCATTTCCTTCCGAAGGGAAATCATTTGAGCCAGAAGCTCTGCTTCGACAGTGGTCTGAAGCACCGGAGGATTACCGAAGAGAGTGCTAGGGTGCAGCACGGGCCTTGCTCTGCTTGGCATTCCGTATGGTAGTCTGTCCTTCGGTAAGAACATTGGTCCTGAAGTGGTTCCCATGTGTTTTTTAGGAATTGTAGGTTGATTCTTATCGTTTCCCACAGACGGCGTCAAACTGTTGACGCAAAAAAATGGTTCGACACTTTCCCGCGCAACTTAGTGATGTTATGCCTTCGGTATGCTATTGGTCTCGGTAGGGCGTTTGATCTGCAAGATAACAAACGCTTGGTAAGACCTAGGGCACTGGTGTGGTACCGGCCGAAGGCTCTCCGATGCTTAAGTAAGTACGGATTTAGTAAGATTGAACTACAGATCAATAGGTAGTATGCCGTAAGTTCTGATTGATTACCCCCTTATTGGGATAGTTGTCCTCTTTTATAGGCCTTGGGAGGTGTGCATATTGTTTAGAATTTTGATGTGGTATTGTGGACTCCAATTGTGGGACTGCCACGTGCCCCTTGTGGTGAGGTTGCCCTAATCGTGCGATCGGTAGGAACGAACTGTAGCCAGGTGCCGAAGGTTCCCATAGCTATAAATTGGTCCAGTGTCCGATGCTTATTGGCTGTTCATTTGGGTATAAACAATAGCTACAAATCAAAGCAAAGAAATTACTCCAATCTGAGGCAATAAGAAAACCCCAAACAAAGGGTTGAACTTCAAACTTACAAAAAGTCGAGGGCTTTTGTTTCTTTGGGACAAGGGGCGTCATTTCCACATATTGATATCATGTAATATGCTGGATCTACCTTAAACAATTTCCTGAGAGTCCTGATCTGAGGGGTAAATAGGACAAATCAGTAACCCATGTATGCTTCAATCAGAACCAACCGAGATTTTGAATGTAAAGAAAATGATATGCTAATAGTGTGCTTGTATGATGAAACAAGTCATATATCTGTAAGAAAAGAATTAAATTGGATTAAATCGATTAAATTGGGCCAGGGATGTTACAGTATGGATAAAGCCCAATTTTTTGTAAAATGAACCCAATAGCCCATTTTGGCTAGTGCGTAGATTCTAGAAATTTGCCAAATCTTATACCGAATGTTTTGGGGGCGCTTTTTTATGCCATGTGTTCTCTTATGTGCATTTAGGGCTTCATAAAATAGTCTCACTTCATCATCTTTTTCTCGCACAAATGCATATTTACGCATCAAAATTCTACACTTCGGTATTTCTCTTCCAATTTCAACCATAATTATCGTTGTCTCAAAATGGCTTCAAACACGACTCCAAAAATGCCTGGATGCAGAGTGGCTTGGAACACAATCCTAAAATGTGTTATTTGCTTGATCTGATCATTAATTTCATTCAGAGTGACGATTTTTTTTTCCTCGTTTAAAGTCACAAATTTTGTCAACTTAAAAAATTAAAAAAATTTAAAAAAAAAATTAAAAACTAGGCCAAAATAGTAATACTAAAGTCCTTATCTAGCCTCCTAAATCTCTTCAATTGAGAGATATTTGAGGTTGACCCTTGCAGGAAGCAAGTGCTGAGTTCTTCAAAGACTAGGTAGATAGATAATTCAAAATTTTTACCCAATTTCTGGGGATTTGGATTTCAGTAAAGTGTTTGATAGCATTCTTGCCCTCCATGAATGCGGGGGGGAATTGATTCTAAACAATTTTAATTGGGGGAAAGAAAACCCACACTCCAACAAATATTGTGTGTTCGAACATCGAGGACTAAAAATATGTGTTTTAGCTAAAATATAGAAGAACCCAGAGAAAAAAAATTTAGCCCAACCCTACAAAAATTCCTTGTTCTGCCCTTGTTTGGATGGGCTGAGGAAATTTGTGTGTGTAAGGGGGAATGGAGAAAAGGCCTGTAAAGAGGGAAGGGGGATTGGATTTCAAGGTGGGCAGGTTGGTTTGAGTCGTTGGTGGTGCACAAATGATGGGGTAAGGTGATATTTTTTTTATTTTCAATTTTATTTATTTTAATGATTTTTATATTTTTAAAATATCCTTGAAAATGGAAACTAAAATACCCTTAAAAATAGATGGAGGATTGGATGGTGTTAAAGTGAGATGACAAATCATGGATTTTGAAAAATATTAAGGTGACATTTCTCTTAAATTTTTCTTAATGACAAATTGATTTCAATGTATAAGTTCATGTGACATTTAAATAAATAAAAAAATCCCTTCAGGAAATTAAGTGCTTGCATAACATCAGAAAATTCATTTTCAGGCACTTATATTCTCATGGCTTGGGGCAATGAATTGCATGTATGCTAAGAATCAATTCTAGAAAACTGTCAACCAAGTAAAGAATAACCAAGGCCTCTTTTTATATTTTGGCGAACAAAGAGAAGTTCCACACATCTTTGCACATCCATCAGTGCGGGATATATTCATCCTAAAGATAGCAACTGCCAAACCACCCTACTTTGCACATCCATCAGAGCCGGGTTTTATGTCCCCTGAATTCCCAATTCATCGAGCATTGCAGATATCGCGTTCCTAATCGTTAAGGTCCCGGTAAAAAGGCTAACATGAGAGAAAACAATGAGAAAATGATGCTTATCGAGTCCTTTGATTCCATGTTGACATGATTCCATATGAAACTAATCAATCATTGACACTGAAGTAGTTCCTATAAATCAACCGTGGCCGCTTAAGTAGGCTAGCTGCATCTCAAAGGACAATTACTCAAAGAGCAAGGGATAAAGGATTGAGAGTCATTCTTATCTTTTAAAAAATGGACAGAAATTAGTTTCTTCCACTCCTCACCCAAAATACAATACACTGTACCCTAATAGAAGCAATACATGCGCACATTGTACAAAATCAACTTTCAAGGATAACCAAAGTCGGGAACCATAAACAGAACAATTCGGGCCGACGCTACGGCAGGCATTTGATCTAATAAGAAAGCATATATAAATCTAATTAAAAATAGGTAGGCTGCCGAGTAGAAGAATGAAAAACTGAATTTACTTCCTGCAAAATTTTAGTAAGATGTGGGATACAATTTAAACCTTACTTTAAAGACAAAATTCCTAGGGTAGAGGACAGCATTGTAGTATTGTGTCAAAAGCAAGCTAATGCATATGAGTGAGGCACCATCAGGTGGCTAAAATAATTACATCCTCACCCGTTTCAACATATCAGATCATACATCCTGGATATCTACCTTCCCTTGATAGATACACACTTAACAATTCAGGTACTTCGCCAAGATATCTGTTCACAAAAATCTCCAAGAACTGCTTCTCTGTTCGTTCTCTGCTCAGATTCAAGTTCTCATTTATGAAACCTTTCAACAACAGAACTTTAATAACAGAGCACCTTGGGATAAGTCTCCTCTCAAAACTGAGACCGAAGGCCACAGGATATTTGGCAATCATTCCTGATGACCATCCCATCTTGTTCACTAAAAGATCCATTGCTTGCATAAGTTTCTTCTCCGAGACAACCATACACTGTGGGTACTTCCTGAAAGCGGAGAGAAAATCATCCTCAGACCAACCCCATGTCTTAAGAACTTCGCGACTTCTATTCAATACCAACTTATTCTTACCACACAATGCACACAGGGCATTCACTGAAGTTGATTTTTCCAGATTAAATCCCATTTCCTTAACCTCACTCACAAGTTGACCAAATTTTTCAGGATTTACCATCAAAACGCGAGTACCACGAGTTAGCAAAAAAGAAATGCATGGTTGAGGCATGCCCGACTCTCTCAAAAGCCCAATATTTGGCACCAAATGCTTGCAGTGACCTTCCAAGAAAATCCATGACTTGAGCTTGAAAACAACACCAACATTTTTCTCAGAGAGCATACTCCTGAGGAAGTTACAAGTGGGCAAAATCCGATTTCTCAAGCTGATTTCCAAAAGTTTTGGATTAAAAGCCAGAGTTTTTAATAGGTCCACTTTTGAAATTTCAAGAGAGCTGAAAAACTCAAGCTCTGGCAAAAGGGTTTTCTCAGGATCAGTTAAAAGAAGTCTTGGATGAGACCTAATAAGCTTTGATATCTGGGTTTGAGATGCTCCATAGTTTCTCAGAAGCTCTAAAACGGAGTCTGCTCTTTCTGATGACTGCAACTCGACCCACTTAGAAGCTAAAATCGCTCCTTCTGGGGACAATCCACAAGTGTTTATGAGGTAAGTGACTGAAATTGTGTTGGTTTTCTGAGATTTCGCAGGTGATGTGTCTACAGAGCAACTGACTCTGAAGAGAAAAATGTGAGGGTTTTGGATCTCCAACTAACACTCTGTTTGGAAGCAAATGTACAAGAAAATATTGAGTGAACCAATCTGAAGGTCTTCAAATTGCGGAGTTGAATCATGTTAGAGGTTGATGATGAACAATTTCTACAGGAATTAAAGCGTAGCTGTTTTTCTGCCTTTAGAAAGTATGCAGTTCTCGGTATTCAAAAAAGATCTGAACCATCCAAATAAAATTGCCTGGTATAGGATAAACCATTGCAGCTAGGGTAAGTTTCCTCACCATTTTCACAGCTGATGGTCACTGGCTCACTGCTGCTATCCATGGTGGTAGGAAATCTTCTGCCAGAAAAACCTCTTCAGTCTTCATAGCTACAAATCAAAGCAAAGAAATTACTCCAATCTGAGGCAATAAGAAAACCCAAAACAAAGGGTTGAACTTCAAACTTACAAAAATTACTCCAATCTGATGCTTTGGTTTATTTATAGACGCTCGACGTGGTTTCTCTCAGGTACGGCCCAGAAGCAATTTGGAAGCCTCTTCCTCAATTGGATGTATGAGTTATTTACATTAATACCCTTGAAGTTTTCGGTGTTTTCACCAAACCCATGAGATTTCAAAAATTACATAAATACCTTATAATGTTTCAAACTGTTCTCACGAAAGCTTATGCAAATAACAAATAAGTATCGCTATTTCCTCAATTGGATGTATGAGTTCTTTACATTAACACCCTTGAAGTTTTCGGTGTTTTCACCAAACCCATGAGATTTCAAAAATTACATAAATACCTTATAATGTTTCAAACTGTTCTCACGAAAGCTTATGCAAATAACAAATAAGTATCGCTATTTCCTCAATTGGATGTATGAGTTCTTTACATTAACACCCTTGAAGTTTTCGGTGTTTTCACCAAACCCATGAGATTTCAAAAATTGCATAAATACCTTATAATGTTTTAAACTGTTCTCACGAAAGCTTATGCAAATAACAAATAAGTATTGCTATTTCCACCCCAAGTTCTATTTCCTCACCCACCATTATTCCTAAAATATGCTTTAATTATTAGCTGGCAATGGGTCGGGTCGTGTCGGGTTTGTGTCGTGTCGGGATATTAAACGTGTCAAGAATGCTCAACCCGAACCCAACCCATTTAATAAACGTGTCGTGTCGGGTTCGGGTCGTCTTTTATCGTGCGGGTTTCGAGTCGTGTAACGGGTTGATAAATAATAACATGCATGTTACAAAAGTCATAACTGAAAACATTTAAATAAAAAAACGGAGAGAGGAGAGAAAATATAAAGAAAAGAAAGAAAAAAAAAAGGATAGAGAGAGGAGAGAAGAGAGAAGGAAAAGAAAAAAAAATAGAGAGAGAGAGAGAGAGAGAAGAGAGAAGGAAAGCAATAAAAATAAAAAAGAGAGGAGAGAAAACTAAAGAGAAGTAAAAAAAGAGAGGAGAAAAGAGAGAAGGAAAAGAAATTAAAAAAGAGAGAGGAGAAGGTAGACGGAAAAGAAAAAAAAAACAAAAGAATAAAAAGAAACATTATAAATATCAAAAGGCATAGTATATAATCACAAAGTTGTATCTAGCATGGTGGATAAGGTCTTGGAGAGTAATGAGGATGGTGGGGGTTCAAAACCCCATATGTGTGTTTTGAAGTCTCTATTTCTCTATATTTTTTCGCGAGTTGGCGTGTCTTACACGGGTTGACACGACCCGTTTAATAAACGGGTCAAAACGGGTTGACCCGAAAATTACCCAATTATTAATCGTGCGGGTTCGAGTCGTGTTTTTTCCGTGCGGGTTTCGAGTCGTGTAACGGGTCATGTAGGAAATTGCCACCCCTAGGAAATACTAGCAACTTTCTCTCTAACATTCTCTTTTGGACCTTCTCCATTTTCTTCATGACATATTTCATTTTCCTTGCACTTAAAACAATGTCATTAATGTGTCATAAAACTAATTTATACTTTCCAAGTTTATCCTTATTAAATTGTATTGATTTTTTTTTTTTTTTTTTTGACAAATCTTTTACCAATTTGTTTAAAAAATTCGTTTTTTGTTTGTTTTTTTTTTTTCAATGGGAACATGACGTCTTGTTTTTTAACACTAGTAGTTAGATCTATTCATATATGTTATCTCTCTCTCTCTCTCTCTAAAGCCTTAGCTCCTTGCTGCCCCTCCCTACCTCTTCTCCCATCGTTGCTGCCTCAAACCAATGAAAATTGAACGAAACCGATCAGACACATTTTGTTTCTATTATCGCCATAATTTTCAACAGACACGAACCATCAAAGTGGCTGCGATGCAGTTGGCAATTTAGGGCTGTCAACCTCTACTAGAGGAGGTGCCTAAGAAAGAAACACATCTTGTTTAGGATTGTTAGGATTGTCATTCATTTGTTTGCACCGGCATGTTCATCCAACCTTGGACCTGCTGGCCTTTCAATGGAGATCATGATATGTAGCTTGATTTAGGCTATGACACAAAGAATCACATCTCAAAACAAAATATAAAAACTGAAAAAGAAAAATACACAAGAGTCCATCTAATTGTAAAGGCATGATAAACTAGAGCTTGTCCGTTCATTTCCTGTACATTCTCTTTCAATGTTGAAATACCAGAGACACCTCACCTGGGAAGAACAAATTTTTATACAAAATGAATCACATCCACTGTAGGTCCACACCTTTTGGTTTTCTTTTTCATTTACAATTCCAAAAGGCTTGAGTAACTCTGTTCACAACTTTAATCTCTAACCACAACACATCGTATATCTGTGACTATAAATTAAAAGAGGTTATGACACTGGGGAATAAATGCAATAACAGATATGCCAAAGCATACTCCCCTGGCAGCCACTACTCAAACTCAATGACAATGTCAATGACCAAACTGATGCTTTCTTTTAGTAAGCATTGCCATTTCCGCTAAAGACCAACTATACAGGGATGACTGCCAGCTTCAAGTTAAAACTCGGGTCAAATTATACTGTCATGTGTCTTCTACAAAAACTCTGAAGATGAAAGCACGAAAGCGTCTTGAGTATTGCTTCGGATCAACAGCAGAGATTGAAGTTGGGTCATATTGGAATGATTTGTATGCATGCTCAAGCTTTTTGCTAATATCATAGTCCTGTAGTATGTCAATTATACCGAAGAACAGAATGACATCATATAACTCTCCTGTTGGGTCTCCAACCAACTGAGCCTCACAATCACTTCTTCTCACTGTCCTTTCAGCCCATGCAGGCATATTAATACCTAATCTAATCGAAGACCACCTGAAAGAATGCAATCAAATCATATGAATCAGGTATAATTACTACTAGGGAGTTCTTCAAAAGATGAAAGTTAGCACAGTGTTAATGGATTCATTCCTACCGGTTCGAGTCAGAAATAAGCCTATCCATGTCGACTTTCGAAAGGCGAGGGGCCCCTTCATTGTCAGGGTCGGCATTTCCTGCGAGATGACAACATAAATCATGTGTCAGAAAGGGTTCGCTTTAAATTTATGAGCTGGCCAAGTAATTGAAGAAATGAGCTAGAAATAACCAGTAGGAGTGCGAACTCCAGAGGTTCGGTCTGGTGTGGGGGGTTCCCTGCGTGAAGCTTCTTGGAAGTGAAGGCCAACCAGCAGACTGTAGTCCATTATTCTTTCGTGTTCAAGAAAGTCGCAATCTCTGTCCACTTGCCTGCATCAAGGTATACTTTTAACTTAAAAAGAGAAACTAGACTAAAATATTACTGCAAAATCCTCCATATCTAACTTCTAATGTACCAAACATTCTCACATATGGACATAGCATTCAAAGTGTATGAATCTAACGCAAACTCAAACCTTATAAAGGAAGGGGTACTACCAAAATGAGGGCTTTTCCCCCTGTATGTTAAACTAATAGGAATCAGTTCCCCAACATAAATCAGGCTCAGGTTTTATGGAAATTGTTATCATTTTATTTATTCAGACATTATGCTTTTTTTTATATATAGATATGCTTAATGCACAACAAGATAAAAAGCCTAAGCTTAATAACTTAATCAGCTTTGCTAAACTGAGTTTCTAAGCTCAACAGACTGCATAGGTACACGTGCATACATGGAGTGATAATGTTAGGAGACAAAGAAAAAAGAAAGAATTAAACTGTGAGTGGTTAGCATAAGTTCTGACTATGACCTGAATGTTTGCTCAAAAGTGCTTAGCATCTTACACTCATCCTCAATCAACCACTCCTTTTTCCTAAAGTCAGGCATTAGTTACTTTCGAGTTTTGACAAATAACCAAAACTGCAAAAATTCTGAAAAATGAGCTTTAGCAGCTAGTTTAAGGCCAAGGAACTCTTTTCAACATGCATGATTGTGCATAATAGCGGAAAGTATAATCTGACTGAGGAACTATTTGTTTTCTCATCAAGTTCCTACCATTGAGAATATTCATTATGAGAGAAATGATATTGAGGTTGCATAATATGCATCAACCTTATGAGTCATGATGGTGACTCTAGCTATTCCTACGCAGTTTTAACACTATAATGAAGGAAAGGAAACGTTCATATATTTTTTATTCCTCTTCCTAACCAAAAAAAGTTTATACAGTAGACCCAAACAATCATAGAGAAGAGACTTAGAACACAAGTTCCCAACTAGCAAAAGAAAGAGAGCGAGAGAGAGAGACAGATGATAGACAGGAAAAGTAAAACTATACCTGCAGAACTCTTGAAACCAAACCTTCTGCAACCTAAATATATAATTAAGATCAAGGTCTTTAAGAGTCGTTGTTGCATCAATTTCGGACTCAGGTTTATCGGTTGTACGGCCAAGGGAGGAGCCTTTTAAATCAAACCGCCTATGAATGGCATACTCGGAGCAAAATAGATTCCCCATAATGACAAATCGCACCTGGAATTTCATAAAGTTCATAATCAGAAGTTGATAACGCAATTAAGGTTAAATACCAAAGAACATTACCTTCTTTTGGGCAGTCCCTGTTAATTTTACACAGTGAAGACCGTAAAATTTGGTGACCAGAGTATTCTCAAAGGCTCGAACATGATTATAGTAAGCTGGAAGCATTCTCAGAAGCACCTGTAACAGTATTGGGTAGTGGAGATCGGCACATTATATGGTGTGGAAACTTTAAGGATGAAATCAGAATTCACTCGGGTATTAATTGGGAAGGATGTCATGATTAATGTAAATAGTAGAGGCAGCAACATAATTCAGTGCTAACTTTGGAATTGCAGAATGCCACAGACATGAATTTCAGAAGTAGAATGCAGTACAAAGTACAGACTCTTATTTGTTGTGGATTAATTCAAGAATCACAACATTCATCAGCTAAATTTGATAATTTTAAATCTTAATTGAAGGGACAGAATATGGTTATAACTGCAAGTTTTGGCACAAATAGTCAATATAAATCTGGGGGGGTGGGGTTGGTGGGGGCAAAGCAGGAAGTGGGGGGAAAGGGGAAAAGGGAAGAGACAAAACTTACTTTTACTTCTGCCTTCTTCATGGTCTTTATCATGTACCGGTCATCATTGGTTAAGTAAAAGAAGCTTCCGCTCTTTCCAGGGGATGAGAGCTCTCGAAGGGCGTCATTTCCACATATTGATATCATGTAATCTGCTGGATCTACCTTAAACAATTTCCTGAGAGTCCTGAGGGGTAAATAAGACGAATCAGTAACCCATGTATGCTTCAATCAGAACCAACCGAGATTTTGAATGTAAAGAAACGATATGCTAGTAGTGTGCTTGTATGATGAAACAAGTCATATATCTGTAAGAAACTATGAGTTAATTACGAAACTCTTTGTGTCACAGAGATGGTAGTTTCAGAATTGTATTATACAAAATCCAACAACTACTTTACCACACTACTAAATTACTTAGATAGAGAAAGATGATCCATTACAAAAGAAACATTTGCAGGTCTTTACCTGAAAACCACAGGACAGTAATCCTTCCATTTGAAGTCACATGACTGGTGGGGTGGAGTATACTTGGATCCTTCTGGGGGAAATTTTGTCCATACTTTTTCCCTTGGATCAAAGGCTGAAGTCTTCAGGTCAAGAGATGTAGTTGGAGCAGGCCGTCCAACAGAATGTCTGTGCTATGGCACAAGAAACCAATTACATGCAATGAAGAGTTATCTCATGAATATAAACTTTTAAATTTCATATTCTTAGTGGAAACCTTTTCACTTCACGAGAGGAAAGAAGTTGAAATTGTCAATTTTGCCATACCAGAAACTCATATATTAAAAATACAAAATAGTTAAGAACTGTAGATGTTGAGTTGTAAAAAATTAATAATTAAATCCTCCCAGGATCATATTTGCTTGGTAGAGTAGCAGGTTTCCACCGATAGAACCGTGCCACCCTAGCAGAAGAAAGGATGATTGCCCTCCAGGGTTAACCCTGGGGATCGCTTCCAAGACCATATAAATGTTTTCCATTTTCCTTAATTGTAAAAAGGAGTGGTAAGTATAACATAATCTAATGTTGGTCTCGCCTTCTTTTCTGCCATTGCGGTCTCACAAACTTGTAAATTGACCTAATGATTTAAGCGGTTGGTGAAAGAAACTATGTAGCTTGTAATTTCTCATATACAGAGAAATTTCAAAGGCTTTTCTCAGATTTCTCTTTGACTAAAGAGTGCTCTAAGAAACCTTTTAGAACATTAAAAAGATGTACATAGCATGAAAATCTGAATGGAGGAGATCGTCATAAGCTAAGCTGGGAGGCCTTCAAAGAGATGAATAAGAATTAAGGATGAGTGAAGGGGTACCAAGCAACTAAAAGCTTAGATTTAAGCTTTGTTGCACAGTAAGGACTGATACAAAACAACCAAAAGATCCGAAAACACATTTGACGCAACTGTTTTTGAAGGAAATATTCCCTCCCATTCTTTCATGGTACATTTCCAAGGCTTCTCGTTCAACTCTTTTTATCTCAAAGATTTACTTGCAGGTCAAAAAGATTAGAATCAAAAGCATAGGAAGAACAAAAAGTGTACCAAGAAAGGCAAAAAAAGCCATGATAAAACAGAACAGGGGGAGGATGAAGAGCAGAAAACAACCAACAAATCATGAATACCTGATCCCCAACTGCAGATTAAGCATAAGTTCATAGTTCTTATGCCCTTTGGATATTGTTATCCCTTGTTTCTTCATTGGCTGAACTTTAAAGTGCTGTTGTCTATTCCCCTTGGCAACCGAACCTTCGAACTCAAGATTCCCAAATGCTCCACTACCATCTCTTGAACTCCTATCAATTCCATCAAACATGTTATCTCCATTGGATCCCCTACTATAATTACTCACCCTCGCATCTGCAGGTCTCCTAGGCCTCGCATTCCCTTCGTTTCCATTCTTATAAATAACCTGCTTGTTCGGGAACTCCCCTTCCATTCCAGGCCAATTCAGCATCTTCTGTGAAGGGAAAGTCGAAATAGTTTCAACCGAACATATCTTACAATCATTCAAGTCCACTGCAAACACCTCCTGAGGATCCCAATCCACATTACCACCAGAGGACCCTGCTGGGTAATAAGTCCCGTTTAGCTCTTTTGAGTCCTTACTCCAAACCCCCACATAGAAACTCCCATCAGCCCACCGAAATGTACCGTTTCCTTTAGGTAAACCTTCTTCCCAAGATCCATCATACCTATTCCCATTGCTCCAAATCATAGTTCCATTCCCATGAATCATTCCATGCCTCAATTGACCAATATAATGGTTCCCATTTTTCCATTGATACCGCCCTTGACCGTCCTGCAATCCGCGGCGCCATTCACCCTCATAGTAATCCCCATTGACAAAGCTCTTAGTCCCTTGACCATATCTCAAATTCATAACCCATGAACCTCTGTAAGTGTCTCCTGCAGCACCTGTATAAGTCCCTTTACCATCCATATACCCATTCTTGAATTCACCTTCATAAGTGGCACCAGAAGGCCAACTAAACTTTCCTTTCCCTGCTGTCTTGCCCTTCTGCCATTCACCAACATACATACACCCATCTGTCCACAAGTACTTGCCTTGGCCATGCGCATAGTTATCAACCCAATGGCCTGTATAGAAGTCACCATTGGAGAGGACCTTCTCAGCATGGCCGATTTCACCAGGCTCATCATCTGCAGGGGCTACTGACATTGTTGTGAATAAAGGGTTGGCCCTTTTCTTTCCACCAGTATGTGTTTTGCGCACAGTTGCTTTGCAGGCCTTCAAAATGAATCTGAACTCTTTGCTCATTATCTCTCTAAAACCAGCCTCTGGTTAGCTACCTCTATCTCTTCACCTTCCTCACATTCCTCTTGGCTCATTAATCCCAGATCAAAACCCCTCTATCCCCCTCTCTTTTGCTCTCTTTATCTCTTTTACAGACAATGTACGTGCTTCAAAAGCAGAGCGAAGTAACCATTCCTGGATGGAACAAACCCAGAAGAGAGAAGAACGTGGAGGGAATCGATACAAAACTAAAAACAAATTTTCAAATCTGGGTTTTGTTTTTTGTGGGTTTTTCTGGTTTTGTGATATGGGTATTTCAGATTTCGAAATTTTTTTTTTTTAAAAAATCCAGAAAAAATTCGAACTATTTGATTGATGGGGAAAGCAAAAAGGTTCGATTGGTACCAATGACTGGCTTTTTCTCTGTTTCTGGTGTTTTTTTTCTTTCTTTTCCTTTTTTCTCCTTTTTTTCTTTTCCTGCTCCGTTGGGTCTGAACAAAGGATTCAACACATTGGTCTTTGATTCCGGTTTTGGCTCCGAGAACCGCTAGCAGACCAAACAGTTGGAGGGGAGAAAAGAATGATGGTGGTGAAATGTCTGCCATTTTTAGTGTCTCAATCAGACTAAACCCCAAATACCACTACTAATTTTAGTTTTGGTTTTAATTTTTAAATCATTACCATTTTGTTTTTTGTTTTTCGTTTCCTTTTTGCCTTGACACCATTTTCAGTACAGCTGCTTTTGCAATGGTGTCCTTTCCTTTTCATATAATTCTTAACTACTCACAATTTCAGAAACTAACCTCTTATGCTCTACCCAACATGATTACATCATACCTTTAGGACCAAAAAGGTGAATTATTATTTCTAACCGCAACCTGACCTTACAATTTACCATCATTACTTTACTAAAATTCAGACCAAAAATAGTTGGTTAAGATCTTGATGGCTAAAACAAGGTGTAGTTAAGTGGTTAAAGGTATTAACCTTATACCCTTGGTCTTGTGTTCGATTCACACTAAAGGTGAATTATTTATACCACAAATTGACCTTACAATTTACCGTTGTTAGTTTAATAAGATTCTGACCAAAAATAGTTCCTTAAGATCAAGTATTTTGTAGCTTAAGTGGTTAAAAGTATTTACCTCTCTTATATGTTTTTAACTAAGAGTATCTTTTATGTTTCTCAAAGACAAACGAGAGAGAAAGAAAAAAAAACTAATGTTATGTTTGGTGACTATGATTGGATTGGATTGGATTGGATTGGACTAGACACTCACTATATTTAAAGCATATTTAAGAAAGAAATGATTTTTTTATTTTTTTTATTTTTTTTATTTTTTTTATTTTACCAAGTTGAAGGTAGAAGATGGATTACTTACGAAGAAAATTTATCCCATGTAATCCCCACAAAATGGTGGGATAACTATACTTTATAACTAATCCTTCCTAATTCTCCCAACATGGAAAGTCATTCACCCCTACCTTCATTTCCAATCCAATCCAATACTAGTCACCAAATTTCCTATCTAATAACCATTATTGGATTGAATCTTAAGGCCGCTAATAGATAGCAATCGTTGGTACCTAATTTTGCAACTGCATGTAGTTCGTTGTCATTGAAAACTAAGGCAACAAAATTTGTAATCAAATGACAGAAAACACAAGTTATGGAATAAATGGAACACTGATGTCTCTAAATAAAGTTCGAAGGGAATATATGTTAAATGGAGTGTATATTATTTACTTATCAAAGAAAAACAAAAGTGTTACTTAATTTTAGCTACTGAAGTTTTTGGCTTGAAATTTAGGTTTGCTCCAAGTATAAATACATGATAAACGCTGAACCCTGAGCCCCTTAGCTTGTTCAGGATCTCCTTATTCAAGATTGTTAACTTTCTATGCAAATAATCGTCCTTTCTCCAAAAAATAATAATAATAATAATTAAAAATAATAATAATATTTCTAGTTTGGAAAAGAGAAAAAAGAGTAGTTTGTCTTCTTTTTTTCAACTATATACAAAAGGGATTAAGATTTGTAAACTAGGTTAAGAAAAATTGAAAATAAAAATTCTCGACCATTCATTTCATCCAACCATCTTTTGTGTTTATATGTTTTAAATTTGCACAAGAACTGGAAAAAAAAAAAATTCAACAAAACAAACAGTTCTGCACACCTTAGTAACTGAGTCCTTTTAAGTTTTTCTAACGGAGTATATAATAATTTTAGCATTTAATTTCACGATGAATAAGTGAAATGCATTTGGCTAGATTAAATGGAAATATTTTTGCTCACAACTTTAACGCAATTAGCTAGAATACGTATTCATAGGCATAACCATGGTTAATTTTTTACTTTAATTTATGTAACCATTGTTATGCTTATAAACATGTGTTAAATGTTGAGAAGGGTAGTGAGCATACATTTCGGGTTAAAGTGGTGAGCAAAAATATTTTCAGATAAAATAAACAACAAAACACAAAATAAGGGAACCAAATACAAAATATACGATAAAGAAGGGCAAAAATGAAAACGAATGTTGTGGTTTTTGTTGTTGTTGTTGTTGATAGAAATAAAACTAATAGGCTAACAGCTATGAAATGAAAATGAATTAACAAGCAGGAGATGATTCTTAGAAAGGGTCTTAACGGGCATTGAATTAATTAACCGTGCAACGCGTCTCAGGGTCCCAATCGTGCAGCCTGCTTTCTGATAGAGACTTGAGAAGAGAAAGAGGAGGTCAAAGCCTCACACCCTAAATCCATGGAACCCACAAAAAAAAGTTTTTGCCTGCTGGATTTAAAGATGACACTTGTCCTTTTCCAGACAAGTCACCACTGATTAGTACATGATGATGATGATGGGTCACACAACAAAAGCACAACCGAATCCCAAATCTCTATTCTATTATTCTATTGTAAAGAACATTCGATGTGCATATAGTTATACATATATATAATGAACTAATTTGCACGTTAAATAGTAGTTTATGGATATGCATCATATGTTATGTTTGTCTCGATTCTAACTAATTCAAATCTTGTATATCATAAGCTAAAAGTCATCTTATTTGGTTTTTATTTGAACACAAATGGTTTAATTCAAGTCTCAGTTTTCATACGCGGACAAGGCCAGTTAATTAAAGCAGTTTGCTCGATCGAATGCACCGAGTGCAATCCCCCTCTATATTCATTAGGGTAGTTTAGAATAAGTTGACTAAAATAGATATGTTCTTCACTTTGCACTAGAGTTCGAATCCTCCTTCCCGTAATTTAGATTAAATTAAAATAGAATATTGTTTGTTTAAAAAAACAAAGAAAAAAAACCTATACTTGAAGGTCAACTACTGTTATGGGAAATAGGAAATTCATATTTTAAAAATTTCATACGTTTTGAATGGGGAATATCAATGTTATACGTGAAAAGTTGAGATTGTTGTGCAAGTATAAAACATGAAGGCTAGAAGAGGGTTGACAAAAGATGAGAACACAAACAATTCTGTGGCCTTTCATCAACACTAATAACAATGTATTCTAAAAATAATAAGTAAATAGCAGATGCGGCCAAGTCAAGGCAGCGCATCCTGCCCCATTGTACTTGAGCTTGACCCCTCTTTCTATAAATTAGACTAATTTAGAATGCGGCTTTGTCAAATAATAATAATAACAAGTCAAAAATACTGCAAAATTACTATCATGTGTGGGTGTAACATAATTAGGTGTCAACTTTTATCATCCCCATCAACTCCTACAATTCAAGGGACACCCCTCAATAAATTCTAAACTGGCCTAATTCTAGGTCAAATGGTCTAATACTACTCATTCGCTCATTTGGAAATTGGAGCTTGGAGCTTGGAAAGGGTTTGGGACTTTTGGGATTGGGGTGGGTGTCCAATAGCTTTGGGATTGGGGGACATAATTGCTACAACATGCACAATTAGTATAATGAATTGATGATGATGACAGGTACCACACACACACAGCCCATGACAGCACCAAAATTAAGTTGCTTATTGGCTTGATGTGTACCATGTTTATAGAGTGGTCTCCCTCTTGGGTGGTTGCCGTCGCGTTCAAACTAGACTTTGTCTGCGACTCTGTGCATGGTTGATTGGGACACATCTAAGAAAAGAGACAATATACAGAGAACAAGAATTTAAGCTAGGTCATGGACCATGCTTCATTCAATTTTTCTGTCTACCCTTAACAAGGCAAGCCACCATTCATTTCAAGTTGTAATAATATTTGGAAGAAAAAGTAGTGATCCTTATGCTTTAGTCCAACTCCTAGTTGATATCTCCTTCTTTTTGATCTAACAACTCCAATTTCATATTCTTTTTCTGAACTATTGTATAGATCGTACTATCATCATCTTATTCAATTTTCTTGCCCTCTTTTTTCATGTCCTTGTTGAAATCTTGATCTTTCAATTTTAAATACTAAGGATATTTTGAAGGGTTTAGAGTTTCATATTTTATAAGAGAACATTAAGCCTAGATATATATATATTTTTTTTGTATGGCTAAAGTTAGGATGGAGGATGTCGGTTTTTTCATACACACATTGCCAAGGTGTCATGAAGGTTCGAACTTGATATCACTCATTTGCCAAATTATATTAATATTCTTTTTTATTGGGCTAGATTCGTTTACGCATTTAAAACCTAAAGATAGGTGTACATATATAAAAAGAGTAATGATAAAGGAGGCCGCACCGCCTGTCATCGTGCTAAGCACATCAGTGCTCCTAGGTATTTATCCCTATTAAAGCTAGCCATGATGCTTGTGCTATAAAGTCCAAAAATGACAAGGCGGCTATAAGAAAAGATGGGATGTTATTTTTCAAGCCAAGCCAAAGGAATCATCATCTTTAAAATTAATTTTGAAATTAAGTAGCTTATAAGTAAGATAGTTGGTAGCCACGACGTATGGGAATTGATCCAAGGACATAATTTCATATTGAGAAAGAGAAATATTTGACCTTCAATATTATTCAATACATTGCGTTTATTGTGTCTATAGAGAATCCAAACCTTTCCATCAGTTACCGATGCACTTCAAGTCTTTTATCTGTATTTTTCTATTTTTAATATCGTTGGTATTAAAAAAAAATTATAAATTGAGTTTGCTTTAAAAAATAATTAATAAAGGAAAAACATGATTAATTTGAATATATAGGAGCCACATTTCCTCAAATTTGCTCGAAAAATTTAAGTGAAAATAGAAAATGGTATTGTCATCAAGAAAAGAAGTACTAATTAGAATACTTGCAATTTGAAGAGTGGTGCTTATAGCATTAAAATAAAAATACTATATTTGTGCACATCCCGTCGGATTCTCACAAGAATGTATGTGGAACAATCTACTGTTTATGACAAGATTGCATATCTTATGCGTAAGAGTCCACTCAGGACGAGGAAGAAGAAGAAGAAGAAGAGCTCCTCATTGATCATTTCTTGAAAATGGGAGGAGATTAGTAAAACAAAACTTTGACCTATAAGAGTTGAAGCTATTTCACGTTGAACATTAAGTTATTGTATGCCAACAAAAGCATTATTAAATAGGAATAGGCTTATAGGAGACAGCATATGCATCATTGGACCTAGAATCACGGATTCTTTCTCTAAACAAAACAAAAATTAAGATATAGATCTTGAGTGGCCGGCCTGGCCCTTTCTCCCGTTCGATTTAAACATGACTAAACTATAAATGTTTAACTCTAAACATGTAATTGTTGAATACTTAAGTGTTTTATATACTTATATTTTCTATTTCGGTCCTTCAAACTTTACAATTTTAGCTTCGCCACTAGTCAGTGTTTTTGCACATTAGTTTGAATTCCTCTTTCTCGTAGTTTAGAATATTGCATTATCGACTTTTAAAATAATTAATCCAAATCAATATTACTTGAAAAATATTCAGGGCAAAGTGTCACATAAGATAAAAAATTACCCTTTGCCTCAAACTTTTGTAGTTTGCATGGAGTTGCTATAAGTATAAACCCTCATGTCTGAAGGTGAAATCCAGTAAAAAATATGTAAGAAAAAAAACAAATATCTAAATATCTAGGATGAGAGAGAGAGAGAGAGAGAGAGAGAGAGAGAGAGAGAGGAGGGAGGAGAGGGCGTTGGTTTGCTTGCGAGTAGACAAAATTTTGGAGATTATTAAGGTTAGACTTCCAATCTGAAAGCAAAGTCTCAAGAAAAAAGTGACGCTGACAAGCTTCACCAAATATGGAAACCTCTTTTACTTCTAAAAAACAACTCCTTTCTCTTCACCATTACCAATACCAGTCTTTTCTTTTTGGCCTCAGACTGTTCAGGCCTTGTTCAGGCGGCGTAGCAGTTTGCAGAACTCTGTTTCCCAAAACCAATCACTTTTGTGAGGTTGAGTAGAATCCAAGATACGGCTGAAATTGAATGAAGCCTGGATGTTGATGTCAAAAGCCGAAATGGGTTCAAAAGCAGCCATGCAGTATTATCAGCTTTCAGCTATCATTTGGCAGTTTATCTGGTTTTGCTCATAATAAATATTGAATCTATATTGCTTTGCCTACCTATCTAGGCCGATAAACAGTTGTATGACATGGAGATTACTTTATTTTATTATTTTCGGCGAATCACGATATGTTACGTATGATAAATTTTTTATTTGACATGCTGTGATTGGCCGAGATAAAAAAACAATGATATTCTTATTTTACCAAAGTTTTTCTACTCTAGGCCTTTCAATGCTCTAGGGTTTTGGGGTGTATGATTATTGAACCCTTTAACACTGTCTTCTTGCTTGAAGACTTGAAGAAAAATAACCCAAATGAAATCTGAGCTAGATTTTGTAGTTAAATATAAGCAAACCCCCAATCTGCTACTAATTATCAACTTGGTTTTGTTTTTGTGCTAGTGCTATAGTAATAGTATAGCCCATTGATTGGGGATGGTGGTCAAATTTGAGATCACATGACACCCATCAGATTTGTCTTGTTTATTGTGGAATCCTTTGGAACCCTGTTTTGTATGCTAAATGCTGGCGGTGAGTATCTACCTTAGACAAAATGACAGCTTAAAAGTATGCATCCGATGGATGAATACTAAACCAAGTGCATGCCACCTATCTAATTCTAAAATTTGGCTACTTGAATCAATATAATAGTTGTAGTTTTTGATAGCTAAATACCAGTTCACATAGCTTGTTTGGGAGTTTGGAGTGGGGAGTTTCTCACGTACACATATTAATAAAGTGTCACGAAACTTCAAACCTTAGACCGCTTGTTCACAGATAACCTTTTTTACTACTTTCGCATCCGTATCAGCACTTTTATTTTACTATCTTTGCCAAATGTCAGCAAAAAATGCTTTCAACCCACTTAGAGAACATTGCCAAACTAGCCCAAAATCTATCATCTATGCATGAGTGAATATTTTCTGATTTCGGACTCATTTGATTCCCAGGCAAGATATTCCACTGGCACACCCATAGATACTGGGCCTTGTTTATTTAGGTTATGATAATAGGCCTCTCTCTTTTTGGGTATCTATCTATCTATGCATGAGCTTGAACTATAGGAACAAGTCATAGATGTTGGTCTTGTAATCAAAATGAACAATCATCTATTTTATCAAAAAAAATAATTGAAAACAATCATCTATTTTATTAAAAAAAATAATAATTGAACAATCATCTAAGGTAAAGTATCTCTATGCCCACTTGATCAAGAAATTGTATATGGAGAAGGCAGCCTATGTTAAACAAAGTTTACTTAGACCAAAATAGTTTCACTGTGTATATATCGAAAAGCCCACTTGAAATTTTCAAAGACATACTTGAAATTTAAATTTCTCAAAATGTGTAATTTCGGAGTTTTGTGTTGTATTTGTGCTTGTTATTTTAGTTGCATCTCTTGGGGCATTTTTAGAAACCATTTTCCAATTCACATTTTGTTCCTTATTATAGCATTTTAAGGTCTGTATTTATTTGATTTTTGTGCACGTAGACAAGCAAAATAAATCTCTAGGGCATGGCCACGATAGACATAAAAAATAAATAATAAAAAATAAAAAACCTGTTTTGAACGCTAAATGCTGGCCGCGAGTATCTACCTTAGACAAAATGACAGCTTAAAAGTGTGCATCCGATAGATGAATACTAAATCAAGTGCATGCCACCTATCTAATTCTAAAATTTGGCTACTTGAATCAATATAATAGTTGTAGTTTTTGATAGCTAAATACCACTTCACATAGCTTGTTTGGGAGTTTGGAGTGGGGAGTTTCTCACATACACACATATTAATAAGGTGTCACGAAACTTCAAACCTTAGATTGCTTGTTCACAGATCAATACCTTTTTTACTCCTTTCGCATCCTTATCAGCACTTTTATTTTACTATCTTTACCAAATGTCAGCAAAAAATGCTTTTAACCCACTTAGAGAACATTGCCATATTTACAAGGTGTCACGACAATTCGAACCTTAGATCACTTGTTCGTAGATCAATACCTTTTTGACTCCTTTCGCATCCTTATTAGCACTTTTATTTTACTATCTTTGCCAAATGTCAGCCAAAAATGTTTTTAACCCACTTAAAGAACATTGCCAAACTAGCCCAAAATCTATTATCTATATTTTATGATGTCGGACCCATTTGATTCCTTGGCAAGGATATTCCACTGGCACACCCATAGATACTGGGCCTTGTTTATTTAGGTTACGATAATAGGCCTCTCTCTTTTTGGGTATCTGTCTATCTATGCATGAGCTTGATCTATAGAACAAGTCATACATGTTGGTCTTGTAAACAAAACCCCGGGCATTTTAGTGGCTTTGGCCCCCTTAAGCTTGTAGTGTGGCGTGTTGCTTCTCTACTTGGTGTGGGGCCCACTTAAGCTTGTAGTGTGGCGTGTTGCTTCTCTACTTGGTGTGGCATGTGTGTGTTGGGGTCTTTTTCGTTCGAAGGCGCGTCCGGGCTTATTGATTCTTGGATCGCCACAGAGTGATGAATGAAGCCTTTGTTGCCCATTTGTATGAGTTAGCGAGAACTAGACTTAAAGCATCCCGAGGGAGAAGCAAGTCCTAGGGGAGTACTCTGTTCTTCTTCCAGCAGCTGCATATTTTGTACTGATGTTTCCGACAGCTTGACGAAGAGTTGAAGATGGCGCATTAATGTTACACAGACTTGGCATGAGAGTTTGCTTTGTGAATTGAGACACTACTAGACTAGCCATGAGAGGTTAGGTGTTTCAGATACGGGATGGAGCTTTTTTGAGAGAGAGATAGAGAGATAAGAGATGGGTGGCTTGAGTAGATTTCCAGCAGCTTGACGAAAGCTTTGTTAGGCTTTTGGGTGGCTTGCCAAAAGATAAAAAAGGGAAGAAATTGAATAACAGAGCTTGAAATAGAAGGGTTCTAGAGGTGAGTGGTGATGCTTGCTCTCTCTGGATATGTTTATGGGAGGGAGAGGAAGAGTATGGAAGAACACGGCTTGAGATTGAAGCTTCCAGCAATGAGTAAGGATGTTGCTTGCTCTGGCTAAGTTGAAGATGACTTGTTGATGTTGATATGAGATTATATGAGCTTGGCATGAGAGCTTGGAGTGTGGGAGCTAAAGACCCACAAGTTCAGCAAATGAGAATGCTTGTGCTTGGGTTGGTGTTTGATATATTTGAGTTTGGGTGTTGAGAATTTATTGTTTGAGGCTGTGGCTATGACGGTTTGACTGTTTGGCTGTGATGGTTGTTGGGATGCTTATAGCAGTCAAATGAATGGGGTTTCAAAGAGCATGGCTGAGGAAAGAAAAGCTTAAGACTTTGAAAGGTATGGTGTTTGTGACAATGATTCTAGAGAAATTTATGAGTCCTAGAGGTGGGAGGATAAAAGGAAAAGCTTGAAGCTTGAAAGCTATGGTGTTTATAGCTTGGAAGAAAGGAAAAACTTGGAGTTATGCTTGGTGAGGCTTTATGGAGAAGATGATGGATTTCAAAGGTGAGAAAGTAGAAGACATGATTGTGATGGCTGAGGAATGGCTGGGATAGTCGCTGGAATGCTTGCAACAACTGAATGGAGGAAGGAAAGTAGTCTGGTGGTTGCTAAAGGGGGTTGATGGCTGCTGGGATGCTTGCAGTAGCCGAGTTAGGAAGTGTTGGCTGAAGAAAAATTGGTGCCTTTTGCTTGAGCCATGAAAGCCAATTTATACAGGGTGAGGGTTTTCCTTTATTTCTAATAGGTAAAGGAAGGTGCTGGAACCAGCATATTTTCAGTGGTTAAAAGGGAGCACTGGGGCATACTATTTTCTCGCATATAAAGCTAGGTACCATAAACTGATTATTTCCTATGGGTAAAAAGAAGCACTGTAAATTGCTTGTTTCCAGTAGGTAAAGCTAGGTATTTAGAAAATGACTATTTCCTATGGGTAAAAGGAAGTGCTTGAAAAATATCTTATTTGCTCACCCACATTGGAGAACTCTAAGTAATGGTCTTGAACTTTGGTGTTCCCAAGTAGCTAGCCCAAAGTCTCCATTATCCGAGAGCTTCCTTAGGCCTTGTGGACCTCCGTAACCTTCCACACCACAATCCCTCATGCAAGCCCCGTAAACCACATGACTTGGGTTCATGTGCGCTTGATAGGTGATCGGCATGGCATGTACGCTATTTCTATATTTATTTAATGAATTAAATCCCAAAATACAACTTGAATTAATGCATGACCGACATTATATGTTATTTTGGGCCTTAAATGTCTTTGGGCTTCCTGTGACTTTTTTGGGCCTCAACAGTGTGCAAGCGCATATGATGAACTTTCGCGTGCCCAAATCGGGTTTCTTCTCGGTAAGGTATCGCATTGAGCCAAGAATTTATTTGGGCTGAATCGTGGATTTTTTGGGCCTCAACACCTATCACTATCATAAAGAATGACAATATCTGCAATAGGAAGATTAATACCAAGTTCAACAGCTCTGATAGAAATAGTGGAAGCAATGGCTTAAGTTCTTTTGGTGAACAAAACATGAAATACAATATTATACGCTTGAAGTCAATAACAGAACATGAAATACTTGACTATCATTGACAGCTATAACAAGCTCAGATATAAGAGATTCGACATCTTCCTCATCTATGACTAAGATCACAATTTCAGCAGCCTCCCTTACAAACTTTTGAACTTCCTAACATTTCCAAAGCAACAATATTTCAAATTCAGCCCATTCTTTGTCCATTGCTAAAGTGAACAACTTGTTAAGATAGAGTATATATCAAGCCAATATAAGATTATTAGATAGATAAAAGTAGCAATTTACTTCATCAGAAAGTTAGAGGTGCAAGTAAGTAAGGCATAAGAGTCAAGGGTTAAAGCGTATAATGTTTCAGATAAAATGGAAACAATAAGAAATAGAAAGTAATTGTGAAAGTAAAATAATGTAGATCATAACTCAATTGGAGATGCCTTCGAACCATAGCTGCATCAGTAATATATATGTCAGATCCACAAAACATTCATAGGTATCTGACTATCCAAGCCAAAAGATAACAAAAGCAGTAAGTCTGTGTTAGGAGAGATGCAGTTGAATGATTCGAGGCTAATTGAAAAACAGGGATGATGATGATATGAAAACAGAAACTGAAAAGGGATATTTGACACATTTCTGAAACGTAACCAAAGCTAATTAAACTCTACATGGTGCAAAAAGAGATGCAATCAAAGCTACTAAAAGATATAATCAATCAAAAACACTCTCTTGAAAGTTCCACTTGCTTTGGTGCAAACATATATATTAAGCCATAACATTTATCTCAAAGGCCTTAGACAATTGTGCAAGCATATGAGCAACACCATTTCAGCACCAAACCTCACCATTTGAAGTAACTCATCTTTATTAAGAGCTGCATCAAAGAATAAAATGTTAGGGAATAAGATATCAAATTAAAATTTCAAGCAAGAACTAAAATTCCAGCACACATGTCCACCCAATACAAAAAGATGATTGAAGTGCCCACCGAAGAAAATTAAGTTTGAAGTGTTGTATTCTTAAGCTACTGATAATACCAAATAATAACCAGGAAGAGAAATTTTCACAAAATCGTAATTACTCTCTAAAAATAAAAAAATAAAAAAAATTCTAAATACTAACGCACAACTAGAACCCAAATTCAATCTAATAAAGTCAGAAATGCAAGTAGGATCTTGGATTCAATCAAATAAAATCACATACATATAGAATCCAAATAAAAACAAAAATTCACATATAATCCACAATAAAAGCAAGCTACAGACATCTAGAATTCAAATAAATCCTAAACTGATACCAAAACTTTGTATCAAGCATGGAGGTTAGGGCTTTACAAAATCGCACCTTGGGAACTGTCACTCAGCCTTCACCTTCGAAGCAATTGGCCTCGAGCAATTGTCTTCCAGTGAGAGAGAAGATTGTGAGAGAGGGAGACAGAGAAGAAGCCAGAGAAAGAGAGGGAGGGTTTCGATGGGATTTGATGAGAGAGAGAGAGAGAGAGAGAGAGAAATTTGCAAAGTCTGAGAAAGAAGAGATCCGAGAGAGCATTTGGGATTAAAGAACGAATTAGAGATTGGAGTTTGTAAGAGCACTTTCCACCGATTTGCCCTTTGCCATGGCGAGAGGGGCGGAGGAAGCTGGGCAGCCATTATTCACGTGAATAGTGGCTGCCCTTGTAAAAAGTAATGTGTGTTTTCATCCGTTGCCATAGCAAAGGGCAAAGACAATTCTTTTTTTTTTTTCACAATTTTTTTACATAAACAATTAATTTGGATAATATTTTCATATTAGATTTTTGGGTTCGTACGTATCAATATTTATTATAAAATTTATAATATTGGAGAAGAAAATATATGAGGATTTGGTGTTAAAAGTGAAGAGTATTGGTTGCTCTTTACAAAAAAAATACATTAATTTTTGGGTATTTTTTTTAAAAAAATGTCGAATTTTTTTCATTATTTTATTGCACAAAAATTGGCTATCGTTGGATTGGAGGAAAAATTCCAATCAGAGAGCCCAAACGACGCCACGTGGCTGCTAGCCGTTGGTGGAACTGTAGTGCGCGCGGGCCCCCACCTCCTCCTAGGGACCGTTTTTGGGCCCTCACACCCCCAGCCCGACCCCTCCCTAGCCCGAGTTGCTGGAACTACTCTAAGGGAGAGAGAATTTGACCCCAAAAAAAAGACGCACCAAACTTAAATTTGGTTAAAAAAGGGCGGCCCACAAAAATTTTTGGGGGACAAAATTACATATCTATGACACATATGCTACATCATCAAAGTGCTAAATATTTTATGGTGCAAAAGACGCGTCATGTTAAGGTTATTGAAAGTATTTCTACCTGTGAAAAAATAAACTTAATTAAAAGAGGTAAAAAAAAGTGGCGCAAAGAAAAAAAAAGGGGGGAAATTTTGGTAGATCTATGACTCGTGGGAAACGCCGTTGAAAAATAATTCTATGACGCGTATAAGTATTTCATGACGTGTAGAGGATGTCGTTAAATTTTAAAAAAAAAAGGTATATCTTGACGCAGCTCCTTTGTCGTTGTATCAGTGTTTCATGACGTGTAGATGACGTCATTAAATTAAGAAAAAATTTGGGGGTACATCTGTGGCGCAGATCCTACGTCGTCATATAACTGTTTTATGACGTGTTGAGGACATCGTTAAATTAAGAAATTTTTTGGGGTACATCTATGACACAGGTCATGCATCATCGTATAGGTGTTTCATGACTTGTAGACAACGTCGTTAAATTCACAACAAGCAGGAGATAAAAAAATATCTTAACGACGTGTGATAGACGTCATCTAAATGCAATAGAATCAACGACACACATCCCGCGTCATTGAAAACAATTTTAATGACGCGTCTAGTGAGTGTCGTGATAATGGTGTCATAAACTCATTTCGATGACGCATTTTAAAAACATTTAATAGATAATGACATTTAATGATGTGTATTTTTGATGTGTCATTAATTATGTGTCATAAAATGACACTTTTGTTGTAGTGGAAGATGCATAATTCTTGGATGCTAATCAGTACTACAAAATGTTCAAAAGAAGCTGGCTGTTAATGTGAATAATGCTTTGGGATGTCCTAACTTTTAGTTATTTCTTTCCTTTCCTTCTTACCCCAAGCCTAGCTTTTCATTACAACCAAAGTAAAAGACCTAACTGATCTTTTGGGAAATCTTGCTTGGAGTTGAGGTATGTACTCTAGTTCTTAGTAGTCAATTCTTTTCATGAGACATTATTTTCAAAAATTTCCGTTCTTCAAGCTAAACATATGTTAATATTTGATGCTCATTACATAACTTCGTACACATATAGGTGACATTTGAGTATAAGCTTAGGATTCCGAGAGAAAATTATAGAGTGATATCCAGTGAGGATTAGAGTCAAAGGGAAATAATTCCATGGTGTTCGAGTGTGGTTGTTTTTAAGCTTTGATTTTATGGGTTTTGGTACTACACTTACGCCATGATGCAATTTACTCAAAGTGGTATAACTTTAGTGATGCAAATGTGATTGGCTTGCATTGGTTTTTATTAACTTGTTTAAAGTGGTGTATTTAACATCTTTATTTTGTAGTAAAACGTTTGTGGGTGTCGTAACTGGTAAACCCTCAGGAGACGCAACTCCTCCTACTAGGGACACCTAGAGGTTTAACAGTTTGTGGCACCTGCTAAGTGCCATCGAGTTTACCTGTGAAAGTGGTTTAGTTAGTTTTCATTTCGTTTTTGTCTTTGTTTCTAATTTTGCCCGAGGACTAGCAAAAGATAGGTTTGAGGTAGCTGGTAAACGCATTATTTTCTATATTTGTATACCTCTCATATTTGGTTTTTGTAGAGAAAGTTAATTAAAAATAGCATTATTACTTTACTTTCCTTATTTTCAGTTATTTTGCGCTCCTGGAAGGGTTTTGATTGAAAATCGAATTTTCGAATGTTAGTGCAAGGCCAATTGGAGAAGAAAGCTAAGACATTGAAGATCATTGTGTCAAAGTTTCATAATTTTCTACTAAGCCAAATGCTCCAGACTTGCAAGTCAAGTCAACCTAAGTTGGAATCCTGTCAGAACTGCACTGGCGTGGAATATTGAAGATTTGAAGATTTTTCTGATTTTTTCTAGTGGCGTGTGATATATGTTTGAAATGCTTAGAGATCAACCTACGTTTATCATATTTTTGCAGAATTTTTTAGAAAGTGGAATGACCCCAAAATATGCGTGCAAGTTGGCTAACGTGTTTTCAAGTAAAATAAGAATTCTAGGTTGGGAAAAAGTGAGACACATCTTGTCGTACTAGAGGTCACTTTCTCCGCCAGGATAATGAAGAGCTTGGGCCATACATAGGCCCACATTGTTGACTTTGAGGATTTATTAGTTTGGAAACTTTGTCTCCCCACGAGAATAGTCCTTGAAAGTGAGAGATTTTTAAAAAGTTAATATTACAGGCTAATTTTAAGTTAATTATGATCACTTAGGCTAACAAACTCACTCACTCACTCACAGCCGGCCAACGGAACTTAGATAAATACATAAATAGCTTTCATACTGCCTTCCCTGTATTTCCAAGTTACTTTCATCCAATTCCCTTGCAAAGAAAAGAAGAGAAAATGGCTGGAGCTTTGATCGGAGAGGCCTTCATTTCTGCTTCCATCCAGGTGATTTGTGGCAGAATTGCTTCACCTGAGTTCATCGACTTATTTCGGCACAAGAAACTCGATCAACCTCTCCTCATGAAACTGAAGAGGACCCTGTTGACCTTGAACGCAGTGCTGGATGATGCAGAGGAGAAGCAAATTGAGAAACCAGCTGTGAGAGAGTGGCTTGACGACCTCAAACATGCAGTCTTTGATGCTGAGGACTTGCTGGATGAGATCAACTATGAAGCTTTGCGATGTAAGCTGGAAGGTGAAGCTCAAACAGCTGACAAATTAACCAACAAGGTGTGGAACTTCCTCCCTACCTCTCGTAATAAGTTTTATCAAAGCATGAATGTTAAGATTCAAGAGTTGTTACGAAAACTAGAAGACTTTGTACAACTGAAAGGTGCTCTTTGTCTGAGAGAAGATGTTGTGAGGAAGTTTTCACAAAGAACTCCGACAACTTCCTTGGTTCATGAACCTTGTGTATATGGTAGAGATGAAGTCAAAGAAAATTTATCAAAAGTGTTGTTCTCTGATGATGCAAGCAAGGATGATGTGTCCGTCATCACCATTGTTGGAATGGGTGGGGTTGGCAAGACAACCCTTGCTCGAATGCTTTACAATGATGATAAGGTGAAAGAAAATTTTACACTTAAAGCTTGGGCTTGTGTTTCAGAAGACTATGATGCTATCAGGGTAACTAAAAATCTTCTTGAGTCAGTCACTTCAAAACCTTGTAATACGGCAGATCTCAATTTGCTTCAAGTTGAGCTAAGAGAACAACTTAGGGGGAATAAATTTTTGTTTGTATTGGATGACCTTTGGAATGTGAAATATACTGATTGGAATTGCCTCCAAACTCCTTTTACTTCAGGGGCAAGGGGAAGTAAAGTCATCATAACGACACGGAACAAAAATGTAGCATCTTTCATGCAAAATGTTCCTACTCAACCCTTGGAACCATTGTCGCATGAAGATTGTTGGTCATTACTTGCAAGACATGCGTTTGGAAATGTAAGCTGTAGTGCATATCCAAGCTTGGAAGAAATCGGCAAGAAAATTGCACGCAAGTGCAATGGGTTGCCTTTAGCTGCACAAACACTTGGCGGTATGTTACGTTCCAAGCTAGACTCTGAGGTATGGAACAGAGTACTAAACAGCAGCATTTGGGAGTTACCTTATGAGAAAAGTGACATTCTTCCCGCTCTAGGATTGAGTTACCATTATCTTCCAGCTAAGTTAAAACGATGCTTTATTTATTGCTCAATTTTGCCAAAGGACTATGAATTCAAGGTAGAAGATGTTGTTTTTCTTTGGATGGCAGAAGGTTTAATTTCCCAAGCGGAGAATGGGGACAACATGGAAGAAGTGGCTAAGGAATATTTTAATGAATTGTTATCCCGATCATTGTTTCAAACGTCGGGGAAATCAAGTTTCATTATGCATGATCTCATAAATGACTTGGCTGTGTTCATGTCTAAAGGATTTTGTTCTAGGTGGGAAGGAAGGGAATCTCATGAAGTAGAAAGAGTTCGCTATTTGTCATATGCTAGGGGACGTTTTGATGTTGCTCCGAAATTTGAGCCATTAAAGGGGGCTAAATGTTTGCGGACCTTCTTGCCTACCTCTTTAAATACTTATCAAGTGTATCTAAGTAAAAAGTTTGTACAAGATTTGTTGCCCCATCTAAGATGTTTACGGGTGTTATCATTGTCACATTACAGGAATGTCATTGAGTTACCTAATTCTATTAAAAATCTTATTCACTTGCGCTATTTGGATCTCTCTGGTACTGCAATTGAAAGCTTACCTGGTGTACTTTGCAGTTTGTACAATTTGCAGACATTACTATTGTCAAATTGTTCATCTCTCGCTGAATTACCTGCAGACTTGAGAAAATTGATAAATTTACAGAAATTAATGCTGGGAGGTTGTGCGTCTCTTGCTAAATTGCCTGTAGACCTGTGGGAATTAAATAGTTTGCATCATCTTGATGTGAGTGGAACTAAAATTGCAGAGATGCCAATGCAAATGGGTAGACTAAAAAGTTTGAGAACGTTGACTGCTTTTGTTGTGGGGAAATCTACTGGGTCGACCATTGGGGAATTGGGGCAGCTTCCACATCTTCGAGGAAAACTTTCAATTCTAAAACTGCAAAATGTAGTTGATGCTAAGGATGCAGTGCAGGCCAATTTGAAGAATAAGAAGGATCTAAAGGAGTTAAAGTTCGAATGGGGCGATGAAGACTCAGATGATTCCGAAAAAGTGAGAGATGTACTTGACAAGCTCCAGCCTTCAATTAGTTTGGAGAAACTGACCATCCAATTCTACAGTGGAACCAACTTCCCGAATTGGTTAGGAGACTCATGCTTCTCTAACATACAAGTCATGCGCCTTATCGATTGTAAATATTGTTGGTCGCTGCCACCAGTTGGGGGGCTACCTGCTCTCAAAGAGCTCTATATAGAAAGGATGAACTTTGTTAAGACAATTGGTGTTGAGTTCTACGGCAGAAATGGAGCGTCTCTAATTCAGCCATTTCAATCACTGGAGAAGCTAGAGTTTAAGGAGATGGCAGAGTGGGAGGAATGGGTACCAAGTGGAAATGGAGGTCCAGACTTTCCTCGTCTCCAGGAGCTGATTATAGAAAAGTGTCTGAAGCTGAGAGGAAGCTTACCTTGTGATCTGCCTTGCTTGAAGAAGCTTAGCGTGGACAGGTGTAGGGTTTTGCATGATCAAAGGAGCACTCCTACTACTAGTAGTAGTACTAGTCTCAACTACAATTCTCTTGAAGAATTGAAAATAAAAGATGGATGCCAAACAGGTCTGTTATCATTACTAGAGACAAAGCTCCTGTCCAAACTTTACATTCAAAATTTTGATGACATACAGTGCTTGCCCAACATCAATCGTCTTCAAAGATTGACTCTCTGGAATTGTCCAACGCTGTCGTCGTTCCCTGAAGATGGCCTACCCACTTCGGTGACATCACTTTTAATAGTTGATTGTAGGATATTGGAATTCCTACCTCTAGAGATGTTGGCCAAATTAACATCACTTGACTATTTGTTGATACATAATAGCTGTGATTCAATGAGGTCGTTCCCCTTGGGCATTTTTCCCAAATTGACGACACTTGAAATTGGTTATTGTGACAATCTGGAATCGCTTTGCTTGATTAAAGAAGGAGCGGTTCTCAGTCATCTAAATAAACTGAATTTCTATGTTTGTCCAAATCTGGTGTGTTTTCCCCAGGGAGGATTGCCCACTCCCAACCTGACTTCGCTGCAAGTTGATGAGTGTGAGAAGTTGAAGTCATTACCTGAACGCATTCACACTCTCACAGCCCTTGAAAGTTTGTGGATAAGGAATCTTCCAAATCTGGAGTCAATTGCAGAAGATGGGGGTTTGCCTCCCAACCTCCGAGATTTTAGCATTGAGAATTGTGAGAGACTGAGGGCTGCATCTTCATCAGTGGGAGACTACTGTAACTGGGGTTTGCAAGCACTTGTCTCCCTTGAACGTTTTGCAATTCGTGGCATGGGAAGTGATGAAATCTTGGAGACGTTGCTCAAGCAACAGCTGCTCCCTACCACTCTTCGCACTCTCTGGATCGAGGAACTTTCAACTCTGAAATCTTTGGATGGAAAGGGACTTGCACACCTTACTTTTCTTCGAAGTCTAGAAATTAGTAGGTGTGACAATCTCCAATTCCTGCCAGGAGAGACACTTCAACACCTCACTTCTCTTCAAGGGCTATATATTTATGACTGTCCGAGTCTCCAATTCCTGCCAGAAGAGGGTCTGCCACCATCTTTTTCTTATCTGAGCATCTCCAATTGTTCTGCCCTGGAGAAAAGGTATCAGAATAAGACGGGACAAGATCATTGGGCCAGCATATCTCACATTCCATGCATCCAGATAAACGATGAAGTCATCATATTATGATATGACCCTCTCTCTCTCTTTCACATAGAGACGACAAACAAAGTATTCTATTGCTTAGGTCAGGTATCTACTTCAAATAACCGCTTGAAGTGCTTTTATTCTAGTTCAATAAAAAAACTGAAATTCACTGTCCAAATAAACCGGAATTCACATTTTTAATTCAACTATTTTTATGACCACAAATTTGTTGAATTGCCCCAAATTTGCCATCAATTTTGCATCCATTTTCATCGAATGCTTTCTGTTGTTCAGCACTTTTTTATTATTTTATAATTCATATTCATTTTTGGCTTATAACCACACCGTAGGCATACTCTGTCAATAATCGAATCTTCAGTTCCTATAGTAAGTCTCAAATGCTGAATAATTAATACTCTTTTTGCAGGACAGCACCTTCTCTTGGAAAGCTTTTCATTTGCAAGGTTCCTTTACGTGTCATTTCCAGGGTAGGGTTTACCATTGTTCATAGACTTTTGTTTTTCTACAAAAGCAATTGTCACAACGAGGGGAGATGGAAAGTTTCATCTGGAGTATCTGGATTGACACATTCCTTTATTGTTGTTTATTTGGTGCTCTTTTGACTTTCAGAGGTGTTTTCAAATTTAAGAATCCAGTAAATGCATGCGTACATATATTGAAAGTATTCCACATGATTTCTTCTCGAAGAATTTTCGCGATAATATTTTCTTTTTAGATTTCCTGATGATTGCAACACCTTCTAATTTCTTTTTCTTTGCATTTAGAAGTATCTTGCTGAGCTGAGGTATGGAAACGGAAAGCACTTTGGTTAACATCCACATTGAATAGCGGTGAGAAGAAACAGGATTTCACAATTGGATGCTGAACCTGAACACATAATGTATCAGAAAACACATGAAGGTAAAGCTCTGTGCATGATCTTTCCTTTGCCTTTAATTTCTGGAGGTGTCTTAAATTTGCCATTAGCAATTGGAATAACGGTTGTCACTTACCGACAATTTAAAGTTGGGGACCTCTAATCACTTGGGATAACGGTTGGCCATGCCATTCTTTGATTCTGTCTTGTTTTATGGGCAGGTATCAATGTTGGGGACCTCTAATCACTGTCACTTTTAGCTTGTATGTCTGAAGTTCACCGACAATTTCTCAGAAGCTTATGAGAGCTCTTTTTATTTGCAAGGTTTCTTTACATGAGCTTATTTGCAGGTTTCACCCACACAATTTGAAGTTCACCGACAATTTCTCAGAACCTTATGACATTATTGCGTTGTGTCCAAAAGTGACATACCATTGTAGGAGATTAGAATTCCCACCTCACTAGATGTTGTTCAAGTTGACATCGCTCGAGTTTTGTGTGTACAAAATAGCTGTGACTCAATGAGGTCGTTCCCGTTGAGCCTTTTCCCCAAACTCTCGGTTCTTATCATTTGGGAGTGTGAGAATCTGGAATCCCTTTCCATTGAAGGAGTTGATGAGAATCTCAGTCACCTCAGTACCTTATCTATCAATGACTGTCCAGAACTGGTGTCTTTTTCCCAACGCATTCACACCCTCACAGCACTGGAGATGACTGAACTTCCAAATCTAGTGTCATTTGCAGAAGGCCGTTTGCCTCCTAACCTCCGATATTTCAGCATTCATAATCGTGACAGACTGAGGGCTTCAGTGGGAGAGTACTGGGGTTTGCAAGGCCTTGTCTCCCTTGAACACTTTACAATTGGTGGCAGGGGAAGTGACGATTTCTTGGAGACGTTGCTCAAGGAACAGCTGCTCCTTTCCACTCTTCACACTCTCCGCATCTGGGGACTTTCAAGTCTGAAATCTTTGGACGGAAAGGGACTTGGGACACCTCACTTCTCAAGAGCTATACATTAGGGAGTGTGACAGTATCCAATTCCTGCCAGAAGAGGGTTTCCCGCCATTTCTTTCGTTTCTGAGAATATCCAACTGTTCTGGCCTGGAGAAAAGGTATGAGAATAACTGCTTTAACTGGTTTTCTTCTAATTGAATCCAACACCCAAAATACATTATTTTTCTTTTCAAAAAACCCAAATTAAATGTTAAAGTAAACCAAAATACACATTTTAAACTATTTTTTATGTCCCCACATTTGTTGAGTTGGCCCAAATTGTATTTCTTATTTAGATATCAGAGAATAACCAAGTCTTTCTGGAACAGGATTTGCCATTGATTTTGATTTAATGCTGCTTCCCAGAATTATGTTCTTCATTTCTTGCCTAATAATTTTCTGATCATAATAATTTTCGAGAAAAACAGTTTGTGCTTAACACAAAAACTCAATCTGATTCCCATTATTATTTTTCTCTGTGAAGTGTTGTTCTATTTACTTTATTTCTCTGTAAAGTGTTGTTCAGCTAATCATAACCTATATCCTATTTAAGTTGAAAATGCTGAATAATTAGTGTTCTGTTTTCAGGACAACATGCCTTCTCTTCGAGAGCTTTTCATGTGCAAGGCTTCTTTGTGTGTCGTTTCCAAATGAGGCTTTACCATTGTATATAGCCTTTTGTTTTTCTACAAAAACAGTAGTCACGACGTGGAGAAATGGAAACGTTCACCTCGAATATTCAATTGACACATTCCTACATACAGGTACGGAGTGTCCTTACTACATCCAGAGCATATTGGTAGATTTTATATGACTCTTTAGATTAATAGCAGCATCAACTGGGGCCTTTATGACTCTATTATGTAATTAATTATTCTCTTTTTGTTTTTGTACTGTCAAAAGGAGTCAGTCATACGGAATAAAAAGTAAGGATGGGAGCCATCTTATTTGATACAGTTTTTCAAAAGTGTTCATTCATCCTATTGTTCTTCAACAATGGAGGAATTTATTTTCCCTATCTGCCTGGTCCGTCTGCTGCTTCATTGCCTAGCAGCTTTATCTATATGGTTGCGGCGGGTTAAGGAGGTAAGATTGAGCTGGATTAACCCTGCTTCGTGTAATGCATTGTTGTTTGTGAAGGTTAAATTTTTTAGAGGAAAGAAGTGGGCTATGGTTTTGGGAGATATGATGCATTGACAATTTACTGGACTGTTTGGTGTAATAGGCATAGGAGGGTCTTTGATGATATGAAGTGAGAGGTAGTGTGGATCAGTAGTGGAAGAGGGTTCATTTTTCGAGCTTCTTATATTGGACTCTGTATCCTTGGAGTTTAGGGAGTTTTCTTTCTCTGTCATCTATTCAAATAGGTAAGCTGCTGTAATTTAGATCTTTCTGATGGAATGCTTCTGTTTTGTTCATTTGGTATTCGAGTTGTTCTGTAATGGTTTTTATTTTTTTGATGGAAAAAAGTTTAGGGGGAGATTGGCTACTCTCACCACCAGCGCCAGGACATACCCACAACCTCGAGCTGGAATGACTTACGCATGGCACCTAACTGCCAATTGTCACCAGTATGAATTTACATAGGAATTTACAGATCACGCACCAACGAGATACTTTGTTTTGGCTTGCACATAAGTTGTGTTTCTCATTTATTAAAAAACGAATAAGTTTTGTACATATGCACAATTTACAATGATACATAAATAGGACTATAAGTTGAAGGCATATTAGATAGCTAGAGGGTATGTATATCAACTAAGGATCAGTTAACCTGTTTTTCGAGCCTAATTCCTAATTTCCAGGAGTAGCATCTTCCAACATGATTGAGATATTCTTATGGTAATTGGCATATATATTGCATTTATAATATCTTATGTGCAAATGATTTTCTC
Source organism: Prunus mume (assembly GCF_000346735.1). The sequence continues at coordinate 4,095,889 of NC_024130.1, forward strand.
TTTTTGTCCCACAAATCATTCCTTTAGCTGCAAAGTTCTATTTCATGAGAAATTCTCCCATGTCTGGAGGACAAAACAACTTGTATAGGCAACCATGCATGATTTCCGAGTTGAAGCTGATGTTGCAATCATAGATGTCACCTTAACTGCTTACTTCAATGCAAATGCCTTTCTCTATAAGGGTCTACGTAGATTAATTTCTCAGCAAGATTTAATATGGTTCATTTAGAAACCTATTTCCATCAATTTTTTAATTTTTAATTTTGTTCCAATTTTGTTTCATGAGACTTGAGATGTTATATGATTCTATGGTGCATTTAGAACCTAAACATAAAAAATAAATTCCTGTTTACATTATTTATGTGATTCCAATTTGAACTTCTCGTCGGCATAGGTGGCAAATGTTGTCAGATTAGACTTCTCCCGACGAATATCACCTCTGCCGACGAAATTTAGTCGGGAGAGGTTTTTTTTTTTTTTTTTTTTGAATTTTAAAAATATAAAATTAGTTTCTTCACTTTTGCTTTTGGCCAACTTCTTTAATTTAATATATGTGATTAAGCAATATCTTAGTCTTTTTGAATCACTTTAATTAGTAATTACGTATTAATTATTATTTCTTTAGTGAATATTTAAATATGTTATTGATATAATTCTACTGTGCAAAAACGAAAAAATAAATTATCCATTTTCGTTTGGGTGTCTTAATTAAATCTTCCCAGAGCCCAAGATTGAGAGCAAAACCTAAATCGTAAAGCCCTGGGTTCGAGGCTTGTGAACAGTTTTGGAACAAGTTCGGATATGTACAAAAGCTATGGTTTTTGTTTTGAGACTTGGAATTTTGGTTTGGAGACTAAAATTCCATTTTTTGAATAATAAAATAATTTTCCAGAATTTTTAAATAATTGAAACTATTTTTAAAATAATTTTACATTCCACAAAATTCTTTAAGATCATTAAATATAATTAATTAATTTTTAAGTAAATTTATGAAATTAATTCAAATATTTAAATACTAATTCTTCACTAAATAAATAAAAGTAATTAAAACATAATATATTCAACGGGTATACCTTTAAATAGTATAGCCGCACGGCTATACTCCTTAAATATAATATTGTAACAGTATAGCCGTCCGGCTATACTCTAAAATATTATATTTAGCATATTTTAAGTACAGCCGGTCGGCTATACTCTTGAAATATAATACCTTAACGTATAACCGCACGGCTATGCCCAAAAAAAGAATATTTTAAAGTATAGCCGGCCGGCTATACCATGTAAATAGCAAACTAAGAAAACACCTCTCCCGACAGACCAATCGTGTTCATACATGGTGTGGCTCACTCACTTCATTATCATTTGAGACAGAACATCAGCCTTCAATTGTCTGCTGAGTCAATAGACTTTCAACATATCTCAAGTGCAATGGAAAATTCATGAGTTACATAAAGATTCGCAAATGATTTTTCTGTTCGAAATTTTCTACTGGAGGCTGGAAATGCTTCTTGTAAGTGGTTAAGTTGAAATATATTTTGTAGGATCAAAGGCCGTTGAGAGAGACCTTGTGCATATTTTGTAGATATTGGACAAGTGCAAAAAGAGAAAGACCTTGAGTGGTACACAGCAGCGATTTTCTGTGAGCTTCTTCGATAAAGAGAACTGGTCTGCTTTTTTTGTCACAATAGATAACATTGCTAACGTTTGCAAATCTTATAGTACGTACATTTTTTTCGAATTATTATAGATATATTGACTTTCCTGGGCAATGAATACGTTTTATTAGCACAATGCATTCCCATAGAAACATAACACAAATCAATTAGGTCTAAGTTCCAACTCTAGAGGCAGTCCAAAGGCATAAATAAATAGATCTCTTATCGACCAAAAAAAAAAACCCTCAAACTCTTGCAATACAACAACTTCGGCACCTTGAAACCTGCAACCTCCATTGTGCCCTAGAAGTCAGCGGTTCGAAATCCGAAAGAGCGCCTCTCATCACTTTGTTTGAAGCCTCAAAGTGAATTCCTGCAAAGTCAGAAGAATTTCCTTCAACCTCTCCTTGTCCTGTGCATCAACCATGTTGCCATCACTGTCGAACTTTTCAGGAGCTTGAGTCCATCCAAGAAAAACTCGGGCTTATTGATGAAATGAAGGTCGAGAGACACTCCGACTTGGTGAACATGATATTGGGATCAGCCACCACCAAAGCCTACACAAGTTGTGAGTTGTGGAACGCTCTACTGAAAATCGCTTTTGTCAAAATATCCGCCAATTAATTACTTCACAAAATTAAGGAAAATGAATCTCTTTAGCCTCAAGCTTATTTTTTGTGTCGCTAAAGTTAGGATGAAGCATGACCATTTTCTCACAAACACATTGCCATAGTGCCATAGATGTTCGAACTTGACATCACTCCTCTGCAGCAAATTAAGACTATTTTCTACTACATGTTGACACATTAAAAGCCTAAAGACGTGCATGTAAAGAGTAAAGATAAAGGAGGCCGCACCGCCTGTCATCGTGCTAAGCACATCCGTGCTCATTGGTATTTATCCTTATTAAAGCTAAACCATGATGTTTGTGCTATATGGTCCAAAAATGCCAAGCTAAACTATGACAAGCTACTGAAAGTCGCACAAAAATGAGGGCCAAAAAACGCAAGAAAATTAATTATTAAACATCATCTCATAAATTTCTCAACGACATATATAGATAAAAGAAAAATAAATTTTGCAAAGTGCGATTCAAAGACCATATAGAATAAAAACAAACATCTAATACAATCCGAAGACTGTTGCAAGTCAAACAAAACTGCTATTGTCTCCTAATACAGAATGTCATCCGTTCTTAAATGAAAACTTGGGAAACCAAACGGTGTCTAAGTAAACCATTTCCTTAGGAGAGATCAGAGCTCGCTGGGCCAGCACCAAAACCACCAGCTCCACCAGATCCACCGGCACCACGACCAAAGCCAGGCCTACTACCCTGATATTTCAGGAAAAAGAAGCATACAAGTTAACAAATGCATCATTTTTCCAAAGTGAGGAAATCTTCTAATCATACAACACATTTAAGTGGGCAGTATATAAGTTTGTCAAGTCCTCAGTAACAAGGTACATGGGATCAGATAGAATACAATTCCAAAATGCAAAGAAGAATAGTATATCATCGAAAGGCAATTGATCTCCAACCCAATATATGGTAAAAGACATAGTACCTAAATGAGAAATATAAAACAAACTACTTTACAACAGAAAATTACCCCGAAAGAAGGTCTGTAGTCAGCAGGTGCTCCACCCTTGTCACCAAAATCACCCCCCGGTGCACGAGGACCTGAACGGTACCCATCCCTGTCACCAAATCTGCGTTCTCCTCCATCAAAGCGAGGTGGGCCACTGTTCACATCATCAAAACATCCACATTACATTCCAACAAACCAAAGGGTTCAACATACGAACTAGAAAAGGAAGCACATATCTGTCATAGTTTACTAACACAAATCAGTTAAATAACTTCTTCCTAAATGATCGATATCACATACTCTGGACCTTTAAATTAAACCCAAATAAAATCCAAGCTTTCTAACAAACTTCTCAATCATTCCATCAACCAAACCACATTTCAATCGATTACAGTATTCAATACAATCTAATTTCAAACCGTCTTGCAGTTTCTTTCAGAACTCCAAAATCAAAATGATTGTTGAAGCAGTTTACCAAATTAACGACTTCCTGTACAAATTACATGCGCAAACCAACTTATCAGCTAAACCAAATAACACAAACCACCTATTTGAATAGCCATTTACAATTAGAAAAAAGAACCACAGAAATCCTTCAAATAAGGCCACAGTTACAAGTCGCCACCATAAGTTATTCAAATAATCAAACCCAGTTCGCAAAACACTCAAAGAAACAATCCCAGTTACAAAAATCAATAGATCCAATAACCAATAAAGACGATGAAACAAATCAATTACCGTGGGCGGTCACCAGATGGGCCCAAGGGGCGACCAGGAGGCTTGGCCTGCTTCTTCAAAGTTGCAGGGACAATCTCAGATGGAAGGTTGAGGTAGTTCCTCAAAAACTCAATACCATCATTGGTCAGGTACCAGTAGTAGTGCATCCAAGCGAAAGTTTCTCTCACATACTCCTTGGATTTGAAGCTCTGCATCAGCTTAATCACCTGCAGATTTGGCACATCGATTTCTGGGTGCTTTGCCAAGTTATAGTCCTTCTTTGCAAAGCACACTCCCTCTGTTCAAATTAAATTCAATAAATTTTAACAAAAAATGGAAACGAACAAAAATTTCATTGAGAATAAACAAAAATCTAAGCTTTTTGTGTGTGTACCTTGGAATAGGTATTTGGAGATTTCTCTCCTGTTCTTCTCTGGGATGATCTAGGATAGAAGAAACCAAATGTAACAGATCAGAACCATGAACAAACTAACTTTTCTTTTTCATTTTCATTCTAGTTTCACAGGAAACAAACATAGAATTGGATAGAGAAATACCATGGTTGCGAAGTTGAGCTGACGACTAGAGGAAGAGACGGCGGCAAACAAAGAAGGTCGAGGTCTCTCTCGCACTAGAGGAAAAAATTAAAAGAGAGAAATTCGTTATCTTCCAATACAGAAGATCCACATCCAATAGATGCAAGTTTTGAGCCGAAAAAAGCTTCGGAAAATCCATGAGAATATAAACAACAATGAAGGCAAATATTATACAAAAAACAGCGAAGGCAATTTTTTTACCCACAAACCAAATAAACAACAATGAGTCGAGATAAGAAGAGAAAGATGAGACGAAAGATGAGAAAAAATCATAACTCAGATACAGACGAAAGATGAGATATACCTGATACTGTGATGAGAGAGCAAAGCAAGTACCGAAAAAACAACAATGAGTCGAGATAAGAAGAGAAGACGATAGAACAGTGAGGAGGAGGCGGCTGGAAAAAAGAAGAGCTCAATTAGGTTTTACGAAGTTATCGGGCCGGGCTTAGGGCCTTTTCAGCCTTAAAGAGTTATCGGGCCGGGTCGGGGCAGTCCTATGAAATGGGCCGTTATTTTGGCTTTATTAAACTCCATTCGTTTTTTCCGTTTAAAAACTCAATTCCTTCAAATTTTTAAATAATGTTGAAACAAAATTGAAGTAGACTACAAAACAATCAAAAAAGAAAATATTTATTCTGCATCTTGGACAAACCACTCTGGCCATTCTTGTTCATCTTGTACACTCATTTTCTTCTTGTTTCATCTAATTACTTCCACAAATGCACGCTTCAACACTATTTGGAGCCAAACTTGCTCGATGGTCACTTATAACACGCCCACCTTTGCTAAAAGCTGATTCATAAGCAACCAAAGACACTGGAATGGTTAGTATATCACGGGCCATTGTGGAAAGCATAGGGTAATTTTTTTTGCTGTGATTTCCACCATGCCAAAATATTTAAAGGATTATTTTCATCATGATCCATTTCTGTGTGTGAATCAAAAGATAGCATGATAGTTCATTAGATGAAAAATTGCTTGTGTTTAACCTTTTAGAATCACAAAGGTCATACACACGACTTCTTTTTCTACTAAATGTTGAAGTGCAAGATGTAGATGATGTGGGTACTACTTGTTCATGTTGTGATCTATCATGCAAAGACAAATATAATTTATACTCTTCATATAACTCTTTTAATGTTGTGAGCACTTTTTCCACAATTGTATTTGAATTTCCTTCATAAAGAATTTCACAAAACACTTCTTAAATTTTTTTTGTTTTGTTTTATTCCTTGGATCTAAAATTACACCCAAACCATAAATCAAGGGCAAATCCCCAAAGTACTTTGCAAATTTTGACTTCATATCACATACATTAAGCTATTTGGAAAGATCAATGTTTTCAATTTCAAGACAAATGTCTTTTATTTTAGTACTAAAGGAATAGTTGGATAGTCAGAGCCACAAATTATTTAAGTGTATTCATAAAATTGAACTAAACGTTCCCTCCAAAGTTACGCAATATCCCAATCTTCATCTGTTAAAAAGGGTTGATGTTTGATGTTTGTTTGAAATAATCCTAAAGCGGCTTTATATTTTGTCGCCACTTCCAACATCTTATAAGTTGAATTCCAGCTAGTTTTCACATCTAATGGAACATTTCTGAATTTTAACCCAACATGTTAGAAAAACATGGTACTTGGTCGGTGATGTATGAAGGGTGGTTACTAAACTTCTAATGTTTTGCTATAGATTGATTTATTGTTTTCAAACCATCTTGCACAATTAAATTTAAAATATGAGCACAATTCTACATCAAAAGAGAGGTGGACTGCATTCATAGTGCAAACTCAAAATTAGTGTTTGGGCTAAAATATTGCATGCTAGCCCATTTTCTGTCAAAAGGCCCATGAACAAAATGTTTTGGGCTTTTTATCTATGGGAATTAGAAATCAAACCAAGAACCTAAATTAAGCCCAGACCTTTTTAGTAGATTGTGAATATAGCCCTAGTCTAAAAAAAAAAACAAAAACCATTATTGGCCATTTTAAGAAAAATCTCACTCTACCCAAGGAAAAAGGCAAGTCAGCAGATCTTTCTAAAAGTAGGTTTCTCTCAAGAAATCCCATGTGACTTTCTGACATTAGAAAAAGTCAAAATTTTCAATTATAACAGAGGAGGTGATAGGGAGTTAATGAAGGCATGTCTTATAAGAGGACTTCTCCATTTTCTGCAGCCAGGGAAAGAAGATCAAATCCCCTTTTCATATACAAAGAAGCTCTACACCAAAGCAGGTTGCCTTTCCAAGAGATAAGCGGGCTACATTTTCAAGAGATAAGTAGGGAGCAAGGGGGTTGCTCACCAGAAAAAGCAAACTGACTATCATCACAAACTATGTTCTTTTTTACGAAGACGAACAGGGAACAAAAGAGAGTTGGTTTTCTTTCAGAAAAAGTAAGGAAAAGACCTCCATGAGAGCTAATTGTTGATAGTTCTTCTCTGCCAAAATAAATAAACTTCCCTCTTTTATGGCATTGAGAAAGGAAGATCTTTTGAAAGATTTGCCACCCATTATTAAAGATTAAAAACCCCACTCCAGCATTTCCTATAAATATGAGAGGATGTGAACAGATCAAGACACAACCAAAAAATTAATCAAGACAAAAACTCTCAAACTCATACTAACAAAATCAAAAAGATCAATAGATCTCAAGAAACCTTCAAACACTGAAGCAACCAAAAGCTCTTTGACCTACAAGAAACAAATCAGCTAGAATTCAAATCTCTGGTTTCAGTTCAGTTTAGAGAAACAGTTTTACAAAGCGAGATTTCTCTCATTACAAATTTGGTTTAGCACAAAGCCAAGTCAAGCAGAGTCCGGGTCTTTTTAATATTTATGTGGAAGAATTTTCACGATAATATTTTCTTTTCAGTTTTGGTGAAGATTGCAACACCTGCAAGTAGAGGTGTCAAATGGGACGACCCGACCCAACACAACACAAGCCCAACCTGTTTAAATGAGGTACGACACGGCGCGAGCACGAATATTAATGGGCCGTGCTCGGCACGACACGTAAACTTGGGCCGAGCAGGGATCAAAAAATGAGGTCCAATGGACCGGGCGGGCCCATGGCCCGACAAACATATATTTGATGTCTTTCATTTTAGGGAAATTACTTGGGTCCTTAATTATTTAAACATACCAACTACAAATTAATTAAACAACATTGGACTTAATATCTAATCAGTACATATGACATATAGGCTTCTCTTATTGTAACATCACACATCGACCAACGGAGAGGGGGTGCTATGCCTTATATGTACATCCTCATCTCCATCTAGCACGAGGCCTTTTGGGAGCTCACTGGCTTCGGAGTCATGGGAACTCCGAAGTTAAGCGAGTTGAGGTTAGAGCAATCTCAAGATGGGTGACCCACTGAGAAGTTTCTTTTGAGTTCCCAAAAACAAAACCGTAAGGGCGAAGAGGGGGGCCCAAAGTGGACAATATCGTGTTATGGCGGAGCCGATCCCGGGATGTGACAATTTGGTATCAAAGCCACTCTGCCATGTGGTGCAAGTGTGCCGACGAGGACGTCGGGCCCCTTATGGGGGTGGATTGTAACATCCCACATCGACCAATGGAGAGAGGGTGATGTGCCTTATATGTACATACTCACTTCCATCTAGCACGAGGTCTTTTGGGAGCTCACTGGCTTCGAAGTCATGGGAACTTCGAAGTTAAGTGAGTTGGGGCTAGAGCAATCCCAGGATAGGTAACCCACTAGGAAGTTGCTCGTGAGTTTCCAGAAACAAAACTGTGAGGGCAGAGAAGGGGGCCCAAAACAGATAATATCATGCTACGGCGAAGCCGATCTCGAGATGTGATACTTATAATCAAAGCAAGACATTTCTTCACATATAAAATAATAAGTTGTTTAAAAATGAAAAGTTGAAGTGGATTTTGTGGAGTTGGACACTTTTTGCCTTCTGTCCTTTCATATTGTTTGGATGTTGATTGATTAATGTTTTCAAATAGTTCATCATTTCTTGCATCTAATTATATTTTAAAAGTTTATAATTTGAATTATCTAGTGAAAAAAATAATCAAGTGAAAAAAATTCAAATTAAATGAGTTGGTTCTTGGGCCTGAGTATGGCATGAGCACGAGTACAGGCACGGTTTGGCCCATTTCAATGTGGACATGGGCTTTAGGCTGGGTCGGGATCAATGATTTTACTAAATGGGCTGGCACGGCCGATAAATTAAATAGGCCGGCCCGGCTCGGCACGAAAACGTTAAAAGCACAAGTTTAAATGGGACGGGCCGACCTGTTTGACAACTCTACCTGCAAGTGAGACAGATGGTGAAGGAATTAGAGCTGCTCTGATGCCACGGTTACATCATGTCTACTTTGCTTAAAGCTCACAACAAACTTGGTTACATTGGGAATACCATTGTTTTGTTATACTCGGTCAATGATATTATGTCATGTGGAAGTGTTATCACTAAAGACGGACCTACGTGTAGGCTGGAGCCACAAGAAGATTTGTAAAGTACTGAACGGGGTGTAAATTATTCATGCTCTAATAAATATTAAATATTAGCCCATATGCATGCCTTGCTTTTTTATTTTATTTTATTTTATAAATTTAAAAAATTTAAAAATATTAGCACATTCATTCAGTATATCTCTAATCTAATAAACTAATAATAGTCCAATCTAAGTAAAGTAAATAATAGCCCACTCCTAAAGTATATAAGAAATAATACATAAATCCAAGCCTATAAAATTTGATTAGAAGCAAAACTCACACTAAGGCTCTATCAACTTGAGCTATTCTAATCGTACGGATATTGGGTTACACCCACAGAGAGCAGACATCATAATTTTTTTTTTCTAGCCAACCACAGAGATCAGATATTGCTTTGCCAACTCGAACTTTTTGAGTTTTTTTTTTTGGGTCTGATCTTGATATCTTTCAAATTGTCTACTCTTTCTAAACTATTGTTGAAGCCCAAAATTTCACGAGAAGCTCAAGGATATTTAAAACCCAATGTAACATATAATATTGGTCATGCATTAATCCAAGCTGTATTTTGGGAATTAATTCATTAAATAAATATAAAAATTGTGTATATGCCATGCCAAGCAAATAATATATTTTCCTATGCTAAACCACCCGACAAGCTTAAGTGTGCCCAAGCCACATACATGCCCAGGGCTTGCTAAGTGGGTTATGGTGTGGATAGTTGTAAGAGTTCATAAGGCCTGTTAAGAGTTTAGAGAGTGGAAGTTTTGGGATACTAGGGCTCTAAAAATCATGCCCACTTTCCTGGGCCCAATTACACTGATAAGCAAAGAGAGAAAAACTAGCATACCAGCAACAACGCTCACTCTTCCAGCAATTAAAACCCAACCACCATCGCCTTTGTTTCGCATTATTTAAAACCCAGCTTCCACTGTCCATCATTAAACTGCAACCACCAACGCCTCCCATTTAAACCTCAACTGCCAATGCTCATCTTCCAATAATTAAAACAGAAAGACTCCGCATGTGATTCCTTTCCCATGTTTGGTAATGCCGGGAAAGTAACCCGGAAATATCACTTTATTTCCTTTCCCATGTTTGTTTTGAGTAGGAATGGAAAACAAATTTTGTTTAGTTTCCCAATTGTACTCCTATTAAAAATATGAAAAATATATTAATTTTATTAAACTTTCCAATTTAATTATTAAACATTACACCAATGTCCTATTGATAGTCCGAATATGCAAAATGTCCTATTAAAAATAGAACGTTGCTGCTGGGAGGGTTTTGAGAAATGTGAATTTAAAAAAAACAAAAAAGAATACCCAAGGGGAAATAGAACGTTGCTGTTGTTGGATAAGCTGTAATTAAAATTATTAGTAAGGACAAATTAGTAAAAAAAAAATGCATTTAATGCTTGCCTTACTTTCCCATGGGAAGGGAAAGTAAAACCCAAGGAGGAAGGATGAAATTACTTTCCCTCCTACTTTCCCATGTCCCAGGAAACGATTTTTCATGTCTGACTTACCAAACATGAGAAAGCAATTGCTTTTCCATCCCCATGATTCATTTCTCATGAACCAAACGGGGCCAATAATTTCATTATAAAACATTATATGTTGTCATGCAAAATATGCAATCAGGTCAAAAAGTTTATCAAGTGGTGCTTTTGATAGTATCCATCATCACGTGAAGTGATAATTACACCAAACTGTACTGGGGCCAACGAGCGATCGGTCTGCCCATGGCGCTCCTCGATCTCCTGTGGCCAAACCACTTGTCCCAATAGACTCGGGGACGTTTGAAAAGCACAACGACAAATTGTTTTGACGGGACCAGCTTGACCGGCTGGTTCTCGGTTGAGATATAAAAACAAGAAGGAAGGTCACCCCATGTGAAAGGGAGAAGCAACGGCTGCAATTACAAAGCAAGCCATCAATAAAAAAGGCAAAAAGCAAAAAGAAGCATCCAATGCAAATATAAAAAATATAAAAAAACCATGCGAATGTCAGACTTCATAACAGCAAAATAAATAAATAACATGCCAAGCAAAATTATTTCTCTCTCATCTGACAACTTTCAAATGCCTTGTAAAAAATGTAAAAAATGTGATATCATATGACAAAATATGCTCCAAAATATAAAAGAATTCATCACAAGCATCTGTTGAGCATAAATTTTTGTCCTCAAGTTAACCAAAATAGAAAAGAATTCTTCTAAGTTACCCATAAAACTCACTCCCAAGGTGTATGTATAACCCCCCAGAAATTCTGCTCCTTCACCACACACTTCCATCAATCTCCTTTTACGGGTAACTTTGATCAATTATCTTCTCCCACTAAAACATAATAAATAAAAAAGGAAAATTAGTCAATAAGTTCAACACCATGGTAAAGTCCTTCATATGACTCATATTAAAAACTTAACAATAGCAACCCCTCTTTTTAGTCCATCAAAGGGCATGTATAAATTGATATATTTTCCGTCACGATGAGCATAACCATTTTACTAACCACTACTAAATGGAAAACAAGAAAGAATGAAAGAGAACCAAGAAGAGGAAATGCGATGCAAGACCTGCATTAGCATATGTAAAGTAAGTTTCACCAAATTTCACCAAGTTTCACCAACTAACTTTTACCTTTGGTGTAGCTTCCTAATGAAATGAAAGACATACATGTTTACCTTTCAGCATATGATACACTAATTTTTATTTTTATTTATCTAGTTTCTCGAACTTCAAATATGCATCGATTTCTTTATAATATGAATTTCTTATCTGAATTTTTATATTTTTGTTTTTACTTTGTTGATGAAGAAAATGAAACATGACTGCTCGGAAAATATATAATCACAAAAAGCTTTCATACAGCCTAACCTTTTGAAATCTGTTTAAGAGCCGTAAATTCACAAAGAGATCAACGGCATTCGAGTCTGGTCCACTTGAGGACCGTTGAATGGTCGTTCTTGTCTTGTCATCCTCCAGTCATCAACAGTCCAAACCAGAGTATTATTCCTTAGGCCATGTGCGTACACCAACCCACCTACCCAATTTGAATTAATTAATGGTAATGGCCCATCCCCCATGTGAGGGCAAAGAAGAGTTTTAAAAACTTGTCACCCCAGAAAGAGACATTTTTAAAAATTAATTACCACTCGAACACTGACAAGACAGCCAACCAACGGCACTTGTATCATTACAATCACAAAAGCTTTCATACTGCCTTACCTGTATTTCCAAGTTGTGTTAGCTGAGAAAAGAATTGCTTCATCCAATTCCCTTGCAAAGAAAAGAAGAGAAAAATGGCTGGAGCTTTGATCGGAGAGGCCTTTATTTCTGCTTCCATTCAGGTGATTTGTGACAGAATTGCCTCACCTGAGTTCATCGACTTATTTCGGCACAAGAAACTCGATCAACCTCTCCTCATGAAACTGAAGAGGACCCTGTTGACCTTGAACGCAGTGCTCGATGATGCAGAGGAGAAGCAAATTGAGAAACCAGCTGTGAGAGAGTGGCTTGACGACCTCAAACATGCAGTCTTTGATGCGGAGGACTTGCTGGATGAGATCAACTATGAAGCTCTGGACTCTGAGGTATGGAACAGAGTACTAAATAGCAGCATTTGGGATTTACCTTATGAGAAAAGTGACATTCTTCCTGCTCTAGGATTGAGTTATCGTTATCTTCCAGCTAAGTTAAAGCGATGCTTTATTTATTGTTCAATTTTTCCAAAAGGCTGTGAATTCAAGGTAGAAGAAGTTGTTTTTCTTTGGATGGCAGAAGGTTTAATTCCCCAAGTGGAGAATGGGGACAACATGGAAGAAGTGGCTAAGGAATATTTTGATGAACTGTTATCTCGATCATTGTTTCAAACATCGGAGAAATCACGTTTTATTATGCATGATCTCATAAATGACTTGGCTGTGTTCATGTCTAAAGGATTTTGTGCAAGGTTGGAAGGTGGTAGGGAATCACATGAAGTAGAAAGAGTTCGCCATTTGTCATATGCTAGGGAAGATTTTGATGGTGCTCTGAAATTTGAGCCATTTAAGGGGCGTAAGTGTTTGCGTACCTTTCTATCTACCTCTTTAAATACTCATCCAACGTATTATATAGGTAAAAAGGTTGTACCAGATTTTTTTTTGTCACACAGATGTTTACGGGTGCTGTCATTGTCATCTTATAAGAATCTCACTCAGCTACCTGATTCTATTAAAAATCTTATTCACTTGCGCTATTTGGATCTCTCTGGTACTGCAATTGAAAGGTTACCTGGCGTACTTTGCAGTTTGTACAATTTGCAGACGTTACTATTGTCAAATTGTTCCTCTCTCGTTGAATTACCTGCAGACTTGAGAAAATTGATAAATTTACAGAAATTAATGCTGGGAGGTTGTGCGTCTCTTGCTAAATTGCCTGTAGACCTGTGGGAATTAAATAGTTTGCATCATCTTGATGTGAGTGGAACTAAAATTGCAGAGATGCCAATGCAAATGGGTAGACTAAAAAGTTTGAGAACGTTGACTGCTTTTGTTGTGGGGAAATCTACTGGGTCGACCATTGGGGAATTGGGGGAGCTTCCACATCTTCGAGGAAAACTTTCAATTCTAAAACTGCAAAATGTAGTTGATGCTAAGGATGCAGTGCAGGCCAATTTGAAGAATAAGCAGGATCTAAAGGAGTTAAAGTTCGAATGGGGCGATGAAGACTCGAATGATTCCGAAAAAGTGAGAGACGTACTTGACAAGCTCCAGCCTTCAATTAGTTTGGAGAAACTGACCATCCAATTCTACAGTGGAACCAAGTTCCCGAATTGGTTAGGAGACTCACGCTTCTCTAACATACAAGTCATGCGCCTTAGCGATTGTAAATATTGTTCGTCGCTACCAGTTGGGGGGCTACCTGCTCTCAAAGAGCTCTATATAGAAAGGATGAACTTTGTTAAGACAATTGGTGTTGAGTTCTACGGCAGAAATGGAGCGTCTCTAATTCAGCCATTTCAATCACTGGAGAAGCTAGAGTTTAAGGAGATGGCAGAGTGGGAGGAATGGGTACCAAGTGGAAGTGAAGGTCCAGACTTTCCTCGTCTCCAGGAGCTGATTCTATATAAGTGTCCGAAGCTAAGAGGAAGCTTGCCTTGTGATCTGCCTTGCTTGAAGATGCTTAGTGTGAATGGGTGTGGGGTTTTGCATGCTCAAAGGGCCACTGCTACTACTAGTAGTAGTACTAGTCTCAACTACAATTCTCTTGAAGTATTGATAATAGAAGATGGATGCCAAACAGGTCTGTTATCATTACTAGAGACAAAGCTCCTGTCCGAACTTGACATTCGAAATTTTAATGACATACAGTGCTTGCCCAACATCAATCGTCTTCAAAGTTTGACTCTCTTGAATTGTCCAACGCTGTCGTCGTTCCCTGAAGATGGCCTACCCACTTCGTTGACATCACTTACAATATTCAATTGTAGGAGATTAGAGATCCCTCTAGAGATGTTCGCTAAATTAACATCACTCAACTATTTGGGGATACGTAATAGCTGTGATTCAATGAGGTCCTTCCCCTTGGGCATTTTTCCCAAATTGACGACACTTGAAATCGTTTTCCTTGACAATCTGGAATCGCTTTCCTTGATTGAAGAAGGAGCGGTTCTCAGTCATCTAAATAGCCTACAGGTCTATAATTGTCCAAATCTGGTGTGTTTTCCCCAGGGAGGATTGCCCACTCCCAACCTGACTGAATTGTGTTTCTATGGATGCGAGAAGTTGAAGTCATTACCCGAACGCATTCACACCCTCACAGCCCTTGAAACATTGCAGATAACGAATCTTCCAAATCTGGAGTCAATTGCAGAAGATGGGGGTTTGCCTCCTAACCTCCGAGATTTTAGCATTGAGAATTGTGAGAGACTGAGGGCTGCATCTTCATCAGTGGGAGACTACTGTAACTGGGGTTTGCAAGCACTTGTCTCCCTCGAACAATTTACAATTGGTGGCAGAGGAAGTGATGAAATCTTGGAGACGTTGCTCAAGCAACAGCTGCTCCCTACCACTCTTCGCAGTCTCTGCATCAGGGACATTTCAACTCTGGAATCTTCTTATGGAAAGGGACTTGCACGCCTTACTTTTCTTCAAGAGCTATATATTAATGACTGTCCGAGTCTCCAATTCCTGCCAGAAGAGGGTCTGCCGCCATCTCTTTCTAATCTGAGCATCCACAATTGTTCTGCCCTGGAGAAAAGGTATCAGAATAAGACGGGACAAGATCATTGGGCCAGCATATCTCACATTCCATGCATCAAGATAAATGGTGAAGTCATCTTAAGAGAGTAAAACAAACAAGGTATGTACTTCAAAAACTGAAATTCACTGTCCAAATAATCGAAACATTTCAAGCTCAATTTCTAATTTTACTCTCAGCTTTTTGTGAATTACATTGTCACTGCTTCTTACTGGTCTCATGCTACTTTCTTATCAAAATCATTTTCCAGAAAAACACACAAAAACTCAATCTGATTTCTATTATTATTTTGCACAGTAAATTCTCTCCTTCTATTTACCCAATTTCTTTCGAAACTTATATCCTATAGTAAGTATCAAATACTGAATAATTAATACTCGGTTTGCAGGACAGCACCTTCTCTTGAAAAGCTTTTCATTTGCAAGGTTTCTGAACGTGTCATTTCCGGGCCATTGTTTATAGACTTTTGTTTTTCTACAAAAAACTATTGTCACAACGAGGGGAGACGGAAAGGTTCACCTGGAAACATTCCTACAGACAGGCATCAAATGTCCCACACTTTTAGGTACTCTTTCATAATAAAAGTGGCAGTATATTATTGTTTTCATCTTTTTGAAGATGTGAGCATGATATTTACCATTCATATTGTTCCAGTGCCCGAGGGGCACATTCATTGGTACTGCATGTATGAATAAACGCTGTGTCCTTACTAATGTATATTGTCTTAGTATCAACTGGTGGTCTTTGGTTGAGGAGAGAGATCATTCAGCAATTACAAAATTTTCTTAGAGAATTAACCTTGTTTAAGCTTTGTTCTTTTCTTTGTTATGTCTTGGTTTTTCAAAGTTATGCCTTATCCTTATCCCCCACATCACCCATATTATTTCGCAGCAACTGACAATGTTTTTAATAACTTTAATGACTTTAGAGTTGGGGGATACAAGAATTTGAAGTCATTACCGCAACGTATTCACATCCTCACTGCCCTTCAAAGTTTGCGGATACTTGGTCTTCCAAATCTTGTGTCATTTGCAGAAAAGGTTTGCCTCCCAACCTCCAATATCTTCACATTCATAATTGCTAGAGACTGAGGCCTTCAGTGGGGTTTGTCTCCCTTCAAAAATTTACAATTGGTGGCAGGGAAAGTGGCGATATCTTGGAGGCGTTGAGGAACAGCATCTGGGAACTTTCAAGTCTGAATTCTTTGGATGAAAAGGGACTCGGACACCTCACTTCTCTTCCAAGTGCTGAATATTCTCCAGTGTGACAGTTTGAAATTCCTGCAAGGAGAGGGACTCGGACACCACACTTCTCTTCAAGTGCTGCATATTCTCCAGTGTAGCAGTTTGGAATGCCTGCAAGGAGATGGACTTCGACACCTCACTTCTCTTCAACAGATACATATTTATGGCTGTCTGAGTCTCCAATTCCTGCCAGAAGACTCTTTCTTTTCTGAGATATCTCCATTTGTTTGCCTTGGAGTAAAGGTATGAAAATAAGATGGGAGAAGATTGGGCCAAGATATCTCACCTTCCTTTCGTCCAGATAAATGACGAAGTCATCATATGATATGAGTTCTCTCTCACACCAAATTTTTGCTTTTCGGCATTTCACTCTGTCTGAAAATTTGAAGTCATTGTCCAAACGCATTCACACCCTCGCAGCCCTTCAACATTTGTCAATATGCGATCTTCCAAATCTGGAGTCATTTGCAGAAGATGGGGGTTTGCCTCCCGACCTCCTATATTTTACCATTGAAAATTGCAACAGACTGAGGGCTTCAGTGGGAGAGCACTGGGATTTGCAAGGACTTGTCTCTCTTGAAGAATTTACAATTGGTGGCAGGGGAAGTGATGATATCTTGGAGATGTTGCTCAAGCAACAGTTGCTCCCTTCCACTCTTTACATTCTCCACATCAATAGACTATCAAGTCTGAAATCTTTGGACAGAAAGGGACTTAAAAACATCACTTCTCTTTCTTTTCTGAGTATCTCCAAGTGTTTTTCCCGGGAGAAAAGGTATAAGAGAAGACAGGAAAAGATTGGGCCAACATATCTCACATTCCTTGCATCAAGATAGGCCATGAAGTGACCATATGAGATGAGCTCTCTCTCTCTCTCTTTCTCTCTCTCACATTCCTTGCAGTCATCATATGGTATGTACATCAAGATAGGCCAAATTTTATTTTATTTTATTTTTCCAACAATGGGATGTTTGAAGAATACATGCATTATTTTTGTCATGTTTTGGACGTTTGTAAGATAACTTTTTCTATTTGTTGGTACTTTCTAAATATAAAACTCACTAGTAACAAAACAAATTTCTTACCAAAAGGTTTTGTTCAACTGAAAAGATTGACATAGGAAATTTATTCACTGGTATAAGGAACAGATTCATGAATGGAAAATGCGATCCAAAGCATATTGGTTACTTTTATGACTCTTTAGATTAATAGTACTTGGCATATCAGCAGGGGCTTTATGACTCTATTATTAATTGATTAATCTCTTCTTTTTTTCTACTAAAAGGAGTCGGCCTCTCAGAATAAAAAACTACATATTTCAAAAGTGTATCTCCCTGGTCCAGCTGACCTAGTAGCTTATCTATATAGTTGCAGCTAGTAAGGAGGTAAGACTGAGCTGAGTTAACCCTGCTTCATGTAATGCATTGTTGTGTAAAGCTTAAATTTTTTGGTGGAAAGAAGAGGGCTGGTTTTGGGGATCTGTGATGAATGACAACTGGGCTGTTTGGTTGGATAGGGATAGGAGGTTCTTTGTTGATTTGAAGGGTGAGGGGATGTGGATCACTTGTGGGAGAGGGTTCATTTCTTCTGCACCTCATTGGACTCTAGGGATTTTTCTTTCTTCGTCGTCTATTCAAATAGGCAAGCTGCTGTAGTTTAGATCTTCTTTATGCGATGTTTCTGTTTTGTTCATTTGGTGTTTGAGTTGTTCTGTAATTGTTTTTGTTTTGACCTGCTAAGGGTGTATACCTTGCTGGCTGTTGCTATACTCCTTTATTTTTCATGAAAGTTGGATTTCGTAATTTAAAAAAAAGAAGAAGAATTTTTGTACATGTAAAACGATACAGAAATTGGACTTTATAAGTTGAAGGCATATTACGTAACTAGAAGGAAAATATCATTTAAGAATCAGTTAACATATTTTTATTGCCTAATTCTTGATATCCGGGAGTATTGACTTCCAACATGATTGAGGTCTTATGCTAATTGGCATATTTATTGCATTTATAATATCTTATGTGCAAATGATTTTCTTTTTTGTTTTTACCGTCCCACAAATCATTCCTTCAGCTGCAAAGTTCTATTTGATGACACTTGAAATGTTGTATGCATACTTGCAGACTTGAGAAACTTTCCCATGTTTGGAGGTCAAAGCAACTTGTGTAGGCAACCATGCATGATTTCAGAGTCGAAGCTGCTTCACTGGCCTTTCTGTGCTCGCTTCTGTAAGGGTATATCAGATTAGTTTCTCAGCAAGATTTAATATGGTTCACTTTTTTGTTGCTTTCCTATTACCATCAATTTTCTTATTCCAAATTGGATTGGTAGGATCAAACCAAGCAGGTTCATACATTAAATGTATCACGTCATCAGCATTTCAGACAGAAAATGGGCCTCGAATTGTGTTCTGAGCCAATGGATTTTTCTAGAATCTAAAAGTGGAATGGAAAATTACTGAAGTGATCTACACAAGAGTAAACATTTTTTCTGTTGGATCCTGGAGGTGCCTCTTATAAGTGGCTAAGTTGCAATATGTGGTGTCATCAAATGCTCTGCAAAAAGGTAAGTCATCAAGTAACTACCCTTTTAATTATTTGATGGGTATATCATCTCAGTTCTTGTAATATGGAGTCGTCACCAACAGGTCCGTCGCATTACATTAGTCATATATGTGATTTGAATCATACACTTTGTGCTATTGAACACTCAAATGGAGATAGATTTTTTTGTCTGTGGATGCCACTGGTTAATATTGTCATATCACTGGTTATTTATTGTATTTGAACAGTCAATTGAGATAGATTGTTTTGTCTGTGTTATTTGTTGTCATGTCCTTTGCTTCATTTCTGATGGTTGCTTACTTAAATCTGCTCTTCAGCAGTTCAAGTTGAGACCGGAGATGAACAAGGATTAGGTCAGCTGTATATTTCGTGGTAAATACCTCTTTCTATACACATTTCCTACTGTCTACATAGATTAATTTATCAGCATGATTCTATAGTGCATTTAAAACCTAAACATAAAGAATAAATTCCTGTTGTCATTAATTTGTTGATGCAGGACGCGTAGGACCTAAATTTATTAGTTTCCTAATATATTTGTTAGTTTCCTATATTCTCTAGTTTTCCAAATTCTAGTAGGATTTCTACTTTTCCAGATTTCTAGATTTCTAGTTTTAAGTTTCTTATTTTATTTGGGTTAGGATTTCTGTTTAAGCAAGGGATTTTTATCCTATTATGTCTAGGTTTTAGTTTGCTATAAATACCCCCATGTAGTTCTTTAAAATTCAGATTTGAATGTTGAGTAAACCTTTTCCTAGAACTCTCTGATTTCGTCCCTTCGATCTATATTTCTTCTCCTCGATCTCCGATATTCTTCTTTGTTCTACTGTTTCTGTCCTTTATCTCGTCTTTTCGATCTCTATTTCTTCTCCTCGGTCTCTTATATTCTTCTATGTTCTATTGTTTGAGTGCTTAATCTAATACCTACGGGCTGTTCTACATCATTTTTTTATTCGAATTTGGACTTCTAGGAACAGACCCAGCATGTTCATACATGGCTTGGCTCACTTCATCATCTTTTGAGACAGAAAATCAGCCTTCAACCGTATGCTGATTCAATAGACTTTTCTATATATCTCAAGTGCAATGGAAAATTGAAGACTTACATAAAGATTCGCAAAGATTTCTGTTTGAAATTTTCTACTGGAGGCTGGAAATGCTTCTTATAAGTGGCTAAGTTGCAAAAATTTGTAGGATTGAAGGCTCTGCAGACTGCACAGAGGTAAGAAAGTCATCGTCAAGTAATTCCTAAATGGCTGCATCTTAGAAGAATGACACTGAATCTGTATAGCTAATCTTCAATCTAATGATTAGAAGTCACATGAAAAAGTGTTGTATTCTTTTGCCCTCTATTGTTGTTTATTTGGTGCTCTTTTGACTTTCAGAGGTGTTTTCAAATTTGAGAATCCAGTAAATGCATGCGTACATATATTGAAAGTATTCGACATGATTTCTTCTCGAAGAATTTTCGCAATAATATTTTCTTTTCAAATTTGCTGATGATTGCAAAACCTTCTATTTCTTTTTCTTAGCATTTAGAAGTATCTTGCTGAGCTGAGGTATGGAAACGGAAAGCACTTTGGTTAACATCCACATTGAATAGCGGTGAAAAGAAACAGGATTTCACAATCGGATGCTGAACCTGAACACCAGGTTTTGAATAACTGGTGTCTTTTTCCCACCGCATTCACACCCTCACAGCACTTCGACATTTGGAGATGACTGAACTTCCAAATTTAGTGTCATTTGCAGAAGGCTGTTGTCTCCCTTAAACACTACAATTGGTGGCGGGGGAAGTGACGATATCTTCGAGACATTGCTCAAGGAACAGCTGCTCCCTTCCGCTCTTCACACTCTTCGCATCTGGGGACTTTCAAGTCTGAAATCTTTGGACGGAAAGGGACTTGGACACCTCACTTCTCTTCGAGAGCTATATATTAGTGAGTGTGACAGTATCCAATTCACTTCTCTCCAACCGTTATGGCCTGGAGAAGCGGTATGAGAATAAGATGGGACAAGATTGGGCCAACATATCTCACATTCCTTGCCTCAACATAAATGATCGAGTCAACATATGATATGACTCATGAGAGACAAACAAAGTATTGCTTTTCAATAGTTCACTCTCAGAGACTCTGAAAGTAACTTATTTGGGGGTTTGCCGATCAAGGCCCAGCAGGTTTGGATGTTTTGGCTACTGAATGTTCTGCTATACACATGGGATTATTGAAGGCTGCTGAGTTGGGAATCTCTGATTTTTTGGTAGCATCAAACTCGCAGGAAGTTGTGGCTTTACTGAAGGGAAATGGAGAGCTATGGAGTAATCTGGGTAATATTGTGGATGACATTAGAAGGTTGCTAGTAGAATTGTGTGTTAGTGATGTTATTTTTCAGCCGCGTTTGGGTAATCAGGTAGCTCACTCTTTGGCGCAGTTTGGGTTGCGAGAACAGCATCATTCTTTCTGGGATGGTCTTCCTCCTGACTGGCTTGTATCACTGTTAGTAACAGACATGGAGGGTGGGTAGTTGTTTTGGTTTTCGGTTTCGGATGCTGTGGTACTCTTTTTCCTTGACCGGATTTCCTCCATTGGAGGTTTTTATGGCAAGGTTTTAATGAGGCCACCTCTTGTTGCATCCATGTTTTGATTGCAAATTGTATGGTTGATGGTTGGAATGAAAGTTTCTTACTCTTTGATAAAAAATAAAAATAAAAATAAAAAAGTCTCAAATCAAACAAAGGTATGTACATCAAATAACTGCTTTAATTGGTTTTCTTCTAATTGAATACATATTATATTTCTGTTTTAAAAAAAAAACCAAATTAAATGTCCAAGTAAACCAAAATACACATTTTTAACTATTTTCATGTCCCCACATTTATTTAGTTGGCCCAAATTGTATTTTATGTCCCCACATTTGGAAAGGGATTTGCCATTGATTTTGATTTAATGCTGCTTCCCAGATTTATATTCTTCATTTCTAGCTTATAATTACATTCTGACTGTCAATTTCAGTTTCATTTTCAAGAAAAACACTCAATCTGATTTCCATTATGATTTTTCTCTATTAAGTGTCGTTCTATTTACTTTATTTCTCATTGAGGTTGTTAAGCCTATTTAAGTTGAAAATGCCGAATAATTAGTGGTCTCGTCGAGAGCTTTTCATTTGCAAGGCTTCTTTGTGTGTCGTTTTCAGAGGAGGGTTTACCATTGTATATAGCCTTTTGTTTTTCTACAAAAACAATTGACACATTCCTACATACAGGCACGGAGTGTACAGCATTTTTGGTCTAGCTTATCCAGTAGATAACTTGTCCCCTGTTTTGTGAAATGTAATGTTTTTTATTTCCTAATTACTTTATCCAAATTGGTCGATGATGGTTGATGGAGAGACCAATCCACAGCAGCTTACGTAGCACACAATATGCACGCGTGTTGACCCAATTGTCTTAATTAGGAATGTCAATGGCCAAATCACATTTATTAATTTGGCATGGTGATTTTTTTTTTTTGTCCGAAATTAATTTGGTGATTAAGCTAAGGATGATATTCCTCCTCATAACGGCGGTAATAACAGCATGACAACGATGATGATGACGATGACAACGCTGTTTTCGGGTTTAAGGATAATGAAGTCGAGGGAACCAGGGCAAAGTGAAAGGATTTAACGAAATTTGCAACCAGTACAAATGAGCAGGAAGAAGAGTGCCTGCGTGTGAACCAAACTAATGGCAATCTCTGGCTGCATGCATGCATACAATTGAATGTGTACTTACTAAAATATCTACACTAAAATAAGAGCTGTAAAAAATAAAACGACAACGTCATAGTTCATAATTCATGTACCAACTCCTTAAAATTATGTTCTCATATTAGACATAAAATAAAACACTAGTTCATAGGGAAAATTTTAAAAACATGTAAAACTTAGAATTAGGATGAGTTCTTGATGACCCTCTTCATTTTTCTATTAATGCCACATTAAGGTACTGACAAAACAAAAGTGGACCAACGTAATTGTGATTATTCACCATTGAAGCAATTGTTTTTGTACAATTTGTTATTAAACTTGCAATATCAAAAATCGATGAGACTAAAATAATAAATATGTCCACTGAGCAAAAATGGTGGTTTAGTTTATACAAAGAGGGACTTCGATACCAAGAATATTGACCTCAAAAAGCTCAATTCCATATCAAAATCCTCAAATTCTGCCAAGCCCACTTCAATTTTTAGTCTCACATCTAACTAGGACAAGAACAAAATAATTAAACCCACCACCACAAAACTGTTAGCAAGATCCTAGCTTAATTATGATATTTATTTCCTAGTTTATTACGATTATATTTCTTTCATTTTGTATAGATATTGTGTAATTAGGATTTTATTTTGTTTTCTAATTTGACCCTACTAGGGTTACATCCTTGTACTATAAATATATTCTTTTGGAGAATGAAATACAACCTGAAAAATATTCTACCCATATTGTTTGACTTGGCATCAAAGCCAACTTTTCTGATGACCTGTGTGTTGTGCTCACCCGTGTTCTATCCTTATATTTTTTTCTCTACCTATGCCGTGTGTGCCTTCCTGGGTTTGTGTGTTGTGTTGTAGTGTTTGTGCCTCTACTGTGTTCGTGCAATTCTTGTCTTCGTGCATCTGCCGTATTTGTGCCTCTATTGTGTTCCGTTGTATACTCTGCCATGATCTGTTAAGTTTCTGCTGCAATCATGGGTGATAACTCCATTGTTGGTGCTATTGGTGCTGCCTCAGCAAATTTGTGTGTTTTTTATTCTATTCCAGGTACTGTCTCCAATACTTGGATAATTGACACTGGTGCTTCTAATCATATGACTTATGATGCTAAATATTTTGATGATTTGTCTAGTAACACCCGTGACCCATACATAACTAGTGCTAATGGCTTGCCTTCTCCAATTACTGGTGATGGCACAATCTCTCTCACTCCTACTACGTCCTTGTCTCGTGCGTTACTAGTTCCCAATATCCATTGTAACTTGTTATTTGTTGGTCGATTACTTGATACACTTAATGCTTCTGTTGCTTTCTATCCTACGCATTGCTCTTTTCAAGATCTCAAGACTCACGAGTCGATTGGGCATGGTAAACGGATAGGGGAGTTATATTATTTGACATTGCCTTCTGCACCAGTTCTTGATCGTGTCATTAATACTGTTCAAAGTTGCAGTGTCAAAGACAAACAACAAATTTGGTTATGGCATCGTCGCTTGAGACACCCGTCATTTGGCTACCTTAAACATATGTTTTCATCTTTATTCTGCTCTTGTGATGAGTTTAGTTTTAAGTGTGAGACATGTATTTTAGCCAAGAGTCATTGCACTATGTTTCCTTTGAGTGGCAGTAAAGCTGCAAAGCCTTTTAATTTAGTGCATTCTGATGTGTGGGGTCAGGTTCGCGTCACTTCGAATGGATTTCATTGGTTCATCACATTTATTGATGATTGTACTCGACTCACTTGGGTTTTCTTGCTGAAAAATAAATATGATGTTGCTTCCATCGTTCCAGAGTTCTGTAATATGGTGTCTACTCAGTTTCATGCTCGGGTCAAAATATTCCGAACTAATAACAGAGGCGAATATGTGAATAACACTTTGACATCTTTCTTCCGTGCTCAAGGTATTATTCACCAATCGACAACCCCATTTACTCATCAGCAGAATGGTGTGTCTGAACGCAAGAATCGTTAGTTACTTGAAGTTGCCCGCTCCCATATGTTGGACATGTATATTCCCCATCATATTTGGGGGCATGCTATTTTATCTGCTCACTATTCGATTAATCGTACTCCTAGCCGGGTTTTTGATTTCAAGACTCCACATGATGTGTTTGGTGACCATGTTTCCCCTGTCTCAATCTCCAAGTTGCCCCCTAAATTTTTTGGGTGTATTGCCTATGTTCATGTCTACTCTTATCAACGAAGTAAACTTGATCCTTGTGCTCTGTGATATGTCTTCATTGGTTACTCTTCTACTCAGAAGGGTTATAAGTGCTATCATCCACCTACCCAGAAGGTGCATGTTACTTTGGACTTGACTTTCCATGAAGAAATGCCCTATTATGTCTCTTCCTCCTCTCTAATTTAGGTGGAGCGGGAGAGTGAATTGGAGAGTCTTGGATTGGAGAATCTTAGACTTGAATTGGAGAATGATGTGTTTGAAGATACTGCTCTCGGGAAGGAAATGACTTGTCTCACTAAAGCAAGTGACCAGTCGCCCATATATGAAGATGAAACTTGTGGTCTCTGTGAAGAAATGACTTATCGCCCTTTGGAACTCTACCGGTCGCCCATATCTGGAGATGAAGCAGGTGCTCTCGGTGTTGAAATGACCGGTTACACTGAAGCAAGTGACCAGTCGCCTATATCTGAAAATGATGACAGTAATTCTTGTATGGATGAGTTGGATGCAATACCCCCATCTACGCTGCCAGTGCCCCAATCTACTCGTGATAGTGAATCAAGTGAGGTAATTTCTAATGATCTATCTGTATTAACTTATCAATTACCCCCACGAACCACTAGTGGGAAACCTAAAGTACAATATTCTCCTGATATACATGCCAAGTCTAAATATCCCGTTAGCCATTGTGTATCAACTCATCGTTTGTCTAAGTCATATGCATCATATTTATGTCAATTATCTAGTGTATGTGCCAAGTAAGCTACATGATGCTTTATCTAACCCCAAATGGATGGATGCCATGAATGTTGAAATGGATGCCTTGAACAAGAATAAAACATGGGATTTAGTTCCTTTGTCAAGAGAGAAGAAAGCTGTTGGATGCAGATGAGTGTTTACTTTGAAGCATAAAGCTTATGGTTCCATTGACCGTTATAAGACTAGATTGGTAGCAAAGGGTTATACTTAGATCTATGGAGTGGATTATTTGGAGACCTTTGCTCCAGTGGCAAAACTCAATACTGTGCGTGTACTATTGTCCCTGGCTGCTAACCACGACTGGCCCTTATTACAATTTGATGTCAAAAATGCGTTTCTACTTGGTGAACTCAAGGAGGAGATTTACATGGATCTCCCTCCTGGTATTCATGTAATCTCTAAGGAAGGTGTTGTGTGTAAGCTGGGGAAGCCTTTATATGGATTGAAGTGGTCTCCAAGAGCATGGTTTGGGAGATTTGCATCATCTATGAAGAAATTTGGGTATGTGCAGAGTAACTCAGACCATACTTTGTTTCTAAAGTGTCATAAAGGTAAATTGACAGCTTTAATTATTTATGTTGATGATATGATTGTGACTGAAGATGATTAGGCAGAAATGCAAAATCTTCATAAGTAAGTTTCTGGCTTCCGAGTTTGAGATGAAGTCATTAGGTGATTTGAAGTACATTCTTGGGATTGAAGTTGCTAGATCTAAACATGGTATCTTTCTGTCTCAAAGAAAGTATATTTTGAATTTACTTGCAAAGACTGGAATGTTGGATTGTAAACTGATTGATACCCTAATGAACAAAATCATAAGTTAGGGTTGTATCCTGATCAAGTCCCTACATATAAAGAGCGTTATCAACGACTTATGGGGAAATTGATTTATTTATCTCATACACGTCCTGATATTGCATATGCAGTGAGTGTAGTGAGTCAGTTTATGCATTCTCCTAGTGAATATCATATGGGTGTTGTGATGCGCATTTTAAGGTATCTGAAAGCAACTCTTGGAAGGGGTCAATGTTTTGCAAGTATAGTCATACAGATATGGAAGGGTATACAGATGCTGATTGGGCTGGTTCAGTCATTGATAGACGTTCTACGTCTGGGTATTTCACATTTGTTGGTGGTAATTTTGTTACGTGGAAGAGTAAAAAGCAAAAAATGGTATCTAGGTCTAGTGCCGAGGCCGAGTACCGTGGGATGGCTCAAGGTGTGTGCGAGTTACTATGGTTGAGAAGATTGTTGAGAGATCTTGGGTTTGGACCCTAGAAACCCATAGATTTGTATTGTGATAATAAAGCTGCAATTGCGCATAACCCTATGCAACATGATCGTACAAAGCACGTGGAGGTTGATTGACATTTTGTTAAAGAGAAGTTGGATGCTAAAATTATATCTTTTCCGTTTATATCATCCGAGTATCAACTGGCATATGTTCTTACGAAAGCTGTGTCTACTGCGGTCTTTCTCAACTCACTTGACAAGTTGGGCATATATGTGACATCTTTACTCCAACTTGAGGGGGAGTATTAGCTAGATCCTAGCTTAATTAGGATATTTATTTCCTAGTTTATTAGGGTTATATTTCTTTCCTTTTGTACACATATTGTGTAATTAAGATTTTATCTTGTTTCCTAGTTTGACTCTATTAGGGTTATATCCTTGTACTATAAATACCTTCTTTTGGAGAATGAAATACAACCTGAAAGATATTCTACCCATATTGTTTAACTAAAACAATCCTAAAACCTTGTGGACTCTACCCAAAAATAGAGAAAAAACCCCCCAACAAAAACCAAAAATCCAATTGTACTAGCTACATTAGCTGCTGTCCCTATTTCTTTTTTTTCTTTTTTTCTCCTTTCGCAAAGCCAAAACGACATATTTTGGTCTTTTTAAAATAAAAAGGTTTAAGTAGGATGTCATGCAAAAGGAAAAAAAACAATAAGATGCGCTGCGTGCAAATAAGTGAAAGCTATGCACCCTTAGGGGCCTTTTCTCCAACAGATGATGGGCATGAATTGCCCATCCATTCAGCTGTTGCAGGGGTCACAATTCTTTCCTCAAATGGCAGATTACAGTGTTGTGGGGGCCACTTGACCACTCTTACTCATTTATGATCCGGGTTGAATACTTGGGAAAAAAAAAAGGAGATGAATAATAAATTAATACTCAGAATTGAAAAGCTTACCTTAAATCAATAATAAAATTAATTTTAAAGTGAGGTTGAAATCAATATTGTGGGAGCAGATATTTTCGTCTCCAATCGCAGCACGCCACGTGGAAAAGAAGATTATCTCTTTTAATTAATTAATTGAACCAGTTTATCTGGCCAATTAATTAATTGGGATAAATATCTCAATTAACATGATATTATCTTTATTTAATAAGATAATATCATTAATTAAGATATTATCCTAAAAAAAAGAAGATAATGTCATTATCTCAGATATTATCTCCATAAAAAAAGATAATATCATTTAATTAAGATATTATCTCCATAAAAGGAGATAATATCATTAAATCAGATATGGAGCAGATAAAAGGAGATAATATCATTAAATCTCCAAGAAAGAAATGATGATCGTCACCACCGACTACTTTACTAAATGGATCGAGGCCGAAGCTCTATCATCTACTAAAGAAGCCGATGTGGAGCAATTCATCTGGAGAAATATCATCTGCGAGTTCGGCTGCCCACAATCGTTGGTCACTGACAATGGCTCACAGTTCATTGGCAAGCAGATCACCGTCTTCTTTGCGAAATACAAGATCAAGCAACACTTGTCCACTCCAAGGTATCCACAAGGAAATGGGCAGGCCGAGGCATCCAACAAAGTCATATTAGATTGCTTGAAGAAAAGGCTAGAAGGCGCCGAAGGGAAATGGGTAGACGAACTCCCCGGAGTACTATGGGCTTATCGCACCACCAAACGAAGGTCGACTGGCGAAACCCCATTTTCCCTTGCCTATGGAACTGAAGCGATCATTCCTCATCACGTCACTGTCCCCTCTATAGGCATTGAAGTCAGTAGTATAGAGCAGAACTCCGAGCAGATGAGACTCAACCTTGACTTACTTGAAGGTGAATGCGAGAAGGCCATTGTCCGAGTCGCCTCCTATCAACAGCGGTTGAAGTCCTATTACGACAAAAGAGCCAAGATTAGACAGTTTCAACCTGGCGACCTTGTGCTAAGAAAGGCCTTCATCACTGCACAAAGACAAAGGTCTAAGAAAATAAAACCCAATTAGGAAGGCCCTTATGTGATCAGCCGGTCCGGGGGCAGAGGAAGCTACACGCTGGACTTCATGGATGGGAAGGAAATACCATGGCAATGGAATGCCTACCATCTCCGAAAGTATTATCCGTAATGCTTCCTCCTGACTACTAGAAGTTCCAAGTTTTTGTACTCAGTGATTTCCATTTTCGAATAAAGGACTGTAATCTTATGAATATCAATATAAGTTCAGTTTCTCATTCCAAAATGTCTCATCTACCCACGAAACACAACTGTTGTCCATAAGCAGCGTCCTTCGGGAGACGCAGGGCAACGACCAGAAGCGTCCTTCGGGAGACGCAGCCCATAAAAAGCATCATAAGGGAGACGCAGGGTGCGCCAGGAATTTCTTAAAAAAGGTCTCCATGCCTCATGCGGGAAGTATCCAGGTTCCTATCCGTTTCCTAAGGAAGGCAGGATAGTCACACAGTTGCCCATAAGCAGCGTCCTTCGGGAGATGCAGGGCGACGACCAAGCCATCCTAAGGGATATGCAGAACACGCCCGTAGCCCCTTAAGGGCGGCCCTGGCACTCGCCAACTTCCTAAGGGGAGCCATCCTAAGAGATATGCAGAACACGTCTGAAGTCCTTCAAGGGGAACCCTGGCACTCATGAATCTCCAAAGGGAGATGTGCAATCAAGACACTAGCCGGTTACTCAAGCAGTTCACAAGACAATATGCAAATTGAAGTTGAAAAATAAAGACTGAAATTTTCATACCAAAGCGACCAACCGGCCAAGTTCAAACAAAAAGAAGATGGTCAAACAAGACCAATTACTCTAAACAAAAGCAGACTACAAAAACTGAAAAGAAATAAAGGAGTCTTTGTCTACTCCGAAACACCATCAGGAGATCCCCGATCTATAGCCTCTTCAGCGTCCGCCTGATCAGCCACGCTTTCAGCAGCTCCACATGCCTGATCTATGACGCCTGCCACCACCCCATCGGCTGCATCCTCCTCTGCTCCATCCTCCTCAGCTACCGCCTCTTTAGCCACCTGCTCTTCAGCTCCTTCGGTGTTCACAGCATTAGCCTCCTCACTTTTCGCAGGGGGCAAGTCTGGATAGAGCATCTCGATGTCTTCATCTCCAATGACGTAGAAGGGATCATATCCTTTTGTGCAGTCCAGGTAGCCCAACTTGTACGCGTCCATGGCAACTTCGGACTTGGATTCCTCAACAGACTCATGATAGGCGTGAAATCTAGCTAAAAGCTTGTCATAGCTATGAGAGATGTCGGCATTCTTGCGCTCAAGGTGGAAGTAAGCATCTTTTCGACTTGCCAAGTCAGCAGCAAAAGAGTTAAGCTCGGAATCCTTCTCAGCAAGGGAACTCTTCAACTCAGATATCATCCCCCGCAAATCAGACGTCTTCTTCTCATAACGGGTCTGCTCGGCGGAAAGTTTGCTAACTAACTCGGCAT
>NC_024130.1:4126383-4136471 GCF_000346735.1 Prunus mume
TGAGCTGAGCAGAAGAGGGGGCAACAGCAGACTAGTTCCGAATGGTCTCAGCAGCAAAAACTACTCCCTTTTGAAGCAGATGAAGTGTCGCTTCCCTTTGTTTTTCCAAGGAAAGACTTGAGAAAGCACCAAGATCGCCAGCCTAACGGATTTGGTCAACCAGCTCAGCACAAGAGGATGGACTTGATAGAAATTGCGTCTTTAGCAGATCAGACACGCCTGCATCCCCTGCAGTTGTCTCCAATCGCAGCGCCACGTGGAAAAGAAGATTATCTCTTTTAATTAATTAATTGAACCAGTTTATCTGGCCAATTAATTAATTGGGATAAATATCTCAATTAACATGAACCAGTTTATCTGGCCATCTAAACCTACTCCTTATACCCGAGAAAAATATCCGAAGCTCTTTCTCCCTCTCCACTCTCCATATTTTCTCCACACGGCGCCGGCCACCACACACGGCTCTAGCCGCCCGGTTCACACCCTACATAAACACTACTCCGTACCCTTTTCTTAGCTATTGTTTTTCTACAAACACTCGAACTAACTTAGGCATCGTAGGACCTTTGGCCAACACCCCCCGGGTGTGGTCTATTTAATCCAATCTGTTTTACAGGAATCGAGGAAGAGAGAGAAAGAAGATCGAAGGTTGAAGGATCTAGAAGCGAATATTCTCCCGTGAGATTATTTGCACAAACAAATATCAGGCTGCAGAGTATAGTATATGAAAAACAGATGGAGCAAATAGAGTACAAAGCATTTTTGGTTTTTCCTGGTGGAACGAATATGTATGAATTAATATTCAAACATTAGGAATTAAGATGCTAGCGTATCCAAACAATACATATAGGATATTTTAGTATTTGCATAAGTCAGTTTTTGGTAGGGCTGGGCATTTCAAGCCGAAATACCAAAACCGAACACTAATACCTTAAAAAACCGATTTCGTACCGTTTCGTTTGGGATTAGGCAGTATTCGGTACGATACCATTCTGTATCATGGGTGTATGGTACGATAACGGTACCAGGTATTTGGTACCGGTCAGTACAGTACCGTACCAAATACCTTATGTTGTATAATTTTTTCCATTCTCTCGACTCAAACCTTGATCTCTCTGACACTCAGCCTATTCGAAGAACTTCTATCCTCCATGCCCAGCTCTCTGTCTCTCTCTCAATTTCACTCGATTCAAGCTCTCTCCAAGCCAAATCCTTCTCTCTCATCTCGACCTCACTCAATTCAAGCTCTCTCTCACTCTCTCGATCTCTGTCTCACTCTCTTAAACTCTCGATCTCTCGCTCTCTCTATGAACTCAATCTCGTTCTATCTCACTCTATCTGATTAGTCGCACTCTCTCCATCTTTCTCACTCTCTCTCATCTGTCCCAGGCTCCAAGCCCTCTCTCAACTCTCTAGAATAACGATCAACCCAAAATCACTAGTATGAGTTTTAAGCCATAAGGCATTTAGGTTTGTAAGCCATAAGGCATTTGGGTTTGTAAGCCATAAGGCATGAGTTTTAAGCCATATGATGAATCTGTTGAATTGGTTTATTTTTTTAGTTGAATTGGTGAATCAGTTGAATTCGTTGATTATAAGGCATTAGTTATTTGGTGAATGAACTGTTGAATATGTTGAATTGGTTGATTTGGTTGATTTTTCAGTTGAATAGATGAATCTGTTGAATTGGCTTATTATAAGGCATCACTTATTTGGTGAATGAATTTGTTAAATATTGAATTGGTTTATTTTTGAGTTGTGTCAGTTTGGTACCGAAATGGTACCGTTTCACACCGATATTGAGTTGGCATGGTATGATACACTACCAACTTTGGCAAACGATAATCACATACCGTACCATACTGATTCCAATTTTCGGTATCGATAGCAGTACGAGCTCAATATCGTACCGTACCATACCATGTCCAACCCTAGTTTTTGTTGTTTTATGGATTTTATATAACAATTTTGAAACGGTGTGAGTAATTTTTGGGACCTCACCTTAAAAACCTCAGAGGTGCTAAAATATGAATATGGTTTGAATACTTCAGGTTAGTTGTATTTTTCACCGCAAGGAGGAATATATAGGAGTTTACAAGTGTGTTTTATAAGGAAATATATACATGAACTCCTAATTATACAAGGATTGTCAACTATATGAAAAAGAGGAAGTAAATCACCTAATTAACTTGGGAAATAAATCTCCTTGATTTGTTAGGTTAATTCACGTCAACGCTCCTCCTCAAGCTGGTGAATACATGTCACCAATGCCCAACTTGGTTAGTGAGTTATAAAACACTCGTCCAGAGACAACCTTGGTCAAGACATCCGCTAACTAATCTTCTGATTTTACAAATGGTAGGCAGATTGTTTGGGATTTTTCTTGTTCCAAAAGGATTCAAATGTGAGTACAGCTGCTATGTGGTGGATATTTTTCAGTCGAACATGTGGTGGATGATAATAGAAATGTTGTGAGATGGGAGATGGGGAGAGAAGCATAAAGTGTTATTGCCTGAGGGGATCATGGAGAGGTGGGTTTGGTGGTTTGATAGTGTTCGGCAACCAGCTCTCGCATAGGTTTAGTCTTGTGTGATAGAGTGTATTACGGTGTACCAAGGGTATTTTTGGTAATTAAATAGGGTGTACTTAGTTAAGTTTACATTTTGATTTAAATATTAAGGTGTACTTAAATCATAGGGTGTACTCAGTTAATTTTAGGATTCGTTTAGTAACACTGTTACTTAAATTGAAGACCACAAGGGCAAAAATGATTAAATTGAAACCACAAGGGCCTTAGTGGTAAAACTGGTACACTACATGGACCAAAGTGACTTTTTGGCCTAGAATTAATAAAATCAAAATAAACTTTCAAATTCTTTATTGAACCATTAAATTTGAACTTGAAAAAAAAAAGGCACTAAAAGAAATAGTGTATTTATTGCTTGTTTGTTACAAAATTTTTGAAAAAATGTATAACATATGTAAACAAAATAAAAAGTTTATTAGTTTATCATACATATTACATTATTTTAATCAAGTATAAAATGAGATTATGGAGTGCATAAATTAAATATTTTTTTTAAAAAAGGGCATACACTGGCTGCCCTAGGCAAGGCTGAGGGTTTCAAATCCTAAGCTCAAGCCCCACTCAACCTTAAAGCAGGTCAGGCTGAACGGTCCTAACCATAAGATTAGGCTGAATTTTGACCCATTGGGTCTCAAGCTGTCCACTTCAGCCCACAGGCCGCGTGCCAAATGATCTTCCCTAAATAGGAGCAATAGGAGCGAAACTAACTTTACCTATCACGATTGTATATTATTTTTGTGTCTATCTATTTATTTGTGTAACTAAATTTGGTGATAAAAAGAGATAGAGACGCTCTTTGAGTTTGAATGAGAAAAGTTAGATGATGGTGCAAAAACTTGACTTGGTAAATATAAATGAAATCATATGTAATTTTATATTTTGGCACAAAAATCCAAAATATATAAATCAGTGCTGCACCAAGCATGCTTACTAGGAAAGCAAAATAATTTGTACATACATACAAATTATTAATTAGGAACATAATTTTATTATTACACTCCACTAGCAAAACAATCGATAACATTGCCAAGGTTTGCAAATCTTATAGTGCAGAGGCAGTCCAAAGGCAGAACAAATAAATCTTTTGTTGACCAAAATAAAAACCCTCAAACTCTCGCAATACAACAACTTCAGCACCTATGAAATAAGGGACACTGCTTTTCACCAAAAATAAATAAATAAAAGAGACTGCTTCTTGCTTGAAACCTGCAACCTCCATTGTTGTGGCCTAGAAGTTGGCGGTTCGAAACACGAAGGAGCGCCTCTCATCACTTTGTTTGAAGCCTCAAAGTGAACGCCTGCAAGGCCAAAAGAATTTCCTTCAGCCTCTCTTTGTCCTGTTCATCCACCAAGTTGCCACTGTCGAACTTTTCAGGAGACTTGAGTCCATCCAAGAAAAACTCGGGCTTGTTGATGAAATGAAGGTCGAGAGACACTCCTACTTGACGAAGATGATATTGGGATCGGCCGCCACCAAAGTCTCCTGAGGCACTTACGACTGCGGCAGCCTTATCAGCCCAAGCATTTGGTGGTCTTGATGCCCAGTCAATGGCATTCTTTAGAGGCGCTGGAACATAATATATAGTGGGGCGGTTAAAGGATAGTAACCATTTTTTTTAGTAAAATAAAAAATGAAAAATAATACCTGGGATGGAGTAATTGTACTCGGGAGAAGCAAAGAGGATGCTATATCAGCTTCTAAAATCTTCCGACGAAATGCTTCCACGGCAGGTGGAAAACTCCCATTCTTACCCTCCAGATCCACGTTCAGAAACGGCAGCGCTGTGATGTCCACGTACTCTATCTCCAAGCCGTCGAGCGACGCCTTGCTGATCTCAATTGCTACCACCCCCAAAACGCCACCGTTTCAAATCATCCATAAAAAAATATTTATTAAAAAAAAAAAAAAAAAAAACTTGTAAGCTAATTTACTAACCAGAACGAATGAGGCAGCGGTTGTATGAAGCTTCACGAAGCGACCCACAAACTGCCGCAACTTTTATGACTGAATTTTTATTTTTATTTTTACTTTTGGTCATAATCGGGGCAGCCCGAGGCCCGAACAAACAAAAACAACGGCACAATGGCCCCAGACCTACTTCGACTTTTACGACCGATTTTGCTGCGACCGAAGAATCCTCCTCCTCTATTTCTGATTTATTGGGTTCTTCACAATAAGAAGAGATATTACAAGGAGTTTTGATGTGCAGATGATGAATTATTTTGTGCATTTATGAATGTTACGACAAGAACCATTATTAGATTTATAGAATCATTTCAAGTGGAAGGTTTCAGAAGTAATAGATCTTTCCTACTGGTTCAGAAATAAATTCATGAATGGATGAAATATTTTTCAAATGGGTGTTTTTGTTTGTGAGAGAATTTGAGTTCATGTTTGTGAACAGCTAAATGCTTTCCGGTTTTTAAATTATATTTGTATTCTTTGTATTTTGTTCATTTTCAACTAAAGCATCTCCAATGATATCGGGATAAGTCCTATACCATGAAGATGCAACACTTTAAGTATAATGAGATAATCTATGAGCAACTGAATTGACTTCTCTAGGAACATAACTAAAAGAATAAATGTTCAACTTGTATAACAACACTCTGTAATCCTCTGTCAAGCAACCCAACACCGACTTTTCCTCAGTCGAACAAAAATAGCTTGGATCAAATTCTTGACATCCCCTTCCACTCCACCAGTTTAATCAACAAGTGCGAGAGTTGGATGATCAAAATGACCAAAAAAGTTGGAGGACTAAAATTAAACTCGAGTATAACTTCAGAGACTATTGCGCTTAATTCCTTAATCATAATGTTCTCAATTCATGTTAGAGCACCAGCTATTAATACAAATAGAGAGACCCTGAGGTAGTTTTTGGTTTTATGCGTGTCAGACCATGGAAACAGAGCAAGTTGCAAGATCCTGTAACACTTTTCCTTTATTTGATGACACGAACTAAACCCTAACTATATAGTCTGTAAAAGAGAAGTTTGAAATATTCAATTTTAGGTACTCTTTCATAACATGTAGGGATGGCAAAAATCCCCGTCGGGGCGGGTCTCCATCGGGTCCCCAACCCTAACTGGGGGAGATTTCGAGGCCAAATGGGTATCGGGTACGGGGATCTCCGAACTTGAAAAATCCCCGACGGGTATGGGGAGGGGATGGTATTGGCATCCCCATCCCCGAACCCGACTTGAAATATATATGTTTATATTTAAATAAATAAATAATTATAATATTTAAGTTTAACCTTAAGTTAACCTCCCTCTCCTAATTCTTCATAATCTTCTTTGGAATTTCATATTGAAGTGATTTTGAATAGTTTAGTTGAACTTTATAGTTAATTTGGATGTGTTGAATGATAAATTAATATGAAACTCAATGTTAAAATATATGATAAATTTTTTATATGCAAAAAAAATCGGGGATTCGGGGCGGGTATGGGGGATAGTCCCCTGATGGGGACGGGGATGGGGATTCCCCAAAACCTATTAAACGGGGATGAGTTCGGGGACGGGGGCGGGGATGGAGAGCGGGGATGGGGATGGTATTGTCATACCCAGCCCCTACCCGACCCGTTGCCATCCCTAATAACATGTGAGCTTATGATTTTTATTATCTTTCTGAAGATGTGGGCATGATATTTATCATTCATAATGTTGCAGTGCACAAGGAGCAGATTCATTGGGACTTTTAATAGGTCCATGCCATTAATTAATCTTTGGATTTTTACTAGGTACTGCACATATGTTATTAACGTTGCATCCTTACTAATGTATATTTTCTTAGTAACAGGTTGTCTTTGGTTGACGAGAGAGATCATTCATCAAATACAACATTTTATTAGTGAATTAAGCTAGCTTTGTCTTCTCTCTCCCTTTCTCTGTGTTTTGTGTTATAAATGTTAGGATGTTTAATCTCTGTTTTGAGGTTGTGTTATTGAGTAGTCTATCTTATCCAGTAGATAACTTGTCCCCTGTTTTGTAATTTTTTTTTCCTTCTTCTAATGAGAACATGTATCTCATCAAAAAGAAAAAAAGTTTTGATCGATACTTTTGACATAGGACTCGGAGCAATGGCACAAAACTCGCATTTGTACTTCCGTCCCAATTGGAATGCCATGCCCTTTTGGGTTGTTTAGCTAACCATACCTTATATCCTATTTAAGTTGAAAATGCTGAATAATTAGTGGTCTTTTTTCAGGACAACATGCCTTCTCTTTGAGAGCTTTTCATTTGCAAGGCTTCTTTGTGTGTCGTTTCCAGAGGAGGGCTTACCATTGTATATAGCCTTTGTTTTTCTACAAAAACAATTGTGACGACGTGGAGAAACGGAAACGTTCACCTGGAATATTCAATTGACACATTCCTACATACAGGCACGGAGTGTCTTACTACATCCAGAGCATATTGGTTGATTTTATATGACTCTTTAGATTAATAGCAGCATCAACTGGGGCCTTTATGACTCTGTTATGTAACTGAATTTTTTTTTTTTTTGGTTGCTGACATCATTATGACATAAGCATTGTGTCATTTTGCCCAAGCAGCAGCTCGGGCTGAACTTGCCCGTGGGCTTGCCTGGGCTTGTGGGACCCACCCCTTGCCCGGGCTGGACTTGGCATGCTGGAGCTGCAATTTGGCCCTTGGGCTCCCTCCTGCCCGGGTATGCCTTGAGTGGTGGAAGTGGCCTAAGGAAGGGACTTTCATTTTCCCTATTTGCCTGGTCCGTCTACTGCTTCATTGCCTAGCAGCTTTATCTATATATCCATATGGTTGCGGCCAGTGGCGGAGCCAGGATTGTATGTGTGGAGGGGCCGAACCGTAATACAAGTATAGAAAAAACAATTTAATCTTACATCAATAATATATATATATATATATATATATAAGAAAAAATTACATTTTTTTAGAACTTTGTACTTAATTTCATGTATCAAAACGGAAAAGTCTACTGATAAAATCTCATTTCCCTTTATCCAATGGACTGGGCCGGACCATGGCCCGACAAACATATATTTGATGTCTTTCATTTTAGGGAAATTACTTGGGTCCTTAATTATTTAAACATATCAACTACAAATTAATTAAACAACATTGGATTTGATATCTAATCAGTACATATGACATATAGGCTTCTCTTATTGTAACATCACACATCGACTAACGGAGAGGGGGTGATGTGCCTTATATGTACATCCCCACCTCCATCTAGCACGAGGCCTTTTGGGAGCTCACTGACTTCGGAGTCATGGGAACTCCGAAGTTAAGCGAGTTGGGGCTAGAGCAATCCCAGAATGGGTAACCCACTAGGAAGTTGCTCGTGAGTTCCCAGAAACAAAACCATGAAGGCAGAGAAGGGGGCCCAAAGCGGACAGTGTCATGCTACGGCGGAGCCGATCCCAGGATATGACACTTATAATCAAAGCAAGACATTTCTTTACATATAAAATAATAAGTTGTTTAAAAATAAAAAGTTGAAGTGGACTTTGTGGAGTTGAACACTTTTTGCCCTTTGCCCTTTTGTATTGTTTGGATGTTTGATTGATTAATGTTTTCAAATAGTTCATCATTTCTTGCATCTAATTATATTTTTAATGTTTATAATTTGAATTATCTAGCGAAAAAAAAATAAGTGAAAAAAATTCAAATTAAATGAGTTGGTTCTTGGGCCCGAGTATGGCGCGACCACGAGTACAGGCACAGGACGAGCACGGGCAAGGCACGAGTTCGGCTCGGTCTGTTTCAATGTGGACATAGGCTTTGGGCCGGGTCGGGATCAATGATTTTACTAAATGGGTCGGCACGACCGATAAATTAAATGGGCCTGCCCGGCCAGGCACGAAAACGTTAAAAGCACAAGTTTAAATGGGACGGGCCGACCTGTTTGACACCTCTACTTCAAGTGAGATAGATGGTGAAGGAATTAGAGCTGCTTTGATGCCACGATGATATCATGTCTACTTTGCTCAAAGCTCACAACAAACTTGGTTGCATTGGGAATACCACTGTTTTGTTATACTCGGTCAATGATATTATGTCATGTGGAAGTGTTATCACTAAAGACGGACCTACATGTAGGTTGGAGCCACAAGAAGATTTGTAAAATAGGAAAAGATTTGTAAAATACTGAACGGGGTGTAAATTATTCATGCTCCAATAAATATTAAATATTAGCCCACATGCATGCCTTGCTTTTTTTATTTATATTTATATTTTTTATAAATTTAAAAAAATTTAAAAATATTAGCACATTCATTCAGTATCTCTCTAATCTAATAAACTAATAATAGTCCAATCTAAGTAAAGTAATGTTTGTGCCTAATAAATCACGGTCATAAACTGATTGAAGGGACTTCTTCTCGGTCCTGGCACTTACCGTTTCGTTAGGCATTTCGTCTTCCTGAAGACAAAAGAAAAGCTGCAAAGGCAGAATCCTTTCGGCCTCGCAACCGCAGTATTGTAGGCCGAAGCCGAAGGCCGTAAAAGAAAGACAAAAGAAACCTTCTCTGTAAAGACAGAAGAAAACTCTCTGAATATACATATATATATGTAAGAGGGATTTGATCTTCAGTTTTTTCAGAATCAACTTGATGTCATGAACCCTTCAATCACTTCTTCTATGACAGTTGCCATTGTTGACTTTTCTTTATCCCAGAGATGTCACGTGGGATTGTTCCTATCTCTGGGCTCCCTCTTCCTATTATATTGGGCCTGTGAGGCCCAGATTAGCCTTGTTTGCTCTTATGAGCTTTGGGCTGGGCTCTCTTGGTTTTTGGGCTTCCATCTTTCTTTGATTTTTTGCAGCCTTATTCTGGGCCTAATTTTCGCTGGGCTGGGTGTGTCAATTTTTAGGCCCAAACAATGCCCCCTTAAGTCTGAATCGTTTTGGAACGGTTTCAGACTTAAATGACATGGCCATTAAATTGGCGCGTGGTAAATTCCCCCGTTACCTCACGTCTGCCACTCTTCCCACTAAGCTAGTGCCCGTGTGAAGCAGTTTTCAGTTACTAGCTCTTTATTAGCTAGTCAATATCAGGTGACGCCTTGTCTTCTCCACGTTGATGTCTTCTCTTTCCCACGTTTTCTGGCTTCTTTAAAAGAAATTTAAAAACCCCCCGTTGCTGTTCACCTGAAAAACCTAGTTCTTTCAAACTTCATTCCTCTTGAGCTTTCTTTCTTTCGATAACTTCCTTTCGCTCGATCCTGCCTTGCCCTTCCTGTGAACCTCCCCTTTTAGAAAAAATAACTCCAAGAAATGTCTTCCCCGAAATCCCGTGCTCAGTCTTCCTCTGTTCCAGTTCTTCCAGACTACATTACTGGGGCTGGGATTGATAAGCATGCGATAGAGGTTAGGAGCAAGCTCCATCCTTTTGCCCAGAAAAACCTAGATGAAAATGTCCTCCATTTGTTCGAAAACACCTTGGTGCTGGGGCCTCACTGGTTTGGCCCCGTTCCTCCCGAGATGGCAGAGCTGATGAAGAAGGATGCT
>NC_024130.1:4151083-4164180 GCF_000346735.1 Prunus mume
CACAACCCACTCAAGCAAGCCCCGGGTATTTGAGTGGCTTGGGTCCACTTAGGCTTGTAGCGTGGTTGGGTGTGAGATAACGATTTTGTGCTCGGCATGGCATGTTGCTTGGCATGTTTTAATTCATCGTCCTTGAGAAAGGCTACGATTATTAATTTTGGCATGGGCTTGTAGAGCCGGTATATTTTATCTCAACCCCTAGCATGGCGAATTTATTTAGTATGGCAAGTGAACTGCAACTGCAACTCGCAAGTGAACTGCGATTATTAATTTTCGTGTACTCCACTTTACGCCTTTTCTTAATAGAGTGTCGTTTTGGGTTGATAATTTATTCGGGCCCAACCATGGATTTTTTTAGCCTCAACATTAGCCCCCTTAATTATAAGGGCCATGGACAGGTGCTGGAATGGGCCGAATAATTAAACCTAACCCAAAAAATCATATTTGTATTTTTAGGGAACCTTTCCTCTTCCCGCGTGCAAAATGACGGCGTGTCATGATTATTTCCAGCAGTTATATGCAGTTTCCCAACGCCAACTGCCTTCTTCTTCTTTTTATTATTATTTTCTTCTTTTTCTTCCCTTTCTTTCTCTTTTCTCACACCAGACACAAACTCCTTCCTATTTCCTTCTCTCTTTATGCACCAGACCAAAACTTCTCTTCGGCTATCTTCCCTTCGTTTTCCTTTGCTCTTCCTCGAACTCAAACCAAGTGAGAGAGTGCAATCAGGCAGGAATCACCCATCTCCAACCG
Source organism: Prunus mume (assembly GCF_000346735.1). The sequence continues at coordinate 4,151,837 of NC_024130.1, forward strand.
CTGGGAAGAAAACCCGCAGTCTGACTCGACCTCGTTGTCCCGCCTTCGTTCAAAAGGAACCCTCTCGTTACTGGAAGGTTTTTCTTTTGTGCGGGTTTCGCCTTTAAATCCCCGATTTTTCTCCCCTTCTTGGTGCATTCAAGGCCATCCTTTGGAAGATTCAACAAGGTTTGCCTTTTCTCCCGTTTCCCCTTAGATTTATTAGAGAATTTGTTGGGTTCCTCATACCCATGGATGTTGTTTTTCGTTTTGGCAGCCAAACACCAAACCCCTCTTTACCCATCTTGTTACCGCTGCAACAAGAGTGCTCACGGAGTGGGTACTAGCAAGGAAGGGCCCGTGCTATTTTATGAGTTTCTTTCTTCTTTGATTTGCTCGAGCTGCTGGCTTGGGTTTCTCCCCCTTTTCCCTTTTGTTCACTTTTATTTTGCATGGGCTCCCTCTTTGTATGCGAAAAGGCTAATCTTGGCATGGTCTGCTTTTTCTTTTGTTTATTTCTGTGCAGGTATATACATCTCGGGCATAGGTGAGGGTAGGTGCTGGAAGCCTTGACGTTTTGCTGCTGGAACCTTCAAATCCCTCAGTCTTCTAACTTGGGTTTGTGCTTCTGTCTTAGCCTTTTGGTAAATGACTTTGCCAACCTTGAGTATTTTAGAATGGGTGTAGACTGGTGCTTGGCCCAGGCTTTCTTTCCTTGAGAACACATGCCTGATCAATCATGGATTTTTGTCTGTGTTGCTTGTGGAGAATAGAAACTGACAGAGTGCATGTTTTGTACTGCCTAGTTGATTTTTTTTTATTTTGAGAAAGGACTGGCTTGTCATGCTTGTTGATCATGGAGTGAGACTTTTACTTGTCATGAGCTTGAATTTTTTAAATTGCATGTTCGCTTGGATGAGGTCAACTAGCCATGCTTGACACGTATCTTATGTGTGCTAATTCCATCTTGCTTCTTTCCATATTTCTATGCGCAGGTAGTTATTGTTTTGCCAAGGGTTATCATGACATCCATTAATCCATCATCCATCCTTAGGGATCATCTCTATTCCATAGATGACAGATTAAAAAGAGGGAGACCGCCTCCTTTGCTTAAGAGCGCTGAGGAAGATATAATCATTAATGGGGAGCCAGCGCTGGAAACAACTCCATGGTTGATCCCGCATCCATATCGAGATGTTGCATAGAGAGGGGCCTATTTCTGGTAGTCCCTTTATTCTTCCAATATCCGTGTGGCACCAGCAAGGGTTGGTCATAGTGGGTTGACCATGAATTGAGGGACCCCTCCACTTGTGACATTCTGAGTCGGGCAGGGGTGCTGGATGCCATCTTTATTTCTAAATCTTGTGACATTTATATTGAAGCCAAGATGCTCCGGCATGTGGTTAGGCGATGGAGTACCGAGACACGCATCTTTCTCTGTTCATGGGGAGAGTTTGCTCCCACACTTGAGGATGTAGCCAATATTTTCCACCTCCCACTTTGCGGCAACCAAGACCCCTTCCACATTGCGCTGACTCCAAAAGATAAACTAAAGCTTGAGACTTTACGAAAGGGTGCCCTGACTTCTCCTAGCACTTCCCTGCGGTTTAGCAACTGGATACAAATTTTCAGGGATGTTAATAGGAATGAGCCGTGTTGCCTTGCAGCGTTTATATCATTATGGCTTGAAAGATTTATTTTCTGTGATTTTTCTCAAGACTGTCTGCACGAGTGGGTATTTCCTTTGGCATTGGCAATAGCACATGGCAGCGTGCTTCCTCTAGCCCCTATGTTCTTGGGGCACCTATACCACTTGCTTGACCAGGTCCAAAATCTTGAGAAAGGGGCGGTAGGAACCATGGTTGTGGAAACTTTCCTGAATTCTAGCTTCCTGCAAGTCTTTTTATGGGAACGCTTCCAAGGGATAGAGGTATCCCCACTTCCCTACTCGAAGGCTAAGGCACTTGTTGATTCTAATGAGGGTTCCTACGTACCAAAGAGTCTCCTTTTAATTTGCAGGTGGTCACGATGGATGCAAAGGAAGGGCTAGAATTTCCTCGAGCTACTGGATGATGTTGAGAGATTTATTTTTCGCCCTTACTGTGCTCTAATGGAGGGATTTAAATGCATACCCTTCTATGCTGATTCTGATGATCTAGTTGGGGCCCCAATAATGACTGCACGAGGCCGTCAATTGCCAAGGGAAGCGTTGCTAAATGCTGCGTGCCTTCCTTTGCCTACATTGGGTGACGACCACCTGGAAACTTCTGTGCATTATTCACCTTACCGAGTCAGACGATAGCTTGGGTTTAATCAGGGCATGCCTTTCAGTCCTATCCATGGAGAGCCTTCCTCATTGCATAGAGTTTTTTGGATCGAGGACCACGTGCAGGGAGATGGCAGACCTCTTGCACTTGCTTTGGCCAACAAAGAGCGTGATGGTGGTATTTCGAAAGCTTACCAAAGCTACTGGAATCGCTACTTTGCTTCATTTAGTCGATTCCACGCTGCCCATTGCGATCAATTACCTCCCACCATAGTTCGTCATGCCCGCTTAGTGTCGGAAGAGAAGGCCATTTCCTTAAGTGAGAAGCAGAATCTGCCCTTCACTTCCAAAAGCGGAGAGATTGTTGGTGATTTTTCGAAGCTAAAGCGGAAGTTGGAGAAATTGGGCTCTCACAGCACCGTGAAAAGTGTGGCACATGGGAAACGGAAGCGGGAGGAGAGCTGCAGCATTGAGAAAAGACAAGTTGTAAAGGGACCTAAAAAATTCATCCCCAAGGTAGCAGCAAGTGGTCCCCCTAGCTCGAAAAAAGGTGCCTTGCCAAAGCCTTTACCATAGCAGGAGCCTATAGCTTCCGACAGTAGCGAACAAGCAATGTCAGAAGCTTCGTCTCCTCGCAGTAAGTCTCGCCATTCTTTTGCTACATTTTTGTTTCCTTCCCTTTATATATATATATATATTATTTTATTTTACAGGTGCTTCCCAAAATAAAGGCAAAGGTAAGGAAGTTCTCGTGATCCCGAAGCGTCGAAGCATGTGCATTCTTGAAACTCGGTTTGCCAATACCCGCAAGAACAAAGGTGAAGACTCAGGACCTAAGGTAGTGGTAACGGTTGATGATGATGATGATGATGGCAGCGATGAAAGTGGTGCTGCATAGACTAAGATTAGCACCCATAGGCAAGAGAGCACTCACGGTACAAGTGGCATGGATGAGGACCTTGATGAAGACCAATGCTATAGCCATGATGAAGACACATATCCGGATTTTGACACTCACTTGGAGGAGCCAGATGCCTCAGATACACTTCTTGAATTGGCTAGTGACCGTGGGCAGCGTGTTGACATTGAATTGGTATCAAATGACCCTCTCGCTTGTTTTACTTGGTACATTTACGTTGCATACTGCCTGTTGTGTCCTGTAATTCATACTTTGCTCTTTCTGCAGGTTGGGCCCACCGTTGAGGACACTACAGGTGACTCATCGGAGGCCGGCTTTGACTTTCCCGCTACTGTTGATGATGTTGTCCTGGTCTTCCATCAGTGCAGCCTCCTACTCCTCTTATCTTGGGCACACCCAACATGGCTGCCAACACCTCTCTGCCACTTCTAGCAGTTCTTCTTCCTACTTCTCATATCTTGGACACACCTGACATGGCTGCCGACACCTCTCCGCCACTTCCAGCAGTTCTTCCTCCTACTTCTCCTATCCTGAACACACCTGACATGGCTGCCGACACCTCTCCGCCACTTCCAGCAGTTCTTCCTCCTACTTCTCCTATCCTGAACACACCTGACATGGCTGCCGACACCTCTCCGCCACTTCCAGCAGTTCTTCCTCCTACTTCTCCTATCCTGAACACACCTGACATGGCTGCCGACACCTCTCCGCCACTTCCAGCAGTTCTTCCTCCTACTTCTCCTATCCTGAACACACCTGACATGGCTGCCGACACCTCTCCGCCACTTCCAGCAGTTCTTCCTCCTACTTCTCCTATCCTGAACACACCTGACATGGCTGCCGACACCTCTCCGCCACTTCCAGCAGTTCTTCCTCCTACTTCTCCTATCCTGGACACACCTGACATGGTTGCCAACACCTCTTCGCCACCTCCAGCAGTACTTCCTCCCACTTCTCCTATCTTGGGCACATCCGACGTGGCTGGTGGCACCTCTCCGCCACTTCCAGCAGTGCCGCCTCACGTTGAAATTATTGATGACAGCCACAAGGATGGTGATGCTTTTATCGCAGGTACCTCCGGGGGGCATTTATCCGACAAAAGCATGTCTTGGCAGGATTGGGAGAATTCCTATACGACATTCAAAGCCCTTTTTGACGACAGTGTCACGATTCTTCGATCCATCGGCGAGCTTCTTCCACTTTGCCACAAATTCAATGGTTATGTGGCATTCCAAGGCGCACTTGTGTATCCAGAGACGGTTGCAATCTTGAGAAAATTCATTGACAAATACGGGAGTTTTATGGAAGCTTCCGACATCACCTCCTCTTTCTCAAGGTGTGCTGCCTTTCGAGCCCTTGGCTTAGTGCTTCAGGGGATAGACACCATGCAGCTTCTTGATATCACTGATCACAGACTATTTTGTTGGTGGGATGCGATATGTGAGGCCATGACTTTGGGCTTTCATGTGGATTTCCTTCTCAATCTCGTGAAGGACCTAGCACGTGCCATCTTCGGGGCGCTGGCCATTCACAACATGGCATTATCACATGGTTCTGATGAGATAAGGGCTGCTGCCAACCCCTTGAATATTAAACAACGAGAATTACATGCCCTTCTTATTGCTAAAGGCGTTTCTGCTGACAGTGCTGAATGTGTGGCAGAGGCAGCAACCAGAGTGTCTCCTATGGCTTCCTCCATCTTCTTCGGGCATTCCCCATAGCTTCAAGGTATTTAACTCATTCCTTATTTATTTATTTATTATTATTTTTTTATCATGCTACCTCTTTCAGTATCAGCTATCTTTAATATATACCTCCCTTCTTTTGCAGGTTGTTCCTCCTTGGCTCGGCGGTTGATTATCTTGATGCATCACTTCCCTCAAGACACACCATTCTTTAACATGCGTAGTTTTATTTCTTCCTGTCGCGACTGTGTATTTTCTTTTGAACATTCTAGCAACTATGACTTTGTGATGTAATATTGAACTGTTAAATTTGTATTATTTTCTAGATGCTTTGAGACACATTGCAATCTGCGTTTCTTATATATATATATATATATATATATGTTGCTTGGTTGGATATAAGCTGTTTCTGTGAATTGCTTGAGATTCTCTGATAGGTTGGGTATCTTTGAAAACAAGGTATATGCTGTCGAAATTTCGACAGGAGCAGAATTTCTAAAGTTTCTTTTGCATGGTTTATCTAACATCTGAATTCGAAAAACTGCTTCCTGTTTTGCTTGAAAAAGGGCAAGCTGGTACGTGCATGATTCTGACCAAGGTTTTTATAAAACTCCTAGGTGTTATGCGTATCATGTTGTTCCAACACCAAAAGGTTGCATGTTTTTTTTTTTTGTTTTTTTTTTGGTAATAGCTTGACTTTGCATTCTTTATATTATTTTGCTTGGGCCTGGTATTTTTCGCCCGTTCGGGACCCCATTGAAGTAGCTTTGCTTGGCATGCCCTACTGCTAAGTGCATGCTCTTTTTTTTGTTTTTGCTTTTTGTTTTTTGTTTTTTTTTTAAAGGATATTTGGAAACATGTAAGTAACAGTAAAACTTCAAGAACATGACACCCCTTTTTTTTTTTTCAAAATATTCCTTCATTTTCACTACAAAGCCCTTGCTACCATGACGGTGCATCATACAAAAGTGTCTTTTTTCAAAATATGAAGGTAAGACAGAAGGAATTCATATTTAAACAAAGGGAAATACGATAATAAAAGGTGATGGGCATAAAATTAACTTAGCAGTAGTAAGACTTGAGCCACTTCCCGTTGATGGGATCCGTCAGCATGCCTTCTTTGACAGAGACCAAGCGATAATAACCGCTGCTGTAGACTTCTTTGACTGCAAACGGGCCTTCCCATTGCGGAGCAAACTTGGAAGGTCCCGACACTTATCTTCTCACATGCTCCACGACTTTTAGCACGAGGTCTCCTTGTTTGAAGGCTCGGGGCTTGACTGTCTTGTTATAGGCTTGGCCTATAGCTTTGTGGTATAGCACTGTCCTTCTTTTGGCTTCCACTCTTTTTTCATCTAATGCTTCGAGATCCAGCAGGCACCACTCCGAGCACGACTTTGTATCCCATTCGAGGTTGTTAATAGCTGCTACTCTGGCAGTGGGGATGGTAATCTCTACCGGTGAAATGGCATCGGACCCATACACAATTGAATAAGACGAGAAACCTGTGGCACTTCTTGGAGAGGTGCGGTAAGCCCATAAAGCATCCGGCAGGTGAACACTCCAACCTCCTTCATACTCATAGACCATTTTGCTTAGGATCCTCAATAAAATTTTGTTTGTGGCCTCTACTTGACCATTTTCTTGTGGGTAATAGGGCGTGGAGCGACGATGCTTGACATCATAGCCACTAAGCGTCGAGCTCACTTGCTTATTGACAAACAGGGTGCCATTGTCAGTGACAATCTTATACGGGATCCCAAATCTGCATACGATATATTCACGGATGAAATTTGCGACGGCAGCCCCCGTGGCCTTTCGAAGAGGAATCGCCTCCACCCACTTTGTGAAGTACTCAGTGGCTGTGAGGATCCATATGTAGCCGTCGGATGGTGGATGGATAGTCCCAATCAAGTCAAGCCCCCAAGTGTGGAAGGGCCAAGGAGTGCTCATGTCCTACAGCAGCGTAGGGGGTTTGTGACTTAAATTGGCGTGGACTTGGCATGTGTGGCACTTCTTCACAAAGTTGTATGCGTCATTCTTCATTGTAGGCTAATAATACCCAACACTCAGCAGCTGCCGGTGAAGCCTCTTCATTACTTGGTGCTCACCATATTCTCCAGCACGAATTTCTTACATGACTTGCTGTGTCTCTGACTTTCCCAAGCATTTTAACGGCTCACCATTAAACCCTTTGCGGTAGAGAGTTGACCCATCTATGAAGTACCTTTTCATTGTCCTTTTGAGCTTGCGTGCATCCTTGGGATTGGTTGGCAGGACTCCGTTGATGAAGGATGCCAAGTACGGAGCCCTCCAATCCTCCGCAAATAAGATGGTGAATGATTCTTCGGTGGAGGGTATCATTGCACACTTGGGACAATTGGCTTGAATTTTAGCTGCTTGTTTCCTCATTTCTGGCCAGTAATAACCCTTACGTTGCAAACGCAGATACAAGCTGATTATTGGCTCCAAATTGCAAGTGACCTCATGTACCTCTTGGAGCTTCACTCGTGCTTCTGTTGTCCCTATGCAGCGGGTCAAAATACCTCATGGAAGGCGTCTGTACAGTTCCCCAAAGATGATCGCATAATCCTTCAATTCTTTGATGTCGCTTCCTTTGCCTATTTTTTCTTTCACAGGCTTCCTCCAGTCATCCTCTTGAGCCATTGCTTCGATCAATGGCATGTCTTTCTTGATCACGGCAATATTGGGTTGTTCTTCAACAAATGAGAGCTTCGATCCCAAAGTGGCCAACGCATCAGCATATCTATTAGTAACCCCAGGAATATGTTCTAACACTACTTGTTTGGAAGAACAAACAAGCCTTTCAGCAGCTGTACGATACGGCGCCAATGTTGGCTCTTTCATAGCGAAATTCCTTTGTAATTGACTCAGCACCAGGTTTGAGTCTCCAATAATTTTAATTCTTTCGACACCCATCTCCCTTGCTGTGGACATCCCTGTGATGAAAGCCTCGTACTCTGCCATATTGTTTGTACATAGGAAATTTAGCTTGAATGAGAGAGCTGTGGCCTGCCCCTCGGGATTAACAAGCACCACACCTGCTCCTCCACCTTTCGATGTAGAAGACCCATCAAAGTAGAGGGTCCACGGTTCCTCTTCGGTAACAACATCAACTATTTTCGGCAGCTCCCCCAGACTTCTTTAGAAAGCATTGATTCTTCTACTTCGGGAAATAGAGCCAGCATGTCAATCACAGCTTGTCCCTTGATGGCTTTTAGGGTGGTGCATGTGATATCAAATTCGGATAGCTGTAGCAACCAACGGGCAAGACGTCCAGATAACACCGGCCTTATGAGCAAGTATCTTACGAGGTCAGACTTCACTATGAGTTGCAACTTGTGAGCAAGGAAATAATGTCGCAAGCGTTGCGCGGCATAAATAAGAGCAAGACACAAGAGTTCGGTTTTCGGGTGCTCTCATAGTGGGCAGCTTGGTGATCATTTGTTGCACTTGCTGATAGGCCTCTTGGCATTCCTTACTCCATTTGTACGGCTTGCCCTTCTTGAGTAAGGGGGTAAAAACACTCATAGTGGCAGCAAGACCTTGGATGAAGCGTCGAATATACGACAATCTTCCCATGAAGCTTTTCAGTTCCTTTGGGTTTCTAGGCGGTGCGAGAGAATTTATGGCTCTAGTCTTTTCGGGGTCCACATCTATGCCACGCTGGTGTACTTGAAACCCCAAGAATTTACCGGATGAAACCCCGAATGCACACTTCTTTGGATTCATCTTTAATCCATACAGCCGACACCTTTCTAGCACCCGCCTCAAAACTTCCTGATGGCTTTCTCTGGTTTTGGACTTCACCACAAGGTCATCCACATAGTGCTTGACTTCTTTTCCCATCATGTTGTGAAACACCGCTGTCATGGCTCTTTGGTAGGTAGCGCCAGCATTCTTGAGACCGAATGGCTTGACCGTGTAATAAAAATTCCCATATGGTGTTCGAAAGGTTGTCTTCTTAGCATTCTTGGGTGAAATCTTTATCTGATTGTAGCCACTAAACCCATCCATGAATGACAGCAAGCCTTGACCCGAGGTTGAATCGATCAGGATATCCATGTTGGGCAGTGGGAATTCATTCTTTAGGCAAGCTCGGTTGGGGTCTCGATAGTCCGTGCATACTCTAATTACTCCGGTCTTCTTCTTCACAGGAACAATATTTGCTAACCATGTTGGATGCTTGATTGGCTTGATGAACCCAGCGGCCAGCAGCTTTTCGATCTCCACTTTGATTTGCTTTTCAATTTTGGGATGAAAATTCCTCATTGGCTGCACAATAGGCTTTGTACCGAGCTCAATATTCAAAGTGTGACTTACTAAGTTTGGGTTTAAGCCAGGCATTTCCTCGTAGCTCCAAGCGAACACATCTCGGAATTCCTTTAGCAAAGATACCATGGCCTCCTTCTCTTCATTTGTCAAATGAACGCTGATGGAGATGGGCCTTGGGGCAGAGGGATCCTTACTCAAATCAATTGTTTCTAGCTGCTCAGCTACCGCTGTCGATCCATCTTGCATGTGTCTAGGAGCTGTCATCGGCTCTTGGAAAACACAAGGCATGGGTGCCTTGTCATCGGGACCCTTACGGCTGTTTTCTTGCATTACTTATCCTCCATACTGGGGGCTTTCCCGTAAGACACGGTCAAGGCCCCAACCCCGTCATAAGCGGTACACGATATGCCCATCGGGCAGCGTCACTTTCAAGCATTTGGGATGATCATAGGCATGGTTGTTGACCTCCGAGTGCCTCTTCCTTTCTCGATTGACAATGGTGATGAGCTCCTCATTGCTTAGATCACGAATTTCAATCCATGAAGGAAGGTAGGTCCCGAAATCCTTGGATGGGTTGCTTCCAGCACCTGTGCATTCAGTGTAGAATTCTGCCTCGGAGTTGTGAGCTTCATCTTTGTTGAACGGTGCTTGATTTCCAGGTATGCGTAATGGCCTAAGCCCAATCCTTCCCTTCACTCATTGATGATAAGTAGAGACCATAAGTTTATGCTTGTTGAGCCATGGCCTTCCGAGCAAAGCATGGTAAGCCACATCCACATCTATGACATAGAACTTGGTATGTGACCGAATCGGCCCAACCTTCAAATTTACTTGCACGTGTCCGACTGTGACTTCACTCTTATTCCCGAAACCGCTGATGCTTGTTTGTGATTGGACAATTTTGGATAATGGGATACTAGCTGCCGTAAGCACAGACAGAGGTAATATGTTGACAGAGGAACTCATGTCTACCAAAGCTCTTCTTATAAACACATCGTTGATTTGTCCCTCACTACTACATTTTACTATTTGCGCGACAAACCAAATTTCATCGCACAAGAGACATTTGCGCGACGAAAAATGTATACGGTAGCGCAAAATCTTATAATGTTTGCGCGACGAAACATTTCGTCACGCAAAAACAATTTGCACGACAAAAAAATAAATCATCGCGCAAACCAAGCAGAAAAAACGCGGGCCAAGTTTTATTGGCGCGAAACAATTGCGCGATGAGAACTATTGTCGCGTAAAACAAACTTTGTGCGACGAAAAATAGATACGTCGCGCAATGTAAAAAAGGCAATTTTTGTCGCCAAAATCTTGCGCGACGAAACTATTCTTCGCATGAGGCAATTTTGAGCAACACAAGAGTTTTTCCGTCGCGCAAAAAAAAAAGCGGGAAGTAGTTTTTTGGCTCCAAAATCGCGCGACCAGTGCACCATTCATCGCGTAAAATTATATGTCGGCTGCTTGTTGCGCGACGAGATTGTGATTTTGCGCGACGCATTTTGTCGTTTGCGCGACGCAAACTTATGCGACGAAAAAGTTGTCGCTGTGGCGCTAAAATTGGATGTCGGCTCGTACTTGCGCGACAAAAATTTGAATTTGCGCGACGAATCTGAAGTTTTGCGTGAGGAAATATGATCTTTGCACGACGAATTCTTGCGCGATGAATAATTCTTTCGTCACACAAAGGTTAGTCTTCTTCAAATCTGAGTTTTGCCATGGCAAAGGCAGAAAGCTGAGAATTTCTGCCTCTGCTGCTGCCGCTTCCTCTGCTTCCTCTGCTGCTCCTTCTCCTAGGAATTCAATACAATTAGTAGGTGAGTATATTTTGTTGTTAGTTTGAGTGTATTCATGTGAAATCATACTAATGCTATTAATTTCGTTCTCTATAGAGATATTTGGTGTGATTAGCAATTGGTGGAGAACAATTGAGAAGGTATTTTATTTGTTTAATATTTGAATAATTTAAGTTAATTACATTGTGTTAAACTTAGGTTGTTATGTTATTTTTTGTGGTTACATTGTGTGTGATGGAACACAATGTGTTGTAATGTACGAAGTTAATTGAAATTACCTTCGTACATATTTTTTAAATTTTTAATTAAACTTAGTTCCCGTTTGAGAGTAGTTGGATTTCGTGCATGGATGCGTAATGCATGATTGCGGTCCAATTATTTCTTGAATTGTCCCATTATTTAGACAGTTTGGGAATGCATAGGCATGTCACGTAATTTACGGCTACAGGATTAGGTTTCGGTTGTGGTGATTTCGGTGTCATCTCTATACGTTTTTCGGGTGGTACGTAGGTATTTTGTACTTACGGTACACCTCAAGAACTGTATTGAGATGCTGCCGAAATTTATCCACATCGAAATCTAATCTCATGTAGCTGTAAATTACGTGACATGACTATGCATTCCCGAATAGGATAGAACCCTTACCGAAGACATAAGGAGAGGCATTATGATTGCGTATGAAGTGGTTGTGATTGTTGTATTTTGATTGTGCTTCCAGGAATTATGAACAAGAGGTGGATACAGAATCCGAATAGATGCGCAGAGGAATACTTGGATGGCATCGATGATTTTATTGACTTTGCACGTACACATAACCCGAGTGTAGCTAGAATTCGATGTCCGTGTAGGAGGTGTAACAACACATTGTGGGAGACAATTGAAAATGTCCGATTTCATTTAGTAAGAAGTGGAATGATCGAGACATATAACACTTGGAACCATCACAGGGAACAATTAGACAAAGCTTCCTCTTCAAGGGCCACAATGTTGAACCTGTTTTGGATCCTAATGAAGAAGTCATGGATATTATAAACGATGTTTTTCCATTTGCATAGACCAACATCAATCAAGAAGAGGAAGATGACATGCCTACACCAATAGGCAATACGGAGTTCGAACAGTATGAAAAACTGTTAAAAAATGCCAACCAAGAGTTATACCCGAGGTGCAATAGTTTTTCCGTTCTTACGGCCATTGTGGAGCTAATGCAGGGAAAAATAAAGTATCGTATGTCGAATCAGTGTTTCGATTACTTTTTGGGCCTTTTCAAGAGAATGCTTCCGACGGACAATTGTTTGCCGAAAGACCATAGACACACGCAGAAGGTCTTGAATGGCCTTGGATTGAGTTATGAAAAAATTCACGCATGCAAAAACAATTGCATGTTATTCTACAAA